>VZTH01019511.1:13624-79490 GCA_013397815.1 Aleadryas rufinucha | reverse complement strand
GGCTGGAGGATGGGGATGGGGCAGAGCTGAGGGCTGGAGGATGGGAATGGGGCAGAGCTGATGGCCGGGGTGCTGCTGTGGCAGCTTTGCCACCCAGCAGCGTTTTTGGGGAGAAGCGAGGAGCTGCCCTGGTGCCTCCACTGCTCCATCCCGGTCCCCTCCCCGCGGTTCCCGGGGCGGGGGATGCTGCTGGCCCCGCTCTGCCCCCCTCGCCTGGCCCGAGCCATCCATCTTACACCGTGTAAGAGGCCTGTTGCAATTAAGTAGGCTGAAGTGCTCCTGAACTCTTTAACCTTTGCCCTGGGATTGCTCCTTTTGCCCCGGGGCTGTGGATCAGCTCCATTGCACTCTCCAAACAGCGCCTGCTACTTAGCTGACATTTCTTTCTCCTGCTGGATCCTATTAGCACCCTGAGGTTGAAAATGCTACTTTGGAGTGTTGTAAGGAATGTGATTTATACTGGAAAGTAGCGGCAATCTATCTTTCCCTATACACACAGTGCACATGAGGCTGGAGAGCTAAATCCACATCGCCTGAACAAACAGCGCCCGGGATAATTGAGGAGGAGGCTTCAGCCAGGGAGAGGAGCCTGGGAGGGATGGCACTGGGGCCGGGGGATTCGGAGCTTGGGGCCGTGCAGGAAACCTGCTGCCCGGTGGGATCCCAGCCCCACACCGGTGCAAACTGCTGCTGAACCCTCCTGGTTTCCAAGCAAGGATTGGGAGCTGCCTGGGCTGTTTTCAAGGGTTTTTTTGGGGGATCCATCGTGGCCTTCTTCGCCGTTGCTCCTGTGACTCCTGAGCAGAACTCGCACTGGTTTGCCTGGGTGTGAGTCCGTATCACGGATAACACAATCTGCCCGGGAAGCAGATGGAAATAAGAATTGAATGGTGCCTGAAGGAGGGCTGATTAGCCTTTATCAGATATGACACGCTAAGCACCGAGGCTCCTCGCTGGAATACCGGGTTAAAATCTCCGCAGTGTCAAATTTCATCCTCCCTAAGCAAAGAGACACTTTCCATAGTGTTCGCGTGAATCTTCTGGATAAGCCCCGGAGACTGAAACCGCCTCAGCTTCATCTGGGCATTAAAAGTCCCACCCACATGTTTAAAAAAAGCCCCAAACCCAGAAACGCAAAAGCTGACATTTACTCTAAAATGTCTTTTTCTTCCTGCATGGCTGCGTGGATCCCGTGTGAGCCGCTGCCTCCTCCTCGCCGGAGCGGGGCCGGAGGCATCTCCTGGGCATTCCCACCTTCGGCCCCCCTGGAAGCCGAGGGATTATTTTGCACACGCAGAAGTGTGTGGAGGAGCATGCACATGGACACTAGCACAGTGTTTTCTGGGAGAAAAACCAACTGGAAAAAAAAGGAAAAAAAAAAACCCCAACCCTAAGCAGCCTCTGTGTCAAAAGCCCTTTTATAAAAGCCTCAGTAGCTGAAGAATTGCCATTGTTTCAGTCTCCAGTGAGTGCTAGTCTTAAAATATTTCCAGCTCAGAGCAGGCTTTGACATTCTGCCCAGACCCAGGAGAGGGAACAAACATGAGTTCAGAAATGTTTCTACGAGGCACGGATCCTTCTTCTTTTGGGAGAGTCACGTTCAGCATCTCGCATCCTGTGGCGACGTCCCCCCAAAGTGGGGCAAACACCACAAAAGGAAGCAGGGAAGGGGGGAACTTCTTGGGGTCTCCCTGGTTTTCACACCACTTTTAGTCAGCCTTTCCCTCCTGAGCAGCAAAACCCATTTTTTTCCCCCAGAAATGCCGCACTCCAGGCTGCTCTTCCTGCCTGGATGCCGATGGCTGTGCAGACCTAACTCCCCATCCCGCTGGATGCCAGCAGATGGTCCAAAAGCACAGGCTGTGGAGACTCTGCAAATGAAAGCAGACAGAAAGTTTGCAGTGATATTCATCCCCCTTTAGCCTTTTTTTGTTCACCAGTGATGCTGGGAGTGACAGAGCGAGGATTAGGATGGAGGAAGCTCTCAAAGCTTCACTATTTCCATCTCTGTGGAAGGGCAGGAAAAGGATGGACCATGGCAAATGGAACTATGGAATGGTTTAGGTTGGAAAGGACCTTAAAGATCACCTCATTCCAACCCCCCTGTCATGGGCACTTGCTCCATGTGGTGGTGGCAGTGGGGACAAGGACTTGTTGGGGGGTCACAGCACAGCTCCTGGGCCAGTTTATCCCCAGTTTTTCACTGTTTATCCCCAGTTTTTCATTGTTTGTCCCTCTTTCTCTTCCCATCACATAAAATCAGGAGAGGAGCTGAGATAAGCGTTGCTACACTTCTCGCAAAAAACTTCTTGGCATAAAAATGCAGAAAGCTGCCAGAGGTTTGGAGGCAATTGGGAATTCTGTGGATGCCCTGGGGTCTGCATGAAGCTGGTTCCAAGGGGCTGAATGCTCCAGAGAGCACGAGCCAACCTGAGCTTATCTCGGCTCCGAGCACTCCTGACGTTGGATAAAGGGCAGTGTTTACCCAAGAACAATATGGGGTTAAAATTTAGTGAGCCCTTGTGCAACTCTTCATGGAGAGGCAGCAAGGACAAATAAACATCTCTCAAACACAGTCAGCACTCAGGCTCAGTGTTTAATTCATCCTCCGGAAATGCATCTTGTTTATAGCCATTCATTGCAGGGGCTTGCAACAGCAGGGGTCTGATCCACTCCAAATTTCAGGCAAAATAATATGATCCTCGTTTTGCTCTTGTTTGTTCCTAGGAGAGAACACAAGGTCAAATCTTCAACTAGTACAAAGTTTGCTCTGAACTACCGAGTGGTTTTTTTTTTACTTCAGAAAGTTTTCCCTCTGCTCTCTCTCTCCCTTTCCATGCCTCCCTCTCCTTCCAGCTCGCCAGCCCAGGAGGAGCCCAAGGTGCCAGAGGATTTGGGTTTCCTCCTTGAGTGATGAAGGCTTCCAGAAGGAATTCAGGCTGGGTGGCCAAAACCAGCAGCTCCCAAGGCTGAAGGTTGGGATGTCTCTTATCTGCTCCACCCCCACGGAGACAAGCAGGGGAGCAACCGCCCGTGGGAGATCCAGCTCCCTCCTCCCGGGGGATGCTGCACTGAGAAATCCCCTTCTCTGGGAGCTGGCCCAGGCCCATCCATCTCACAAAGCTGAGAGGGAGCAGTGCCAGCTTTATTGACAGAAAGCCATGAATTGGGTCATGCTGCCCGTTCCCGCTCCCAGCACTGAGCTCTCGTCGTGCACAGACTCCCGGGGAGCGCTGTGCTCCGGGGGATGTTGGGGTGCAGGATGCACACTGGCTGTGCTCAAATGAGCCCTGAGCCCCAGGGCAACGCTCTTCTCCTCTAGAATGAGAGCCAAGGCTGCCCTGTGCTGGTGGAGGGGGTGGGATGGAGGGAGAAGGGGGGATCCTCGTTCAATTTAACAACTCGGTGGCAGTGCCGGAGCCAGCGATGTGCCTGACCTACATAGAGCCCCGAGCCCTCCCAGCACAATCGATCCATTGGCAGCAGGGAAATCACGGTGTGGGGGAGGATCTGCCTCCTTGCATCCAGCCAGGATCTCCCCTGGGACAGCACCGGGGCTGTGTTGGGTGAAGCCACACAGCAGCAGCTTCCCCTCCGTGCTGGGCACCACGTGCATCTCACAGCATCCTTCCCTTGTACCCTCCACGCTCAACAGCCCTGGCACAGAGCAGCCTGCCCCTCAGACACCTATTTTGGGATGTTTTCCTCCTCCCTTTGTGCAACTGGCCGCTGGCAGGGAGAGGAGCTGTGTTGTGTGTGCCCCTGGGACACCTCTGAGTGATGCACACAAGGGTTTGGCCGCTAAGAAGTCACGAGGTGCCCTCCTTGGCTCAGCAGCTCCATTCACATCTCCTGGTGGAGCCTGCTAATGGATCACCAGAGCATTTGAGTGTCCTCCCTCCCTCCCGGGTGTCTGGTTTCTCCAGCCTGGAATCACACCCTGAAGCTTTTTCCTTCGGCTCGGTGGTTTGAGCATCTCACGCCCCGGGGCCGCTCTCGCTGACCTCCCAGCTCCTGCTGCCAGGGATGGATGTTCCTGGTGTAATTTGCTCTTCGATGTCCTTCAGAGGGGCGGCTGGGAGGGTGGCAGGAATACAATGGCGAAAAACACGAGGAAAAGGGAAGACACTGTGGTGCCAGGTGATATTTTCCCCCCAAATCCCGAAATTCTCATTAAGTAACAGCCGAGGGGGGCATAAAAATACCATCTTGGGACACAGTGAGCCCAATCTTGCAGTCTGCCCCTCCCCAGGCACCCTTCCCCTGCCTGCTGGTGGCTTTAGCCAGCGAGTCTTGCTCTGGGGGAGGATGGATGAACAGCCAGAGTGAGAGACGGTGGCGTGGGCAGCAGCGCGGAGGAGGATGGAGAGAGGCGTGTGACGGACAAGACAGCGTGTCCTCGCAGTGGGTAACTCTTTTGGGGACAAAAGCCGGGTCTTCTGGGTGTCAGTGCCACGTCCCTCCCCTCAGGTTTGTGCCTCTGTTAGCGCTGCCTCCGCGGAGCAGCGGACCCGCTCTGCCGCGGCAAACACCGAGCTCGTTAAAGCGCAGCAAAACCGAACTCGGTGCGGAACGAGGGAAAATAAAGCGAGTTAAAGGGTGGGCAGAGCCTGGCATCGCCTCCTCCCGGCGGCGGAGCGGTGCCCCGGGGAAAGCACCGAGCCAAGTTTCGGTTCTACGCGGCAGGAATGAATCACGGAGCCGGCGAACACCAACAGCTCGGGGAGAAAAGGGAGCGCTCCCCGCCGGGGCACCGGGCTGCTAATTAGTAAATAAGGGCTAATCCCGTCAATTAAGTGCTCAGCCTGGAGAGGAGGGCACACCTCTGCTGGAACGGGGACAGAGCGGGGCTGGGGGCAGCTCTGGCTGTCGGGGTCTCTGCCACGGGATGCTCCTGAGAAAACCCAGCTCTCTCAGGGAACAGCCCGCCCTCTCTGGTTAATTGGGATGCAGGGAATTAGGAGCGGGATGGATGCTCAGCACGTCCCGCGTCCCCGAGGTGCGCTGGGCTCTCTGGGGAGATGGCGGGGGTTGTTCTGTGAGGCAGAGAGGTTTCTGTGCCCTGAGTGCGTGGGGAGGCTCCATCCCTTCTCCAGCCACCCCTTCAGGGATGGAGGGGCTGCAACACATCCAGGCTGGGCCCCATCCTCACCCCAGGCCACCCTCCAAGGCACCCCAGTGTCACCACAGCACCCTGGGGACAGTCAGGGAGCGAGGCAGAGGCAAACTGCAGGAATCACTGACTCCTTCCAGCCTGGCAAACTCAACCCCAGGAGAGCAGGAAAATTTAAAAAAAGGAAATTAAAAAAAAAGGAAATTAAAAGCTGACTCGATGATGATGGCAAGTAGGGCTCTCCCAGGGCTTACCAGCAGCCAGGGTGGCTCCCCAGCAGAACCCAGGACTGGGGGACCTGGCTGAGGGTCCTGAACCTGTGCTGGCCCCATTCCAGCCCTACTTTGTCCCCACAGCTTGGTCCTGTCCCGACAGACCCCTCACACGAGGCTTTTCCTGAGCATTCCTCCCTGCTTCCCCTGCGCTGATTTCAGCGCCATTAAAATGTTTTCCACCACCACCTCTCTCAATTACACGTTTTTAAAAAGCCATTAAAGAGAATTCCCCATGAAATTATTTTGATTTCCCGCCCCTCCGTCTCCTTCCAAACTAATGAGATTAATTGGAAGCTACAAACATTTTCCAAGGGCCCAAGGCAAGCGCGATGGCAAACACATGTAACTCTTCCCAAGGATTGAATCCATCCTCCCTCCTGCTTTCCAGCTCGGAGCATCCCTCCCCACACGGGGCTGCGTTTTGCAGTCTCAGAAGGTGCTCAGGTTTGGAAAGCTTTGATATTTTTTCCCCCCTCCTTTGAGGAAGGAAAAAGAAAGTGCCTGAGGAATGAGAGCTGTCAGAGGCAATAATGTGAGATCTCGCTCGTGGCTGGCAGGCAGAGGGGGGGAATTCTGAGGGGGGTTTTCCCTCTCTGGCGTGTGGTGTTAACTGGGGAACTTCAAACGGGGAAACGGGGAGGAATTTAGGAAAGTTTTAGTGCTTTCATTCAGCCTCCAGGTAGGAAAAGAAAAATGAAATCTTCCAAACCCAATAACCTGCAAAGCAAACCCGATGATTGCCCTGTTCTCCTCCCAGGTGTTAGTCTGCTCCCGGTGTTTGATTCCTCCCATCCTGGGTTAATCAATAAGAAAAATCTCCAGGGTCACTCCTCTCCTGGCCCCCACGGGCTCCTCCAGGATGGATGACAGCAAACAGCCCTTCAGAGGGGGCTGAAAGTCTCTGAATAAGGATAAATAAAGGGAACAGCATGGGAGATTTGTTACTCTTTGTGGTGGAGCAACCTCTCAGCATCACCTTCCCTCAGGTGCTGTTTCAGGCAGGGTGAAAGAAAACCTTACAAAAACACCAGCAAAGCCCCAAACCCTGCAGAATTCCATGGGATCACACACAGCAGTGAGGGAGATGGTGGCAATGGTTTGAAATTGGAGAAAACATTTATTAGCACAGAACTCCCCCACCCCCAAAGCCCAGTTTGTGCAAACACAAGGCACTGATGAGGGCAGGGGTAATTAAGGTGAAGAACGGCTTTGCTCCTGTGCCACGAGGATTTTAGCCTCACTCACCATGGAATCATGGAATTTGGGGTGGAAGGGGCCTTAATGATCACCTTCTTCCACCCCTCTGTCATGGGCAGGGACACCTTCTGCTAGACCAGGTTGCTCCAAGCCCCATCCAGCCCGGCCTTGGACACTTCCAAGGGCTCAGAGGTGCTGCCAACCCCTCTCCTCTCAGGACAAGGCTGGATTTCCATGGGACCACAGGGATGATGCTGTGAGATGTCCATGGAGGTGAATCACCCCCTTGGGAGAGCAGGGTGATGGGACTGGAGGGTGAGCAGAGATCCTCACAGCAGCGCGGCGCCGGCGGGGGACCGGGGCAGCTGAGGGACAACCAGAGCAGCAGCCTGGCCAAAAATGACTGCAGCGGATCCCATCCCCAGCACCCTCTGACAAGTCAAAAACCTCCAGTTTATTAAAGATACATTCCTGCCCTAATAAAAGACGCGTTGTCTGGTGGCGGGGAGGCTGCAGGATGTTATGGTTGGAATGTTCCTCGGCCCTTGTGTAATTAAGAGCCCCACCAGCTGTGCATCTGCAAGGAGCTGGTTTTTCCCCCCCACTCCCAGCCCAGACAGGCAGAGTTGATGTTTTCTGTGATCTCCATGATGTCACCAGCTCCCCTTTGATGTGTGCAAGCGAGGGACCTCCGAGGCTCACATTTGTCTGAGCACTGCTTGGGAGATGACCCAGTAGGACGGAGGAGAGATTAATTGCTGGGGGGAAGAGGCTGATCCCTGTGTCCCTGTATCCATATTCATCAGTGCATTAGGGCTGTGGCGAGCCAAAGGCACAAATAATATTAATAATAATAACAGGATGAAGTCCCTTCTATGAAGTTTTCAATAATGGGGCAAAAGGATGGAATTTTTCCCCATTTTGCATGGGGAGGATGGAGACACAGAGCAGTGAAAGGTTTGCCTTGACAAAATGACAGAGGGTGTCCCACGAGGGGTGTGTGGGGAGCTGGACCCCGAGCAGATCCCTGCTGATCCCTTCTCTGTGCTGTCCCACCTGTGGAACACAACCAAACCATGGATCTGCAGTGGTTTCCTTACACAAATCCCTTTCTTGGACTGGCTGGGGACAAGTGGCACTGCAGGGGTGGCCAGGGGCAGTGGTGGAGCAGCCCTTGGGGTTTGTGGGACACCAATGAACAGGGATCTGCTGAGTCTTCTGCCCCCACAGCACAAACCAACCTCCCAAAACCACTGGCAAACACTTTGTTCCTATTTTTTTGCTGACAGCCTCGCTCCCACCTCCACATTCTGTGCTGGACACTGAAAGGTTCTCCCCTGGCACAGCTCAGATGCTCCCTGGGATCTCTTAGCCCCTCTCTAGTGATCTGGATTTTCCAGGGTCAGAAAGAGCTGGAGGCCAAATCCTGATTCTGTGCCCATTATAATGAAATAGATGATCTATTTTAATGCAATCCCTCAGCTGTGTCACCCTGGGGGTCCCTGGGGACAGCTGGAGCCCACCCTTCCACCCAGGCTTGGAAGATCTGGTGGCTCCTGAGGTGTTATCCTGGGTCAGGTAAAAACCAGCCCTGTGACACCAGAGAGGGCCCAGCACAGGCTGCAGGAACAGCGTGTCCCCACCACTCCCACCCTGGCCCCTTGCTGGGACAAATACCTGTCCCAAACCTCCACAGGAACAGGTATTTCTGCAGGTATTTCTCCTGCAAGCAGCCCAGAACCGGATTAAGATAAGGTGGCTGCTGGGACGGTGTGGAAATGCCTGTCAGGCCCACAAACCTGCAGGGCAAATTAAGCAATCGTGTTCCCGGGACATACATAAAAATAAGTAAAAACCACTATTAATCCATAGCAACAAAAGGAGATGGCATGGCAACAGCAGCAACTGCTGCAAAACAAAACAGCAACGAGAGGAGGGGAGAGGAGGGGAGAGAGAAAATCAAGCCCTGCTCTGGCTTTTGGGGGTTTTTAAGGTCAGGGGAGATGCTGTATCCCGGGTGGGGGAGTCAGAGCACGGTCTGGGTGCTGATGCCAGGCTGGCTGCCCCCATCCCTGCACAGCTCTGCTGCAATTCCAGGGTGCTGGAGGATCCAGGGGTGCCTGCTGTGCCCTCTGGAGCTGGGAAGGGGCTGCAGGGAGGCAGAGCCGTGAGGAGCTGGTGGCTGTGCTTAGGGCAGGGGGGCTCTCTGGGGGTTCCTGAGCCTCTGCTCGAGCTGAGAAAGGTCCCAGATCCTGAGGGTTGGCAGCAGAGCAGGGCAGGGAGCTGAAGATACCAAATCCAATTTGCTTCTGGTTTTTGTTTTTTTTTTTTTTCTAAATTAAACCAAAACATCAACAGCAGCTCTTAATTACCTCACCAAGATGAGCTGCTCACGGCACTGCAGAGGAAAAAGAGCCTTTTAGTCCTTAGGTTCTGTGGGCTTGCTGGATGAAACCACCCAGCCCAGGAACGAGCAGCTCCTCAGGGGCAGCTGCTGCTCTCCCACCCCTCGAAATGCTGCTTTCAGCTCTCTGGAGGGCAACATCCCTCCAGGAAACAAAACTGGGCTAAACTCAGCATCAAAACACGGCTCCATCCCTGTTTTGAACCCAGGCAGAGCTCTGCCGTGGCTGCGTGGGAAGAGCGTGATGGAAATAAGCCCTAATGGGTGTTAATTTGGAGTGGGAAGTTTGTGAGTCAGGCGGGGGAGCAGGGGAGGAGTGGGCAGGAGCCACGATGCCGAGCAGTGCTGAGCTCCTGCTGCCTGCTGAGAGGGGTTTTTTCTGTGCTCCTGGCAGGGCTGGGCAGGCTGGGAGCACCCCGGTGGGGCGAGGAGGGTTTGGAAGGAGAAAGGGGAGCTGCTGGGAGAAGGGATTGCATCCAGGCAGCTTGGCTTGATCAGAGCCCACGCTCAAGGGATGGTTGTTAAAAGGAGATTTTCCATGCTGTGAGAGCCAAAGCAAACACAGTGAAACTTAATTAAATGCCTGCCTGCTAAAATAATAATTTTCTCGTGAATTGAGGGAGGTGAAATACAACGAGAGATGGACCTGATAAAGGAACCACGATTCTCCAGCAGAAGCACAGGGGTAAAGAGCACAGTAAAGCAGGTTTGCTGGTGGGGAAGGTCCTCCAGCTTGCCCTGATGTGTGGGATGCTCTCCAGGGCTGTGCCAGCTGCTGAAGCCCTCACAGACTGCCTGTCTCCATCCCAAACCATGGACACCCAATCCAGTGCTGCCCGACAGCTCCAGGAATGGTGGTGTCTGAATTACCCAAATATTAATGCTTGTCTAGAGGAAAGAGAAGGAAGAGGGGGAAAAAAAAAAGTCTCTGAATGGCTGGAATTTTCATTCTGCTCTTGCTGGTGCTGGGGAGAGGGGAGGCACCTCCTCTGGGGGGGCCCAGGGCCACTTCTGCAGGCTGAGAACTTGCTCGGCGTGGCTTTGGACAGGAAAAAACGTCAGCTGGAAGAAAGCCCTTCCAAGTAAGTAGTGACTGGTAATGTCATCATCATCCAGACAACCCAGGAGAATCATTTCAGGAGGCAAAGCTGGGGAAAAAAGAGAAAAAAAAACGAGGTCCCGAACCGTGCACCTGCAGGATGGGCTGCCCCCAGGCAGGAGGAGTGAGTGCAGTGTGTGCTCCTGCTCCCAGGGCTGCAGACACAGAGGCCAGACAGAGATTCCTTCTCAAAGTGTCTCTCTGAATGTTATTTCCATTTAAAAAGGGAAAAAAACCCCAGCTTAGGATGGAGGGATGGATTTAATCTTTAAAGGGCTGGGAGTCTGCTGCCTCTGCTCCTCCGAGCCCAGGGTGTTCAGCATCTCTGGGACCTCAGAGAGAGAAGCTTTCCAGCCCTCCCTGGTCTGTGATAGGACTGATAAAATGTGGCAAAATGAGGAGAATAAGAAGAAATTTTGAGTTTTTCCTCTATTTTTGGTGGTTGGCTTCAACTCAGCACTGCTGGCTCCAGCCAGTGCATTTGGCTTCTTGGGTTTGACTCAGGGTTTGTGGGTTCAGTACTTTTCTATACCTCAAACCCATAGGGGAAGGGTCAGGCCAAACCCCTGTTTTTTCATTACTTTAATAAATGTGATGGTCTCCAAAAAGTTACATTTTCCTGCCTAGTCCAAATGCAGATATTCCTTCTCTCTCCATAAAAAAGCCAAACCCAGGGACTGAAAGACTGGATTTGGACCCTCCTTCATTTGGCATTGACTCTTGTAGATACACTGAACATTACTTCATAGCTGAAATTAAAGAAATAAACCCACTAATAAAATAAAATAATAACTTTCCCCCTCTTTGTCTTTCTCTGGGAATCAGGAATGGCTCAGCCTGCACAATAATTATACTGCAAGCACGGCAAAATAAAAGTTCTTGACTCTTGCCATTCCCAGCCCTTCCCACCGAAGAGGGGGGAAAAAAACCTTGGCAATAAATTAAAAACAGTTTTATTTACCTTGAACTACTCAGCCAAGAATGCACATTATTTAGGGACTGGAATAAAAAGCCATTCACTCTAGTTCAATTGGCCATTTAGTTCAATTTGTGTGTGTTACTGCAGGTAATTACTATGGTAATAATGTACTGTAATCTGTGCTGATTTGGAACTTGTCCTGTTGCTGTATTAATAATAAGTGCCATATATGTACTAATTACCAGTTTGTTACCATGGTTATTTGCGTAGATGCCATGTTAATGATACCCTGGAAACATAAAGCAATCACATTTTTGAATTAAATCTTTGTGGTCTCTTTAGTGCTAAAAGCCCAATTCACATAAAATAATGATGAAGAAAATGAGCTCATCGGGGCTGCCTCGCCAGCGAGCTGATTAGCCGAGCTGCATAAATATATGGCTTTGCCATACTGAAAAATTAGAGCCTCCAAAACATTTTCCACGGTTGCTAAGTAACTCCCCAAAGATGACATCACTTACAGGAACACGCGGTGCCAGATCTGTCATGCACACGTATTTATAGAGCCCTCGGAGCGCGCCCGGCCCCGGCGCTGCCAGAGGTGTCGGGGGCTGGCTCCCAGCCAGGGACAGGGGGCAAAGAAATGGGCATCTCCCCCCTTTCCCCCCACAGGCTCACCCCCACGCAGCCCCGGCCCCGTGGAGTAAATCCAGAGGCATCTATTTCTCGGGATTATTTAAAGCCAGGAGGGACCCGCGCGATCCCCGCTCGACAATAATTCCGCGCCGCGAGGCCTGCGCTGGCTCGTGTCTCCTCTCCTCTTCAAATCGAGCTGAGCAGCGCATTTTGGGGATGATTTGTTGGGAATGAGGACTGGGAGGGACGGGCTGCTGCTGCTTCCCAGGCTGAGGGAACCCGCTGCGTGTCGCCGGGCGCTGGGCAGGCGTCTCGAGGTTTTCCGTGGGATGGTGACCAGCAGTTATCCCCGCAGCCTCCCATCCCGCTTTTCCTGCCCGTGGCCTGCTATTCCCATGCAGCAGCCACCTCGCTGCCCCTGCTGGATCCACATCACAATTAAAAATAGCTCCTTGGCAACAAAACCATTCCCTTTTCCCCGAGCGTAGAGTAAACAATGGGTCCTTCCTACCCTGAAATTAATGGCAATTCTTTAACCAGATGACACAGGGAAAAGGGCTGGGGAAAGCTGGAGCAGGGCAGCTGCGTGGCCCTGCAGACTGCAAAGAATAAGGCAGGCAAACCTAGAGGTCCCAAGCCTGTAGCAGAGCCTGATCCTTGCTGCTGTGGGTGAAGCCTGGTGGTTCTGGAGCTGTTGCAGATCCATTGGGAGCAGCAAGACCCAGAGCTGCAGGAGGGAGCAGGGTTTGGGCACCTCGGATCAGCTGCAGGATGGAGCTGGGGGTCTCCTCTCTCACTGGCAGGGTCTGTCCGAGAGAAGAGCAAGGAGGTGGGAGAGAGCATCCCGGTGAGTGTGCCTGAGGGAAGCCCCTGTCCTGGACTGTGCCTGGGAGGACAAACAGCCGCTGGAATCCTGGCCAGGAGCCCTGGGAAAATCACAATATCCATTTGTGAAATTTCCTGCCCCTCAGCAGGTCAGGGATGGGCTGGCTGAGGCATCCACTGGAGGGTGCCCTGAGCTTTCACCCATGAAGGAACCAGCGGCCCAGGGTTGTGGCTGTCCTCCCGTTATCCTCTGTTTTCCTCCCTCTGCTTTGGCCCGGGGCCATCCCAGCGTTTCCCTCCCTGCTCCTGCAGAATCCAGTCCCACAGAGGATGCCATGTCACTTGAAAAGCTACTTAGTGCTCTCTATTATCTGGTCATTATTTTTCCACTGAAGCCTGAGATAAGCAAAGCATAAATCAAACCAGAACAGGAGCCACTTGGAGCAGGTAAAGCATGGAAAAGATTTTAATCAGTGATTCTGGGCAAGAAAAGCAAAAAGAGGGAGAGGGAGGGAGGAAAGAGGAGGGGGGGAGGAACAAAGAAAGGGAAAGAAACACCACTTGTTGTTTGTGGGATGAAGACAAATGTTTCCAAAGCCACATTTTCCACATGACGCCCAGTAAAAGCTCTCGGTTTGATTATTAATCACAGGGCAGCCTCCATCCATCACTCCATCCCTCCGTGCCTCCCGAGCTGTTTGATGTGCCACCCTCCGCCCTCCCCTCCCACAGCCCCCGCACCGGGCAGCTGTGACAGGGGAGAGCAAAGTCCGGGAAGTTGTTCCAACAAAGAAAATGCCATCAAATAAATAGAGGAGGAAATAAATAAGAGACTATCGGGGAAGCTGCTGCCGTGCCGGTTGGATCCCTGCGCCTCTCGAGACTTCTGGAGAGCTGCTGACACTGGGAGCGTCTCCTGAAATGGATGGACTTTGCCTCTTGCCTCATACATCTGTTTAATGACCTCTCCTCGCAGGCACTTGACATGTGATTTATGGGATATAAATTTTACCTCTTCGCTCGGGTGTCGCAATGCCGGCGTTCCGCAAGGTGAGAGCACCTCGCCCCGCCGGGATGCGGGGCCGGCTCCCTCGGCTTCCTGCTCGCTCAACTTTCTTCCTCGGGCCCTTCCTTTAAAAAGCAAAATAAAATTTAAAAAAACCCAACAACCCCCAAAAAAGCCAACCCGTAACAGACTTTAAAAAATGTGTTTTTTCCTCTCTGAAAGAAAACTGCTGCTGACACAGCGTTCAAGGCTGGCGGTGCTTTTCAGAGAAAGCAAACAGCAGCACCCCAGCTGATTTCCTGCAAATAACAATAATAATAAATACACATATAAATAAATAAGTCCTTAATTCTTTTACTGGCATCTGTAGCCTCTAATTCATAAATTCATCAGGACTTTCCCAGGATGTCAGTTTTGGCAAATGAGCCCTGAGTTGCTTCATGCTAATGGAGCGGTGGGCTGCCTGACCTCAGGAAATAGAGAGGCCAAACATGAAAAAACAGAGCCGGGTTCAAGGCTGGGGCTGTGAACCCCAGATTTGAGGGTGAGGTCGGCAAGGGGTCAGGGAAGCATTGTGTGCAGCGCGAGGGAGAAACGCTGGTTTCTATTTAAAGCCTTTCATGCCGCTGCCAGAGCCCTCTCGGCATTGTGTGCGGGAGCAGCCCGGCGATTGAGAAATGCGCCTCGGAGATCCTGACTGCAGGAATGGGAAAAGATTGGAAACAGCCACACTCACGTGTTGCGAGCCGAACCCTCCCCTACCTCGGGAAAGAAAAGGGAGGGAGAGATCTGCCTGGCTCTTTTCAGCGGCTAACGCAGATGGATTTGCTTTGGCATTTAAGGGTGATGGATGTGCCAGGTACTATTCATTAGGAATGATTTGTTGGGGCCAGCGTAGCTCGCCTGCCCATTAGGACGCATTTACTTCGCAGGTTAGTAATGATGGGTGCGCTTAATAGTTCCTAAGTATCGGAGGGCATTAAAAAGCCCGGGAAGAGAAGGCTATCAATATTTACAGCTTCAATTTGTTGGGGGAGGAAACCGGTGCAAGTGCCTGGGAGGGGTGTCCGCCCCAGTCCTTGCTCCCAGAGGTGGGTATTGGTACGGAGAAGGCTGGAGCAAGCTCTGAATCCAGTTGAGCTTTGCCCCCAGTGCATGCAAGTGGCAGTGGCAGCTTTTTTGGCTCCTTCTGAGGGAAACTGAGGCCCAAACCTAAATTTGGGTGCGCAGAGCCCGGCAGCCCCAGGTGGGCCTCAGCCCTGTCGGGTTTGCCTCTCCACCAGCACCACGGGCCATGATCAGAGGAGGCAGAAGGTCATTCACTGAGGGATGATTATGGCTATCACATCCCAATTCCCATCCCTTTCCCTCCCCCCGGCATGGAGAGGGCTTGGCTCGGAGCGAGATCCCGTTAACAGCCCTCAGCCATGGGCAGCCATTTACTTAAGGCCCGATTTTTCATTAAAATAGCACATATGGCTATCAAGCACCGCAAGGTCACGGGGCTGCATTGTCTCAGCTTAATACGATGCCATTAAGGCTGGACCGTGACGTCCCCGATGCAGCAGGTTCAGCAGCGCAAGATCAAGCATTGGGCAAGACTGCAATTTCCTCCTGTCCTCCTGCTATGATCTTATCAAAGCCTGACTGATCTCCACGCACCAAATCGCGCTGGAGAGCATTAAATATCGTGAAAGGCTCCGTTTCCAGCAGCCCGTGGGGAGGGTGGGTCACAGCCCCGCTCCCTTTGTGTCACACCATCCCTCTCCTGCAGGGGAGGCAGGACGGGGTGGCTCAAGCATCCAGGCTGAGGAATCTGTGTGAGTTCATGTTTTATCTTTACCATTGGTGTTGGGTTTAATCTCGAAGCCTGACCTCTAATCAAGCCCACGTGGGTCTGAGTCTAATTTTGCTGCCCTCACGGCCACGGTGCTGGCCTGGGACCCTCAGCACGGTGGTCATTCCTGCTCAGTGCAACCTTCAGCAGCCCTTTTATTTCTCCCTCATGTAACTATGTCAGAATAATTCCTCTCTTCCAGCTTTTATCTTCCTGTCTGAGCTACGAGTGCCTGCATGAAGTCCCTTTATTTTCCCATGCAGAGTCTCTGGCCCAGCAGGGCCCTGCTCTCCGTACTCGACGAGATGCAGGAAGGCTGGAAAACAATTACAGAACAGAAGCAGGGGTAGGAAAAGGCAGACTGGAAGCTGTCTGGTGGCTTTATTAAGCCATGCAAAGAGGTGGCACTCAGTGACTCCCTGGCACTGGCACGAGGTGTGTACGTGTGCCCGGGTGGGAGGTTTCGTGCCGAGGTGAAGGCGTGTAAATAAAGGCAGGTTTGTGTGAGCAGCAGCCCTGCCAAAGAGGAAAATCTCCCACAAGATCTCCACCAGAAGGGTTTGCAGAGCAAACAGAAGCGTTGTTTCATCTCACAGGATGCCAAGCCCCGCTGAGATGTGAGGAAGGAATGGGAAGGACCCCATGGAAGGGACGCGGTGGCTTCTCTCAGCAGCCGTGCTGGGTCAGTGAGGGTGGACAGGGACCGGAGGGTGGCAGTGGGAAAGGGATTTCCTTACAAAACAGACTCACCAACTCCCCAAAAACGCACAGAGATGCAAAAACCAAGCTCCCCTGCCATCATCTGAGCCAGAACAGCTTAAAAGATAATGAGCTAATTGAGCAGTGGAGGCCATCTCCCCATAGCTATGTGTCAGCTCCTATTACCCGCTCCGGAACGCTGGCTGAGAATCCACAGACCCTCTCTGGAGGTATTGATCATTTATTTTCCAGGCCCTGTGCTGCCCCTTCCCCTGGGCAGGCAGGGCTGGAGGCTGAGGGTGGCCGTGCCGGGCTCCCCCCACAGACAGCCCGTCAGCTGCAATTGTTTTCTAGTGAAAATAGATGTTCAGTATCGATCCCTCTCCTCCCGTGGAGTCCGGGGGCCTTCTCCTTAGTTACTCTAATAAAACACAACTAATTAAATTTGTGCCTTGCTTTTTCAATATTGCATTATCCTAATTACTAATTAAGGGAGACCACGTGTAAGGGGTAGGCATTATTCCCTGCAAAAGATCCCCCTAATGGCCTAAATGACATCTCGGGGAAAGGAGGAAATCTTTCAGCAAAGGCCGAGGCTGAGGCTCGGGAAGGGATCCCTGGGGGCAACTTAACGAGAGGCTCTTTAACCCTTTAGTTGCTGCCCTGGAATTTGCTGAATCACGGATTAGCTGGGAAAACGCCCCCCGTGCAAAGCTGTCCTGTGCATGGCAGGCAGGGAAAAGGGAAAATTGGGGTGGAATTGAAAGGAACAGGGACATCTCTGCATGGAAAGCACGTCAGGGGAGGGCTGAGGATGCGGCTTTTCAAGAGGAGTGCGTTGCCCACTCCCACACGTCCTCCCACGCAGCCTGGCGTGGACACTCCGGCCGTCCGGCCCGTCCGGGGACATACCAGAGCTGGGGCTTGGCAGGGAGGAACGAGGCCTTTCAAGCCTGTACTCGACATCCTGCTCTTGTCAGGGCTGTGCCAGAAGGGCTTTGTTCTGTTCCAAGCGGCAATTAAACACACAGAATCACGGAGAGCGTCCTTTGGGGGACAGCTGGCAGCGGGGAAATCTCACTTCTCCGCACTTCAGGAGCCCCCAGCGGCTCCAGGTGAGGGAACACTGGGACTTGTGACACCAAATTAAAGCCAGGCTTAAAGCAGACTGCTGGCAGAGCAGACTGAGCCAGCCTCTGCACAAAGATCTTTGAATAAATCCCAAACTTCCTTTGACACGCCCCAGGGACTGAAGCCTGTGCTGGGCTCGCTGACCCCATCCCTGCTGGAGCACCCTCGGTGGGGTTCACCAACATTTTCATCCCATTTTCCGTATGGGTCGCCGCTCACGATCCGGCTGTTCTGGCTCCTGAAGTCACCGGTTCATTTCTCACACGGCTCTTTTTAGAAACGTTTTTTTTTCCTCCACCTTAAATTCGCGTCTTGGAAGCGTGAGCTGAGATTTGTGCTGAAAGGGATTGGGGAAGAATAGAGAATAGGTGCTTGTTGGAGGAAAACAAAATACTTTGGGCACTGTAAAGAATTCCTGGGACTCAGGAAGAGCAGCTCTGCCAGAGATTTTGGCATTCACTGGAGCTTCCCAGGGCAGCAGTGATCCCTCACTTTTGGGATGACGCTTTCAGGTCTCCGCTTAGGAGGAGTCACCAGCATTTGACATCTGGGGAAACTGAGGCACCAAAACAGGGACAAGTCAAGCACCTTCCAAATCCTCCCCATTTCCCTTTCCCTGGTGGTTTGCATGTTGCTTTTTGTAGCACTGCTACAGACAGGAACTGGCCAAGGAACCATTAATGGGAATTTCAGAAGACTCCAGACAACATCAATGTCTACGATTTGGCATCCTGTTGGTTTCCATTCTGCCCACAAGTTAAACTGATCAAGGCTCTGTTTTGGCTTATTTTATCTCTCCCTTCCTCGGAGTGATTGAAATCTTAATAATCAAGGATAATCTCGACGCCAAAGTTTTAAGCAATAAACATATAAACAGAATGAAGAGAAGCAGAATGCTCACGTCTCTCAACAGCGCAAATGGCTCCGTTTTATTTTGCTGTAGCAGATGTTAAGTTTCCAATAATAAAATAAAATAAAAAATCTAAGGGAGACATTTAGCAAAGTATAGCTTTACACTCCAGAGTTATCACTCCAATTTCAACTGGGACCATAAAGTTTTATGAGCTATTAAATTGCCCTAAACCTCCTTTAACACACCAGCTCTAATGCTGGAGATTAACCATTTAGAAAAAGGAGGTTACCTTGGCTGAGATTGGGCCATTTTCCTGCACTCTGCTTCAGTCAATAACACTTTGCTGTGGCAGAGCCATTTGCTGGGTGTGTGGTTGGTAATTAGCCCGCATGCCCTGCAGGTAACGCAGCTGCAGGAGCTCCCATCCCTCCCTCGGCGCCAGGAGCATCCTCAGGACCCAGGGATGGATGCTCAGGAGGGCAGAGGGAACATCTCAGCTCCTTGGCTGGCTGCAGGTTTGCTTCCCCCATCCCCTCACCACCTCAGCAGGGATGCTCGTGGTTTCTTCTTCCTCCGTTTCACAGAATCCCAGACTGGTTTGGGTTGGAGGGAGTTTAACCCTCATCCATCCCCCCCCTGCCATGGGCAGGGACACCTTCCACTAGCCCAGGGTGCTCCAAGCCCCGTCCAGCCTGGCCTTGGACACTGCCAGGGATCCAGGGGCAGCCACAGCTTCTCTGGGCACCCTGTGCCAGGGCCTCCCCACCCTCACAGGGAACAATTCCTTCCCAATATCCCATCCAACCCTGCCCTCCTTGTCAAAAGTCTCTCTCCAGGCTTCTTGTAAGCCCCCTCGAGGTACTGGAAGGTGCTTCACGAAGCCTTCTCTTCTCCAGGCTGAACAATCTCCAGTTTTCTTTTTGTTTGGGTGACAAATCTGTCTGAACGTGGCCTTTGACTGTGTTTTATTGCCTTGCAGAAGAGACCTTTGATCCTGGCTTGAATGCCCCTGGATGCTGGAGTGAAACTTCCTGACCCAGGAAAAGGTTAACAGCAACTTCCATTTGCACTTGCAGAGCTCTTTCCAGAGAGGGGACTTAAAAACCCTCCAGCCACATCCACAAAGTGTCACAACGCCTTCCAGAAGCCCAGGGTTGTTTGATTGATTTTTAAACAGGCACAAACGCAGGAGCAGGGATGGCCTGGATCCATGGGATGATCCTCAGCCTGTCAAAGGGGACCTGTGGGGCTTTGCCACCTGCCAAATCACCACCCTTCACCCCCTGCTGAACTGGGCTGTGACCCTCTGGCCACCAAACCTCTGGCCAGGTCATCATTTTGCCTGTAAGGTAGTCCAGCTGCCTGGCCACATCTGGAAACATCTGTCTTGAGAGACCTGAGCAGCGCGGGGCTGCCTCGCGCTGATGACTTGCAGGGATCTGGCGTTTCTCCTAAAATTCCCGCTGTAGCTCCTCTTCTGCCATAAGCTCTGGAAAGTCTCTCCTGCTGGGCTGGCTTGGAGCCCTGCTGAGGGCTGGGGTGCAGGGGAGGGCCCTGACTTTAAATCAGAGAATCACAGAAATCACAGAATGGTTTGGGTTGGAAGGGACCTTTAAGATCACCAAGCTCCAGCACATTTCCACCTTTCCCTGGTGCTCCCTTGAACTTTTTGGGACCACGTGGGAAGCCATCAGCAGGAGAAGTGGGAGCTGCTCCCCAGGAATGAACCACAGTGACCACAGTGCCCAGGGAAGAGCCAGGCTGGACCCTCGTGGCGTGGGGTTAATGTGCACAGAGCCAGGGGACGGAGAGGCGCTGGGAGAGGGCGGCTCCTTCCCGGGAGGAGTTTGGAAAGAAAGGGTAACCCCTGCTCTATTTTTGACAGAAATGTCTCAGAGGCCTTCTCCTGCATCCTGCAAAGGCCACTGCCAGGGATCTGCAGCAGCACAGGGAGCGCTTGGCAGCTCGCAGGGGTGGGAAATGCCTCCTCCCAAAAGCCCGATTCCCATTTCCCCCGAGATAAGATCTGCAAAGACTCGGTTTTTTCCCCCTAAATTTTTTTGAAGGCATTTCCTATTTGGAGCCTTTATGGATGGTTTCCCCTGGCTGAGGGCTGAGCAGTCACCTGCCCAAGCCAGGCAGGGTGGCTTCCCCATGCACACACTGCCCTAAAGAACCTTGGGGAGATGCTTCAAAGCCTCTGGTACCTGTGAGAGGAGCGAGCCAGACCCCACCATCAGCCTCCTACATTACAGCCCAGCCCACATTCCAGGTGTGGCTCCTCTGGAGAGCCTTTGCTTTCTTCCCAACCATCTGCTGTGGTTAAAATCCTACCTGGGACTTAAATTCATGTACAAGTTGGTGCAAGAACCCAGCGTGTTCTGGGGGGCAGGAGGAGCTTGTCCAGCTTTGATTCTTCCTGGCACTTTGAGGATATGGTTCACCAGGTCTGTGCTCTCACTGCAGCCTTTTTCTCCTTGATTGAAAAGATGAATTTTGCTGTCTGAGGTGCCTCAGACATCAGCAGAAACTGCATTAAGAACAGCAGAGTTTTTTCCCTTTGAGTTCTCTTTAACTGCATTATAGTGCCATGAAGTTAAACATTACATAGGTACATAAATAGGGTTGGACTCGATGATCTTAAAGGTCTTTTCCAACCTAAATGATTCTGTGATTCAATCCAGCAAGCCTCAGGCTTCAGAAAGGCTCTGACTAAGCCAATCTTCAGCACTACAGATGCGTCCCATGTCCTGTATGACAGAAAAACAAGGTTTAACTGATGTCAGCTTGGAGAATAATAGGGCAGTCCATCTAAAAATAGCTGGAGGTCGAAACTTTTCAAGCCATCTCTTCTTCTGCAACTGGGGAAGAAATCCCCCAGCTGCAGCACCCTGCTTTGCTGTGGATATTTCAGTTGAGCAACTCTGAAGGCTGAGTCAGAGAGATTTCCTAACACCTCTTCCCTGCCCGCACTCCCCAGATAGCAAACACCAGCTCTGGGAGACAGAAAAACACTGTTCTCACTCATCCCAGCTGGAGCTGGCCAGCCTGGAGTCACATGGATGTTCAGCGGTTCCCTTCCCAAGAGCTGTGAGTTTCCCTGTGCAATTTTAATTACCCTCAACTATCACTGGGATGAGGGGCACCCTAAAAATGCTGCATATCCTAATAGCGCTCGAGCTCTCAGTTTTCTTCTTCCAAACTCCCCTCTCTTGGGTTGAAGCAGCCCAGGAAGAGCAGCCCCATTCCATACTGGTCCCTACAAGAGCATCTTCCTGGGAAGCAAGGCCCAGCTGGAGCAGGGAATGCTCTCATGTGGCAGCCACAAAGTCCCAGCTTGCTCTGCTGGACCCACATTTTGTGTTGTCCTCGCTCTTGGTCAGAGGGAGTGGCAGACCCAACACCCCACGAGGTGCTTTGATGCTCAGGTTTCATGGTTAAACTAACGAAAGGAAGCGCAAAGTCCTGTCCAAACCAGAGGCTGGGCAGCATTTCCAGCCCATTCATCCGCCTGCTCCAGCTCCTCTGCTTTCCTCCTGCTGTATGTAGATGGAGAATGCAAATAGCATGGTGAGAGATGTGACCTTTTGGCTGAATGTCACCAAGTCCTGCAGCACTGGGAGTGTTTGCGCTCAGTCGTTAGCTTTAGCCTCTCCAGTTATTTATACACATCCCCGTAAAACTCCATGGCATGACTCAAAGATGGTTTTGAGCTTGGTTGTGCTGGTGGTTTGATGGGCTGCAGTCCCTAAATGTTGTGTTTCCAGCAGCAGTGTTGGCCTTTCAATTTAGCAACCTCCAGCATGGACCTGGGTCTGCCACTGCCCTGGAAATGCCATCGTTCAAGGGTTGGGAGAAGCAGCCACAGGCTGAGATTAGAGCTCCAGGGATGGAATCCTCTAAACTGATGTGATTTTTGGTGTTGGAAACCTCAGATCTAAGGGATTGAGCTTGAAATTCTTGAGGGATGTTTTAATTAATCGTGGAATTGTAGAATCACGGAATGGTTTGGTTTGGGAGGGACTTTAATGTTTACCCAGTTCCACCCTTGGAGCAGGGACACCTTCCACTGTCCCAGGTGCTCCAAGCCCTGTCCAGCCTGGCCTTGGACACTGCCAGGGATCCAGGGGCAGCCACAGCTTCTCTGGGCACCCTGTGCCAGGGCCTCCCCACCCTCACAGAGAACAATTTCTTCCCAATATCCCATCCAACCCTACTCTCTTTCAATTTAAACCCGTTATCTTCCAGTTTAACCCCATTAATTGATGAACCAACTTCAAAGGCACCCCACAGCATCCCTCTGAGTCCGTGATGAACTGGGAATGACCACACCACATGCTGCCAGTGCTGCTCCAGGGTGTCAAACAGGAGAAACTAAGCCCAAAATGCAGCTCTGATGGCGCTGCAGGAAACCTTGTCCACACTGCCCATACCTGCAGGAACCTCAGTGCTCCCTCAACCCTCGCCTCCCCGGGAGGGGGTTCCCAGGCTGAGTTGGTGTCAAACTTTTCTCCTGTGAGGATTTCATGCTGTTTGAGGAAAAAGCTGCTCTCTGGAGCTCCCTCCAGGCGGGCAGCCTGCCTGGCTCCCCGCACCAACGCGTGGCTTTGCTGCTCCTCTCCTCTGGCTGGAGCTCTGTTGAGTCTCATCCCAGCAGACAGGCTGACATTGCACGCTGCCTCGAGACGAGGTTCAAATCCATCTCTGCCGTTCTGGAAGCAGTCAGCTGAGCCATGAGCACGGAGAGAGACTTCCAGCCCTGGGAGGGGGTCTGGGATGAGATTTGGAAGGCCGGGGATGGAGCAGGGAAGGATCCGAGTGGGGTTCCAGCAGCTCAGCCATCCCGGGTCTCTCCGTCCATCCTGTCAGACTCCATCCTGCCACCACTGTCACTTTGACATCCAGATCCTTTCCTCCTCCTTTTCATCCCTTATTTTACATGCCACAGCCATCCTGTCGCCTGCCTCTCAGCGATGTTGCTCAGAGAAATTAGGGCAACTGCTGCACTGGGTTTTTATTAGTATTGCCAAACTCTTTCAGCATTTTTAGAAAGGGCTTGAAAAGGAGCCAAGTCGTTTCTCCTTCTTCTGTTTCTTCTCCTCCACCTCCTCCCTCGCCACCACCCCCCTCCCCTTCGCTGTCTGCGGATGCTTTGGGATGAATTAATTCAGACGTGCGGTTTTGAATGTTTTTGGCTCCTGGTTATCGAGCCATTCAGCAGTTCTGGGAGCCTCCCCCATCGGCTGTTATTGAACCAGACAGAGAGGGGCGGAGGAGATGGCAGTGGCCTGATTTGTTGGCTTGTTAGTTCTGCTCCTGCGAGCCGTCCATCGGCTCAGGTTTCCGCATCCCGGCTGACACGGACGGGCGGCAGCCAAAACGCTCCTCCCGGAGCCAGAGCCTGCACGGGATCGCTGCCGGTGTCACCTCGGAGCAGCCTGGTCTAGAGGAAGGTGTCCCATGCTGGGGAGGTTGGGACGAGATGGTCTTTAAGGTCCCATCCAACCCAAAGAGTTCTGTGATATCAGTGGGAACAAAAATGGGTTGTTTCTCCCTGTTTTCTCTTCACCTGCCCCATTCCCCTGTCCCCAAGCCAGGCCGTGACCCCAGCTCTGCTCTGGCATCACTGTCAAGTGTCTCAGCAAGGTATTTTTAGCCCCAAGGGGAGGCAGAGCTAACTCAGCAACATCAGTGTGCACGTGGAGAACACCTTCTGTCTGATCTTTCCTTGCATCCTGGGCTGGATTTGATTTCTCCTCCTTGGAGAAGGGGATGTGCCCCAAAAACCCTGGTCCAAGGGCAGCCCTGCCTGTTCCCCCAACCCCACGGTGACCCCGTGCCAGGGCAGGGCTTGGTGGGCACTGATGCCATGGGCACAGCCCAGCTCACCTCTGCTAAAGGACAGATGAGCTCTGGATCTCCTGGAGCCTCCCATTAACACAGAAAGAAGCAGAAATAACCACTAAATCCTTCTGAAAAGCACTTCCTGCCCGTGCCGCTCCGGGGGGTAGCACTGAGACTCTTTAATCATAGGGAGGATGGTTAGAATTCATTATTTTCTCATCTTTCTAGTAAAAATTTTAAAAACCCACCTGAAAATCTCATTATTCCCTGTCAAGGCTTTCTTTGAGTGTTCTTCTGCTCTGATTTCATACTGGGCTAATATCTAAGAAAAATATTATCTCTCTCTGCTTGGCTTCCTGCCACCCCAACCGTGTTTGTGTTTCAGTGGTGGACGAACTCACTCCGGTTTATTTATGTAGCTGGTAAAGCCACCCCTCCAGGACTCCCCTTGCTCTGAACTCGAGGCCCAAGTAGAGTAGGGCCTGCTGGAAATCCCATATGGCTTTAAAGCATCCCCATGTGCAAGCCATGGCTCTGCACCAGGCAGAGCTCTCTTCCTGGAGCTCTGCTCAGACATCTGTGCTTTCAACAGCAGGGGAAAAGTGCAAAGCCCTGATTCATGGCATCCACAGGGTGGTATTGGGAATTGGGAGGAAGTCTTTGGGTGCAGAAATCCCTGTTTCTCACCTGTTTCATCTGTTTTACTCAGTAGGTACCGGGTTGAAATGCCAGAGGTGCAAACAGACACTCTGAGGGGGTTTTGGAGCCTTTGTTTTCGTAGAATCACAGAACAGCTTGGGTGGGAAGGGACCTCAAAGCTCATCTCATTCCCACTATCCCAGGTTGCTCCAAGCCCTGTCCAACCTGGCCTTGGACACTTCCAGGGATGGTGCAGCCACAGCTTCCCTGGGCACCCTGTGCCAGGGCCTCCCCACCCTCACAGGGAATAATTTCTTCCCAATATCCCATCTAACCCTGCCCTTTAGCAGCTTGAAGCAATTCCCCCTTGTCCTGTCCCTCCAGGCTCTTGTCCCAAGTCCCTCCCCAGCTCTCTTGGAGCCCCTTCAAGCACTGGAAGGTGCTCTAAAGTCTCCCCAGAGCCTTCTCTTCTCGAGGCTGTTTTAGCAATCTAAGCTCAGATGCAGAGAGGTTTTGAAGACCTCACTCCCACTGTTACAATTAAAAATCCTCCTGAGATTTGCCACCACAGCCCTGCTGGGAAGAGGCTGGTGCTGGGGCTGGACTGGGAGCTCGCCACACCAGCAAACCCTGCAAGGACTTTTTTTCAGTTGATCTCTTTGGGAAAGGGTTAACACCCCCAAAAAGAGAGACTTTTAGCCTCAGTCTGTACTGGTTGGACTTGATGATCTTAGAGATCTTTTCCAACCTTATGGATTCTGTGATCCTGAAGCACGACCCGTGTGGGTGTGAGCACTTGTCCCCATCCCTGCCCCTCAAAGCACACAGGGGGTGTTCCCACAGCTGGAATCACTCCAGGCCGTGGGTAAGACATCAGCATTACTTTATTTTGGGCTTTTTTTGGTCAAGGTTGCTGCCTGGGCTGTCCAGAGCTGAGCTGAGACTGGCACTGCCAGGGCTGTTCTCACAGAGCTCTGGCTGCTGGCCCAGGAGAAGGTACAGCCAGATGAGAAAGTTAACACGAGGTAACCGAGGCTGTGAATTTACGGCGCAGCAGCTGCTCCCTGCCCGTGGCTGGAGCACACATTTACCCCTTGGAGGATGCCAAGAGCTCCCTGATCCATCCTGTGGGGATGGGAATGAGCTGCCCCCGGGAAGGAGCAGGGATACAGGCACTGCTGGGTGAATCTCCCAAATGCCACACGACAGGGAGGGCTTGCACAAGGAATTATCCCAAAATGCTGCACAGAGAGCTCTGCTGGCAAATTCCCTCGGCTCTCAGGGCTGCAATAGCTGGGCTGGAGGATGCTTTAATGCACTCATGTCACACAGAGCACTTGATGCCTCTTCTCCATTCGAGAGGGGAAGAATAGAGAGGAATGTGGGAGGGCAGCGGAGAGTGGTGCTGCCGCATCGAGTGTCTGAGGTGGGCAGCGAGGCACTCTGCGAGCAGCCTTCCTCCAGCTGGGCTCCTCTTTTGCAATTCCAGCATCTTGTTTGTCAGTAATTTATATTGACAGAGTCTTTCAAAACACTTTAGGCTTGTTTACAACATCGAGCAAGAACATTTTGTCTCATGTCCTTTCCATTCCTGAAGACGATCCTCTCCCCAGTCCAGCCCCCCGCTCCCCTGTGCCGCTCCAGAAGCTGCTCCCTTGCTCCCTGCAAACCTGATGGGCTGGAAAGGAACCTGCAAATCTCCTTGATGGCATGCTCCTTCCTCTCTAATTGCTAATTAGGTTTTCCAATCAGGGGCAAAGCATCTTTTCCGTGGCACAAACCTCCCCAGAGTGCCAGATGCACTCGCTCTCGTGTGTCGTTGTTGCACGTGGAGTTGGTTGTGAAGTGCTGGGAGCACAGGTGACACAAACCTGCAACGAGAAATGGGCACATTTGGGACCTGCTCCAGCATCCAATGGCATCATCTGAGCTGGAAGTCCAGGGTACCTCCTACCATGCTGGCTCTGATGTTTTCTCTTCAAGCACTGAGCACAAGGAGCCAGTTCACCTCCCTCCTCTCCATCCCTCCTGATTCCTGCAGTTTTTTGCAATGGTGTGGCTCATCTGGATGCTGTGGTTGTCCCTTTTTCCCTGCACATCATCCTAAGAGCATTGGGAAGACAATTCTTTCATGGAGCCCATGTCCCCACCCCACCAGCAATGACCAGTTTAAAACCTTTTTCAAGTCCTTCAGCCTTGCAGGCAGAGGTTTTTGAAACGCTTGAGGGAAATGCAGTAAAAGACTTGGACTCTCCAGGCAGACAAATTCCCTCTGCTCCTGGGGCTGGCAAGGCAAGTGCTGGCCCAGCCTGGCAGCCCTGCCCCAGACAGCTTTAATGCAGCCAGCACGGGGGGAGAGCAGGGAACAGCACAATCCCGGGCAGCAGAGAGACCATTGGATTGTCTGGCAAGCCCTGTGTGGGGTGTGCTCAGCCTGCACTGCCCTGCTCCCTCTGCCTGTGCCCTACTCCAGCCAGGATAAAGCCTGTACACGTTTGACTGCCCAAGCCACAATAATCCCCTCTTTCTGCGCTTACCTAAGGAGGCCGGAGTGCCCAATTATTTCAGAGTCTGCTGTTTAACACGCTCTCGGCCTTGATTAAGACTTTTCATCTTTCAGGCAGACATCAAAGTGAAACCTTGAGTTCTCCAGTGCTGCACCGTGGGTTGGGGCTGGTCTTGCTGCTTCCCTGTGATTATCGAGCTGTCCGGATGGCAGAGCAGCGGGGAGGGAGCGCCGTGTCCCAGCGGGCAGAGGAGCAGGATTAAGGACATTTCATCAGCCTCCATCCTCCTTTTTTCTATCCTTCCTACCTCCTTCCTTCCTACCCCGCTCCGAGAGGTTGCCCGGATGGATGAGCAGACCCACTAATCCTGTTAACATTGAGCAGCATTTCCAGGAGGGGATACATTTATTGAGCTCAGGAATAAAGCACTGAACAGTGCTTTGGCTTTCTAATCCCGGCCTTTGGCATGCATTTAGCCACTTGGTGCAGTCAGGAGCCTTACACCAAAACCAGTAAAGCAATGGAGGTCTTGGCAAGGTGAAATTCTGGCCTTGGTCTGGTTTTCCCTGTCCATGAAGGTCCCGTGCTCCTCCTTTCTCTCCCTGGCCATTAGGAGAGCAATCACAGCAGCGTTCCCCCAAAAATATCCCTTTCCTCCCTCCTTGCAGAGATGGACCCACCTGGAGGGACAGCTAAGAGCCATTTCCAGGACTATTTATGGCCGTGTCCCCATAAATCGCTCTGCAGGGCTAATCAACCATAACGCTGCGGGGGAGACTCATTTAAATACAATGAGAGGGGAAAACGGGGCGTGGGACTCGAGGAGGCTCCCCCACACACGGCATCTGGCTGACGAGAGAGCCTGTCAGGAGCTGCCTGCGTGCTGGATGCTCCCTGCCACGATAACTGCTCGGAGTGGATGAGCTCTCTGTCAACAACTTAATAATCCTCGTCTGCCGCGCCGCCGCGTCAGCCAACGCTCCTGTAAGGAAGGGCTGATAACGAGGGGGTTAGGCTGGGGAAAACGGGCTGTTTTGTCAGCACAACGCTCTTGTCATCAAAAAGACTCTGCGAAAGCTTGCTGGCTCCTTCGGAGCTCGCCCGGGATGATTCGCCGGCCCCACAGTCACGTTTGTCCCACGGCCGTTCTGCGCTAACAGCAGCGGCAGCGGGAGTGACAGGAGCCCCTGCAGTAAGCAGATGTGGATGAGCCTCCTCCAAACTCAAGGAATTTGCCTGGTTTTCATCCAGAAGCTTTTCTCTCTCTTCCCCGCATCTCTGTTTTTTAAACTATCGCTCTTGCGTAGGTACAACTTCAGATTATTCCTTGTGAGCTCGGTCCAGGCGGGAATTCTGCTGCAGCTTCACCCTGCGGGGAGGAGCCCTGCAGCTGAGAGGAGAAGCCTCCTCTTTTATCCTCAGAATCAGTGGGAATAATAGGAGTGAGGATTTAGGATGTAGTGCATCCCCCCCCAGACCAGGTCCCAGTTCTGCCTCTGGATGGGTTGATGCAAACCTGGATACCCATGGAAAGGAAAGGGTGGAGGAAGCTGCTGCCCTTCAGCAATGCCCATTCCTGCAGCCCTTCTTCACCCTGGGCTTGGCCCAGTCCCACCACGGCTGGACCATGATGGTCCCATCACCCAGCTCACGTGCCAGAGCTGGATGAGGCGATCAAGCCCAAACCCAGATTTGGGGCCTGGCAGGACACCAGCCCACCCTCATTGCACAACAGGAGCCATCCCAGGGGATCCTTCTGGGGAAGAAGAAGGCATTAATGCTTGGGGAGCAAATTCCTCCGGCTGCTTGAGGCCGGGACTCAGCGCTCTGGAATTCCAGAGCGATAACACGGCACGGGAATGTTTAAAGAGGCTGCGGATGCAAACAGCAACCCCAGGGCCCGTCCCAGGCTGCAGCCCAAAACTCACAGCTTCGAGCTGCTGTCGCAACCGAGAGAGGAAGGACTGACTCCCAGGGCTCATCCCATTCCATGGTGTTCCCTGCGCTTTGCAGGAGCCGAGGATCTGGCCCACTGTGTGCAAAATTAGCCCCTCGTTAGCGGTGCCTGCAGTCCCTCCCCGCAGGGGGAAGTGGAAGCAGATGCCAAATTGCTACCTGGAGCAAATTTTTTTTCTTTTTTTTTACAATTGAATTACAATCGGCTGGAGACAGCGGGAGCTTTTCCTTCATATTAGCTGGGTATGGGAGCGCTGGGAGGCTGCTGCTGCTGCACTGATCCCAAAGCCTGGTCCAGCACAGCTCCCTGCACCAAGCATCTCCTTCAAATTTCATCAGCACCAGGAGCCTCCAGCTGCAGGAACCACTCCTGCCTTTCATGTCATCATAGAATGCAAATGAATGTAAAACTGAAACGTCCCTTAAAATAAAATGCGATTTAAAGCTCTTATTTTAAATGTAAGAAAACGCTCCAGATTTAACTTAGAAATTTTTTTTCCCCCACTCTTGGAAAGGAATTTGGAATATTTTCCCAACTCATATTTTAACGTTTGGGGACCTCGAAGAATTTTCCCTGGAGTACATGGAAATGTTCAAAGTGGCGTCAACATGGCCTTCCAGGGAACTCCAGCCCCTCTGGCACGGATTCATAATAAATAATAAAATTATTTGGGCTGGAAGGGACCAAAAAGATCATCTTATTTTAACCCCCATGGACCTCTTGATCATGGAACTTGCCCTGGGTCTCTTACAGCTTTGTTCAAGCAGTGCTGCTGTTTGGATCAGAGCTAATTAGCTGAAAACCAGCCTGATTGTGTCTGTGTATGATGAAATCCCATTTCTGACTGCAGAGAGATACATTCTGTCACTTTTTGCTGGGAAGTTTTTGAGGTGTTTAAGACAGAAAACATTTGTGGGCAGATTTTGAAATGTACACCCACAAAACCCAAACTCTGTGAAACTTTCTATTTGTGGGAAACACACTGATGGTAATTTTTCTTTTTGCTTGTGTAAATTCTTAGTTTTGTGAAGAACAGTCCTGGGATATTGATTTGAAACAGAATTTTTTATACTTTTATATATATACATGACTCTACAGGTCCCAACTCGTTGGGTAAATTCCCCATAAATCCATATCCACTCGTGCACTCACTCAGAACACTCTGCTAGAGCAGCATGGAAAACCAAAGTCACTTTTGCCTGGCTCAGAAAGAGAAGCCTTGAGAGCTGCCAACATCTGCTTTCATCTTGCTGCTGCTTCTGGAAGTGCCAAGGAGAGTGGGAAAAAGGCAGGGAGGATGAGGGTGTGATGTGGGAGCAATCACAGCGATGGACCCCGTGAAAAAACAGCATCATCTCTCCAAGTAATTCAAGTTTCTCCTCGGTGAGGCTGAGTCATCCTCCCAGTGCAATATCCACGGTCACCCCACGAATCAGGGCTGTCAGACCAGGGGCAGGGTCAGGCAGCGGCAAGAAATGGCACCAGCAGGGTTTTAGAAGCTCCTGCACCGTTTCCTAGGACAAACGGGTGAGGGATGGCAGCAATAAGAAGCAAACAATCCCAATTTCCTGCTCTCGTCTGGCCTCACCCCGGGCACGCTCCAGCTCCGTGTCACAGCTGGGTTTCTCGGCGTGGCGGTTTCTGTACCGAGTCCATGCCCTCCTTTCTTCCCTTCTGTCTCCCCATCACAACGTCTTGCCTGGCTGGTTTCATGCTCAGCAGCAGCACTGCTGGTTTCAATGCTGGCAGCTGGCAACGTTTTCCCTTGGAGCCAAACAACAAAGCGTCTGCTCTCCCAAGCCAGCCTGGGAAGGTTGGCTTAGCTGGTCCAAGCACAAATATTTCTGGCAGGGCAAGCTCGCTGCGAGTTTGGAGCTGATCTCACTCGTTTCCTCAGCGCTAAGGAAACGCAAAGGGATTTGCAGTGAATTCTCCACAGCCTCATTTTTTAAGGTGAGGATTGTTTAAGCAGAAGAGAACTCGAGTTCTCAAAAGCTCTGCAAAATCACGAGGCACTGCTGATGTCACCGTGGGATCAGGAGCTGTTCCATCATTGTCAGGGATGAGCCACTGGCACAAAAGGAATGGCACTGTTGGGCACTGTCCCTGTTTGCATGGCTTCAACATTTGTAGAGGCTTGGAGCCACTCATGTCCTCAATGGCTCCCTTTAATGGAAAACATGATGTTTTGGGAAAGACAAGCTGGGCATAAAACCCTTCAAGTCTTTATCCAGGTGAAGCAAAATTGTCTTCACACTTTGTTTTTGGAAAAGATGTAGGGATTCAGGCATATCCTGGGAACTGAATGTTTAACTCAATTAGACTCCATTGGAAATCCTGATTTAACTCCACACCTCACTTCAGATGTGTCCTTTGGCCTCATGGGAGCCAGAGGGACTTCTGGACATTGCTTAAATTTTAACTGATTGTTGCATGAGTTCCCAAATCAAACCCCAAACATTCAGCTGCAGTTTTTGGGCCAAACAGAGCCCAAGCCCTGCTCTCAACAACATCTGCCTTTGCACCAGCACTGGGCAGTCTGTGGAACTCCAAGCACCTTGCAAAGACTTAAGCATGGATGCTGACTTCTCATGGGTGGGGAAAATGAGCTGCAAAAGGTCACCTGTAATGGTCTTGGCAGGAGTGAGGCAGAAAAGAAGGTTCAGCAGGTTTCAGAGTGGAGTTGGGTCTTGGCATTGCTGGGGTGGGGTCTTACCTGTGTCCAAATATCTCTCAGCCCTTCATGACCACCTAGGTCAACAAGGAATTGGAGAGGACACAAAACCCTTGGGAACCAGTGGTGGATCTGATGCCATGAGCAAAAGCTGATCCCATTTCTGGGCTGTGAGTGGGTTATTAACAGCAAGCAGACTCCCAACCCACTGGTTTACTCCCAAGTTCATGCCAGTCCCGGGTACAGCAGGTGGGAAGGGGACTTGGGAATGTGTTTCACAGCTGTGGGTGGTTGAAGGACCAAAATTTGGGGACTGATGCCGAAACAGGCGGGTGTGTTCTGGAAATTGTCTGCTCTGGATTCCCATGGAGAGATGCCACTCTTTGGAGCGTGTTCCTGCAGGCTGGCACCGACCTGAGCCAGCCTTGGATGTGGCTGTGCAGCTCCTCCTGCTCTGGGCAGGCAGGTGGAGGTGGAAACCTCCGGCACAGCAGCAGATGGAGGTGGCAGGGCCGAGAAGTGCCTCAACACAGACGTCTGTGTGAGTGTGGGTGACACAATCTCGTACCAAACTGGCCTGCAAAGGCACAGAAAACAGGAATAGAAACCCATCCCGTGACTCAGGATGTGTCTGTGGGCTAAAGCTGCCGAGCTGCAGTGCCTGGGCTCGGTCTCTGAGTCTGTGTTGCTGCATTTAGAGGAGAAAAAGCCTTTGACAGCAGCAGGTGGGAGATGTTTCTCCATTCAGCACCGTTTGTTTTGATGCTCCTGGACGGTCTCCCTGTGGGAGCTCTGTCTTGGTATCATGGCCATAAACATAATGTAGGATAACACTAATGAGGGCTTCCATGGCATATCCATGGCTGTCCAAATCCGTGTGCCAGATCTCCTCATTTCCTCGAGGGTCCTGAGGCATTTTGTGCTCATCTTCAGCCTCTGCTCTCTCTGGAGTCTCTGGACATTTCAGTTACAATTACAATATTGCTTAAAAGGCCTCCTGGCCTCCTCAGTTATGAATAAACCTGACCCCTCTGGGAAGACTAAGTCCAGAATTTCAGAAGAAGGTCTTGAGGACAAGAGCTTGGAAAAAAGAGTAAAACCTCCCTGTCCCACGAGAAATGCTGAAGCAGGGCAATCTCAAGCCAGGATGAAATTTGCAGTCCTGGGAATTCTTTTCCTGAGGGGAAAATTCAACATTTCCTTTGCTTCAGTCTGATCAAAATGTCTTGTTTTGACACGGCACGACAGCCTGGGACCACGACAGTCAGATCAATATGCTTCCAAGCCATCTAAGGGAGTGTGATCTTTTCCAGCTTCAAATTAAGCAGGAGTTAGTCCTTCCCCAAGTCTTGTTTCCGTCGGGAGCTGCCTGCCCGTGCAGGACTTTGGATCAGCAGCTCCCAGGAGCCCTCCCTGAGCAGTTCTCACCCTGTTACCTGTGTCCTCACAGGTCAGCCTGTCCTCACATCCAAATCACGGGCCAGAGGCAGCTGGGGATTTCCTTACCCTCAGATCCCCTGGTAATTGCTCCTGGGAGGATTTTGGTCTTTGTGAAGCAAACCTGTTCTGCTTCCCCCAGCCTTCCTCAGCCCCGTTACAAAGAGCCATTGTAGGCGCTGCCCGTTCCATGCCTCACTCCTGGCTCTCATCAGCGTTGGAAGAGGCACCTCTCGCTCACTTAGCCAGGAGATAAAGGCTGATTTGTGTGGAGTGGGAGGGAAGCATCGGCTGTGCCCTTGCCAGGTTTTGTGGTGCCGCTCCTGGCTGGGCAGGGAAGTTTCCAGAGCTCCCCAGGATGGAGCAGGCTGCAGAGTGGGGAACCTCTGCTCTCCTCTCCCCAAAGCTGCTGCCTTCTCAGGGGGATTGATGAGTGTGAGGTGCCACAGCAGGGACTGTGCTCTCAGGGATGAGGGCAGCCCCCCCAGGGGCTCAGGGCCCGGTAGAGCCAGAGGAAAACATTCCTCCTCCCTGCCTTGCCTCACCTGGGCATGAAAAGCAAGGACCACCCCCACCCCTCCCTCCCAGCTCTGTTTGTGTTTTGGATTTTTTGTCTCCCCCAGCCCCCCTTGGCTGTTTTCCCTGCACTGTGATGCTGTGAGTGGGTTCACAAACACCCCCTCCAGCTGGGCAAGCCCCAGCAGCTCCAAAATCCTGATTTGTCTGGGAGCTCTGGCTGTGGGGTGGGTGTGGGCATCACAGAGCCAAAAAATGCAGCGGGGGCTGCTCCAGGTGGGTCCTTTTTTATCAGTCCTGGGTTCAACAGGGAGCAACATCTCAGTCTGAATCCAGCAGGGAAACCCAAGCTGGTGCATGGCTGCAAAGAGCCTTTCTGCATCCTCCCCAGAGTGGCTTTTGGTGCCTGTCCCTGCCCAGTGTGAGCCTCCCACCTGTTAAATTGAGCATTTACACCAGTTCCTCTGCCACTTTGAGACTGAGGGGAACCAGCTGTTGGATCCAGGGCCATTTTCTGTCTTCTGTGCCCTTCTCCTTCCACCAGAGGAGGATGTTTGTGCATGGCTGGGTACCAAATCTCACCGAGAGGTCCGGCAACCTGGCAGCTCCCGTTGTCACAGGGGAGAGGTGGGTCAGGGTGAATCTGTCGCTGGGGACACAGGACTTGCGTGCCAGGGGACAGCAGATTTCATCCCCGGCATCTCAGCTGCCTCCTCCAGCTCCTGCCATCAGCTGGGGGCACTGGGAAGGAAGCAAAACCAAGAAAGCTCAAGCCCAGGCGCTCATGCATCGCTGGACAAGTCACATGTGGCTGACGGGGACAGCGGGGGCCCAGCCTCTCCTGGGTGACACAAGGCCACTTCCACGCGGAGCTGGGCCAGCCCTCGCTCTCTGCTCCGGTCATATGGTAGCTGCTAGACAGAAATACACCCTTCCAGGGGGGATCCAGCAGATGCTGCCCTCCCGAGGGATGGCTGCACGCCCGGAGCGCTGCCGTGGCGCTGGGGGCTCCGAGGGTAAGCGACTCCAACCAGCCGAGCAGAGCAATAGCCCTGCGGAAAGGCAGCGCCCGCGGGGCTGCGCTTCTGCCGCACCAGCGCAGAGCTCGGGGTGAAGAGGCAAGGAGGGATGGCAGCAAGGACCTTTCCCAGGACCCCAAACCCCGTTTGCAGATCGCTGTAATCCGTGTCGTGGTCCCTTCATGGAGCCTGGGCTGGGCTGGACTGGGCGCTGAGCAAAGGGGCACATCCGAGCAAGAAATAAATGGAAATCGGGCACAGAAGGAGCCAGGGGGACACAGAGGAGGAGATGAAGCCTCGAGAGTCACACTGAGGAGTCAGGGCTGTGTGGGGGCTGATGCACAGCGAGCTGGGCTTGTTAGTGGTGCCTCAGCCCTGCCTTGACCACAGCCACAGGTCCTGGCTTGAAGCCAGGCCTGGTTTGAGCCAGGAAGGAGTTTCTGCTTGCAAAATACCCAGCGGAGACACCCAAGAGGGAAGTTGGAGCAGCCTTGCAGCCAGCCCTGAGCACTGCTGCATTGTGGAGTTTCTCAGGGCACTGCCCAGGCCCTGGACATGAAACCCTTTCTCACCCTGGCTCTCTAAGTCTGTCCTCCAGGGACATTTGTCCCCTTTGATCCTCTGGCTGCTTAAAGGTCTCCACAGTGTCCATGTCCTTTGCCCACTGACAACGTAGCGCTGGACTTCACCCCCAGGATGCTGCTGCCAGCTCTGGGGCAAACCTGGGCTTGTGCAAACAGCCAGAGGCACAGACCTTGCCATGTCCCTTCGTGTGCTGCCACTGTCCAGGCTGTTCCTGGGNACAGGCGTTGCCTGTTCCCTTCGTGTGCTGCCACTGTCCAGGCTGTTCCTGGGCTGGACTGTCCAGGCTGTTCCTGGGCTGGACTGTCCAGGCTGTCCCCGGGCTGGTCACCCCAAACCTGCCCAACGCCATCGATGGCATCGCCATGGCCGGGGCAGGGGTGTGGGAAGATATCACCAGGCTATGCACAATAATTGGATTGTGGCTAATGTGGAACAGTCCCTGGAATGGTTTCCTGATGTTGAGTTGCTCCTGGCTGGGTTCAGAGGGAGAGAAATCTCCAGGGCTGGTGGGGGATCTGGAGCTCATCTCAAAAGGGCAACGCTGAGTTCTTTTGGTCAAAAAATTGAAGGTAGCTCTCATGCCCTCAGTCCTGGGGGAGGAGAGACCCTGTGTTATTTTGCCACAGAGGGCTGGAGCAAACTCCTTCCAGTCCTGACTGAGTGGAAACAAAAAAAATGGCAATGTGGGTCGTCCAAATAAACAGTGCACATGTGCTGCCATAGCAGAGGGAGCATGTGTCTCTGATTTACATGCAGTCTGGGAAGTGCCACATCCGCCTTATGTTTGGAATATTTCAGCTCTCCAAGGCCTGAATTTAACCCCTGCCCTCTCCTCTCCCAGCAGAGCCCGCAGCATCTCTGCTGCTCTCTCTCTTGGAGGAAGGTCACAAGAAGAGCTTGATGCTGGAGGAAACACAACGAGGCTGACAGAGTCTGTGCAGGTCTTGTCACTTTGTCTGGGCATGTCACAACAAAGATCCAAGAGAAGAGAAACCACAGAAGCCAGGAAAGACTTTCAAACCATCCCTCCTCTGCTCTGAGCTCTCTGGGTCGCTGAATTTAAGGGCTGCTCCCACACACCAGGAGACCTCGCTGGTTGTTGGGTGAACCAGGGGAGCAGCCATGTGTAGACATGATTTAAGAGCCATTCCTTCTTCCAGTGTGGAGCAGAACCCCTGGATAGTGGGACATTGAAGGAGACAGCCCAGGAGGGGGAAGTAAAGGCAGATATTGTTCTGTGCTTTTCCTCTGTGTGCTTCCAGAAAGGGCTTCGGCCTGGAAAAGGATGTCAGGACAGGAAGGATATTGAGTTGGCCTCAGCTCTCACACAAACAGCTGAAGTGACCTTTCTCTAGCAAAACACCGACTCTCATAGGATGGATTTGTTCTGAAGGGTGTCAGCTCTGGAAGAGCGGGGCCATTCCTCATGCAGGGGGTGGATAGATGGAGAATAGATAGATAAACAGATAGGTTAGCTGGTTATTTAGTTAGTTGGTTAGTCAATGTGGGGGGCAGACACAGAAATAGAGACAGACCAATGCAGCCTTCCCAGGACCTTTAGCTGCCCTGTTTATAGCACAGGTTTTGTAGGTTCGGGTGCCTCTGGGAGGGGACTCTGTGTATCTTCACCCCGCTCCTGAGTGTGGCAGTGTTTGCACAGTGTTATTGGCTCACAACTGCTCCTGGCCTCCTTCCCTTCGTGCCCAGCTCCCACACGGGTGGGGAAACTGAGGCACGCGGCAGCAAAGCGTCTCCTAAAGGTGGCAGGACACGTGGGGAGCAAACCCAGGCCTGGCAGCGCCAGGGGCCCAGCCCTCCATCCTCTCCCCCGGCTGCTGCCCCTCGCTGTCTTGCCGGTCACGGTCTCTGTCACACTTCTAGGAAGATGTCGCCGCCTCTAAAGGGTGTCAAACGCCCACCTTCGGGAGCCTGCACGGCGTGAGTCACGCAGGAAGAGCCGAGAGCTGCGAGGTGGGAGCTGGGCACTTTCCAGGAAAAGCCGGGCTGCAACCGCAGAAGCCATTTCCTTGCAGGCTCGAGCCATTATTCCCCTGCCAGAAACAGCTGCTCTGCACACGCTGAGCCCTCCTGAGGTGGGGATTTGCTCCCACGCGTCCCCACGGAAGAGGTGCCCCTTTCCCACCCTCTGGGCTGCTCCCAAAAGGAGCTCCTGGCTTGAGGACCGCCATGGGAGCATCTCTGCCTCATGGTTCCTGCAGCTTCCCTGCGTTAACAACCCCTCCCTGCATCCCTGACCCGATCTTTTTGGTTGGTTTTAACCCAAACCAGGCACCATCCGCTAGGAAAAAATCTCTAGGCCCCCATTTAGAGCGGTTTCCTGCAGGCTGCAACCTCTCTGAGGCAAAAAAAAATCCATGGCTCTAGGCTCTTCCCACCAAAGAACTCTTTATTTTTCCAGCCTCTTCCTACCCTTTGCTGTAAGTGCAATTTTTAGGGTGTTATTCCCACGTCTGGACTGAATTTATCCCCAGAACATCACAAGATTTGTAGGAAAATGGTGTTGGAAGAACATGGTTTGAGGCCGCGCCTGAGGGAGGTTGTTGTATTTCCTTGTAGCTGAGATATGTGGGGGCACAAATGTTAATTTGGGTAATTCACTCGTCCCTCATGTCCAGGGTGGGTGAAACAAAGGGAAAAAACCCAGCCCAGTTCTTGGAACACCATTGGATTGCATTGTTTTTCCTAGGTGGGCCTGTACCCGTAGGCCTAACCCAAGGAACGCTTGTGTTACTCCGAGCTCGGCTGCTGAGACGCAGCCAAAATTCTCAAAAATACCCTGAAAACGCCAAAATCCGAGGGATATTCCCCTGCTGCATCTCCCTGGCCCAGCCCAGCTCTCTGTGAGAGATCCCCTTTGTTCCCAGGCCTCCCGACAGCCGTTGTGTGCGCTCCATAAACATCAAATGGAAGAGACGCTTTTAATGTAATTATAATTTAAGCATAAAATATGTCACTTCTGTAGGATTTTGTTGTCTGGTGCGTAATTACTTTATGGCACTATAAAAATATATTGCATTATGATGCCTTGCTGTGCTTTGCCCGAATAATTTATAGCACAGTAATAGTGTGGAACAATATTCCAGACCATTGTATCCAATCTTGCATATAAATAAAACTGTAGAAAATAATGATCTTGGTTAAACGCTCATTTAATTATTTTCCAGGCTTGGCTAACGGTTTTTATCCCAGTTTCATTCCCACATCCTCACCAGATTATATTCAAACTATCTAGAGGGAGAGCTTTTAAAGCTCAGGGAAAATAGAGCTATATATGGAATTTTTTATATGTACTGCCATTTCCAAACAACTGGGGGAAAAAAAGCGTTTGCTGCAGGGTGACTGGAATTGCAAAAAAAAATTTCCAAATTTTCTTCCCAAGCAATATGTTGGAAACTTTTTCAGTCCAAGCCCACTGAAACATTTTGGTGGCCCAAAAAACCAACCCCCTTCCTTCTGCTTTTGAGGTTCTCAATATTTTTATGCCCTTGAGACAGAACTTTAGTGACTTTTCGAAGCAAGACGTTGATTCAGAAAACCCAACCCCCTTTTTGCCTTAAAAACAAGGAAGTGAAACTTCACTCTCTCCTCTCAGCATCCCTTCCTGGGCATCTGCTTCGACCACAAGTGGCAAAATATTTCCCACCTGCCCGTCCTCATCCCTTCCCTGTGCTCCTGCCCAGATTATCCTCCCAGGAATCCCATCCCATCCTGGGATCGTTGCCTGTTTGGGGGCCTTCACTCAGATTTGCTCAGTGAAAAGATGCTGAGCATCCCCAGAGTGTTGAGCCCCCCACAGGAAAGGCTCACCTCCACTAAACCATTTTATTTATATTTTAATTTTATATTTAGCAGTCAAACTGTGGGTGGAGTGGGGAGAGGTGTCAGGCAAGAGAACTCCAGGCACAGCAAGCCTCACTGGCAGGGGGTAAAGCTGAATTTATGGCTCATGAAGGACTGGGAGGACTCACTGATATTGCAGGGAAGAAAGCACTGATGATTTTCCTTTTAATCCCCATGTTTTCCTCCATGTGTGCATGTGAAGCCACATGGAGATGCCCTCCCTCACCCATCAGGATCTTCCCCACTAGATCTCTCCCTTGCCTTCTCCATCCTCTTCCTCCTGGATCTTCAGCAGGAGCTGGGGCAAGGATCTAAAAATAGTGGTGGGCCCTGTATATGCATCTTCAGCAAAGAGACTCATAAATGCAGCCAGGACTGAAAATCAATTCTTTAAAGCTGAAATCAATAACAATAACTAATATTAATAGTGATTATCCTTTCTTTATTGCACTTTGCAGTTGGAAATGAATTGTTTTTAAGGATTAGCGGCAGCTGAACTCTGTAATGCAATGTAAGACTGAAGATTTACTATGAAAACAGAGCTTATGAGGAAAGACCCATTACTGCTGATGGAATACACTTTGGAAAGAGCCCTGGCTGCTTTGAGCCGAGCACACGGAGCCTCACAACCTGCAGTCAGCAGTGGGTTGAGATTCCTGGCAGGAGACAGGGATTTTTGGGCCCTTAACCCTGTCTGGTTTCCTCGCAGTCTGACTCTGTCAGTTCCCAGACATCCCGAACGCATTTTCATTTTTTGAGTACCTTTTATCTGAAACAGCTTCAGACATGCAAAACTTGGGGGGAGAGGGGAGGAAGAAAGGGAAGTGTGTTAAGCCACTCACACTTATATTTATATATTTATCTGAGTCAGCCATACCTATATGAGACAGCGGGGTCTAGAGCTATCTGCTCTGAGTGTCAGACTTTCCAAAAAGCGCAGCAGATCAGGTGAGCACTTCAGGAAAGTCTGGTCTCGAGCGTCCCCATGGGAGTCCCCCCGTGCTGAAGCACTTCTGCAAACTCCCAGCTCTGACAATCTGGTTTCAGGTCTGTGTGAAACTCCTCTCTCAGAGGAAAGGCAGGCACCAGGCTCCGTTCTCACGTCTCTGTTCCTCTGCTGTGGGCCAGCTCTAACCCTGCTCCTTCCCTCTGTCTCCTTTCTCCACAGCTGATGGATATTTCAGACACTGAGAGCAGATTTTGATTTGTTTGAATTTCTGTGGCTGAACAGCAGGAGCCCTTTTCGTATATAAGGACCATGGGGCAAGTAGGGGACTGGTCATGGTGTTCAAAGTATGTTTGAGTTCAATTTTTCCTTGGAGAAGGCAATGTCTGCTGTGGGGCCATGGAACTACTGGGGCTGGGAGGGGAAATGGGGCTTCCCCCAGTTTGTGAGCCCTGGGGATGGAGTGTGGCACCTGTTTTTGTGGGAATTCCCAGCAAGGTAACCCATCCACAGCACTCCTGTCATCCCAGCCTGGAGAATGTCTTGAAGGTGGAGGAATCCACCCATCACACTGACATGTGCCAGTATTTTCACAGGGGGATATCTGTGCTCACTAAATGTGGACCTAAAGTTTTCCTACAACTGCCTTGCCCCAGGCCTGGTGTTTTTCCTCAACCACAAAATCCAGTGGGATGGAGTTGAGGATGACACAGAAGTTCAGAAAAACACAGTGAATAATTCCTGCCTCTGTTGGAGTTGATGGCAAAGCTCCCATGTTTCTCAGGTCCAGTGGGATTTTCCCGCCTGGGTTGGCACCTCCTCCTGCACCATGCACGATCTTGAGGCCATTTGGATGAGAAGCTCCTGGACCTTTGATTTTGGGTTGTTTACTCACTTTTCTTTGAACACTGTAAAGTTTTTTACTCTGAGCTCCATGGGCAGAGTGAAAGCCTTTTGCAAACAGCCACAGATCAGCCGGCCTGAGCGACTGATCCTGTGGAGTTATTGATCTCTGGTAAAGGGGATGGACATTTTTCACCTGGCAAGGCTCTTTTATTTTTATTTTAAATCCAGCCTTTCCTCCAGCAATAAAATTGGACTCTCGCCTCCATTTTTCTCTGTTGTTTTAATTCATGGTTGCCTTCCAATTTTAGAAAGGTTTTCATTAGATTTGGCCTAATGATTTTGGGTTTCAATCAGAAAATAGACTTCAGTGGTCACCACATTCTGGAAACTGGAGCAATAACCATGTCCAAAATGAAGGTCACTGTGGGGAGGCCCTGGCACAGGGTGCCCAGAGAAGCTGTGGCTGCCCCTGGATCCCTGGAAGTGTCCGAGGCCAGGCTGGATGGGGCTTGGAGCAACCTGGGATGGTGGAAGGTGTCCCTGCCCATGGCAGGGGGTTGGAATGAGATTTTTCAGGTCCCTTCTCACCCAAACCATTCTGTGATTCTATGAACTTGGGTAGCTCAACATTTTCCCCCAAAATTGTTATTTTTCACTCACTTCCCTCACTTCCCTCAACTCTCTCTCCTTTCCACTGAGTCCCTTCAGCCACCTCAGAACAGAAGCACTGGAAGCTTCCCCAGTTGGGTTGAGCAGTGCTCGAGCTTCCTTCCCTCGGTGCCATCCTGCGAGGATTTGTTGGTGTTTCACTGCTCCTGGCATGTGGTGTGCAGATGTCTCCAGACTGCCTCAGCTTTGAACTCGCTCGAACAATTTGATTTTTTCAGTTGTGCATCATTGCTAATTTCCTCCGACTCATCCTCCGAGGGCGGGAGGCTGGAAAACAGCTTCTTTTTCCCAGCTCAGGGTAAAAAAACCCTCCTGGGATTTTGCCAAAGCAGGATGGTGGCTGTACTGACCACCTCGAAAAAGACCTAAAAAATTGTGGCCTGTGCAGGTGGCAGCAAGGCATCATTCTTGAGGGAACAGCGAGTCCAGCTGGGAGGAACAACTTATTCCTACTAGGATGGGTAATAAAGCAGGAGGATGTGCTGAGTGGTGCAGCTGGGACTGTCCCCTTCCAGCGTGGCATCTGCTGGGTACCAGCATCATACTTTCCCCATCAGTGTGTCACAGCAGCACGAGTCATGGTGAGGGGCAGGAAGACATGGTAAACTCTCTTCCAGCACATGCTGGACCAGGGATTTTACAGATCCCAAACCCATGGCCCATCTCACTCCCAGCTGGCAGAGCGGGAATCACAAATGGGAATCACAAGCAGGAGCCACGGGCAGAGTTTTTAACTCAGGATGTTTAAACTCCTGCACCCTGAGGGTGTCAGTCCTCCTGGAGATGGGACCTCCTGAGATCTGGGATGCAGAGCAGGAAGCGACAACCCCAGGTTTCAGAAAGGAAGTGGTTGGTGATTTATTTTTTTCACAGGTCTGGTTCTTCCTCCTCTGCTTCCAGCTACCTGCTCCTCTGGCTGCTGTGCCCCGCTGTCCCTGGAGCCAGCAGGGAGGGAGAAGCAGGGAACAAGACATGGGGGATGGAGGGAAACAAGGGAAAAATGAAATAACACAGGGATTGATCCGTGCAAAGGTTAAGGAGTTGAACTTATTTAACTCCTGTTAGTTTATTTATTGTCCCCGAGTTATATTTGGGACTGCGACTGAGCAGATTAGCGCAGGATTGCCAGGTAGATTTAGAGAGCTCCGGCGTTTTTGTGGCTCAATATGCATGGGGCCATGTGTCCCTGTGCGTGCACATGCGTGCCTTGTTCCCACTTCTCACCCAGCCATCCCTTCCCACTCCCGTGCTGGATAAATGTGAGCACTCATCTGCACAGTCCGGGGCAGAGAAGGGGAAAAATCTCCTCGCTCATCAGCTCAGAAGCTAAATTTATGCAGGGTACAACACATGCTCTTTATTATACCATGAAAGCAGCGGGTAATAATTCCTCTGTCCTCAGGAACAGGGCCACTGGCTGCAGTAAAAATACATATACATATAAAATGTCCCCTCCCACGTGTGCGTCATGGGGATGGATGGGAGCTGGAGCTGGGGAGGGCTGGGTGGGGATGACTCAGGAGCTGTGGCCTTGCTGGCTACCGGGCACTCTCGGTAGCACAGGGAAGGACAGGCTGGTGGCAAAGGGCCCAGCAGAGAGCCAAGGTCCCTTCCAAGCCTGGCTGCAGGCTGGTGGCACTCCCCAGCTTCCTCTGGTTCCCCTGTGGGGTAGGTTCAGAGGCTGATTTGGGGGTGGCTCTTGCAGACCCCCCCGAGATTGGGGTCCAGCCCCATCTGTGCCCCATCAGGAGCAGAGCCCAGGCTGGGGCTGGCAGCAGAAGTTCCAAGCGGGCTGGATGTCGGGGATGGGGAGTGAGGTGTCTTAGTCAGATGTCTTGGCTAATATCTCCTATTACATCAGTTTCTTTTCTTTCTCTGTCTCTGTAAAAGAGCCACAAAAAACAATGAGTAATTTCTCTGCGGAATATTCATCTTTAAAAAGCCAGGCCCAGGGCTCCAGCGCTTCCAGCGTGTTATTTTTCTCCCCTTGACTTGGAGAGTGTGTCTGGCCTGTAAACCCAGCCGGGAAAAGCTCTAACCTGGGAAGGGAAGAGTGCAGGAGAAGTGGGATGGGAGTTTTCCCTGAGGATGCCAGGTCTGGAGCAGGTGGAAGAAGGAGAAGAGAATTTTAAAAAGGCCACACTGAGGAGAGCAATTGTCCTGTTCATCTGACAGCCACGATGGGGTCTCACCATTGTCCAGGGCAGCAGACAGAAAATCCCAGAATGGTTTGGGTTGGAAGAGACCTTAAAGCCCATCTATTCCACCCCCTGCCATGGGCAGGGACACCTCCCACTATCCCGGGGTGCTCCAAGCCCTGTCCAACCTGGCCTTGGACACTCCCAGGGATGGGGCCGCCACAGCTTCTCTGGGCAATAACTTGTCCAAAAGCAGCCCCAAAACTGAGTGTTTACAAGAATGGAAACACACCTCAGAGCAGCATAAAGGCAGCAGTGTGAAGGGCTGTGGCTGAATTTCAGCTTGAAAGAAAGTCCAAACCACAGTGCTGGAGCCAGGTATTAAACTCCCTGGAAAAATCTGTTTGCCTTCCCCTAACATGGTGCCACCAGCTTTAGTGCAAACACAGAGGGAGAACGACTTTTTATGGGTACAACAAAAGCCACCAGCCATTTATTTTATTTATGGAGGGGATGGATAATTGACAGGTGGCTGTCTGAAGGAGATGAAGCCCTCCAGCTAAACACTGAGGCTCCAGCAAGGCTACAAACAGCAGAGAAATGGCTCCAGAGGTGACAGAACTGTTACTTTTAAGACTTCAAGATATATAAGAGAACAGGGCTGAACTGCACTTAGAACAATCCTACCTAAGCACCAGGCTAAATAAAACTGGTGATTTCACACCGGTGTCTACGGCAGCCTTCGACTGAGCTTAAATTAATGAGTGTTGGTGCCTCCTAAAGGGTCTTGCAAGCCCAGAGAATCCAGGTTCCTTTTTTAGGGCTGGAAGGCACCCCATGCTGGGACAGGAGTGGGGCAGAGGGGCAGTGATCCTGTCAGTGGTGGTGTTTCTCCTTCAGCAAAGCAAACTTTCCCCAAATCACAGAATAGCCTGAGTTGGAAGGGACCCACAAAGAGCATCAAAGTGCAGTTGTGTGGGTGCTGGGGAGGCAAGCAGACAGAGGGACATCTTTTTTGGGACCTGTGTGCTGGTCTGGCTGCTTCTCTCATGTCCCACAAGTTGCAAATATCAAGCTTTGCTTATTTTGGGGGGTTTTTTCTTCTTTTTAAAATTTTTTTTCCTCTTTTGGAACCAGCCTGCCTAGGACTTTGAAGTCAACAAATCTCTTCCATGCCTGTCCCTCGTGCCCCTGGATGGACCTGTGCCTATTTCTAAGGTATTCAGCACTATCTGCTCCCGACTTTTAAAAACAAAAACAGAAGCTTAAACATTAACCCCTGCCCATGACACCACCACAACCGTTTGCTACTCCTTTCTCACACGAGAGATTTCCTCGTGTTTCTTAATTTACCTCCAACTTATTATTATTATTATTATTATTATTTTTTCCTTTTTTTTCCCCCTGTTTCCTCGAGTTTTCCCCCCCTCAGGGCAGGGGGAACATTTACGATGCAGAATTACCGAGGCTGTTCCCGCTCGGTGATTCAGTGTCAGGCTGGGAGCGAGGGAGCCGGAGCCTGTTACCCGGATCCCTCGGCTTTTCCCACCTCCACACAGCTCTGCAGCAAATCAAAGTGCAACAAAACAGCTTTGCATCATTTCTTCGAGGAGTCCTGGGCCCCGTACGTTATCTCCAGGGCAGGGTATGTGCTCTAATAAAAGACGGCTTTATTGCCAGCTGCAACAAAGCCAAGGATTCAGGCACATATTGCCTGGTGGGTTCATTGTAAACTCCCTTTTATGACCCTTCCAGTTTATTGCTAATAGAGATTTACAGTGGGAAGAAGGGGCCGTGTGCTGTAATTAATACTGTTATTAGCCTGGGTGGGTTCCGTGCAAGGAGCGTTCGGTGTTTGCCCTTCGTTACCAGCCCTGGGAATGGCACGGGGACAGGCTGCAGGGCTGGTGCTACTGGTGCTACTGGTGTTACTGGGGCCTTGCTGGGAGGCAGCTGGACCAAAGTCCTTGTCCTTTCGGAGGGAATGTCCACGGGCTCGGCCACTGTGGCCACCACGAGACACCACCTCAGCTTTCCTCGCTGATGGAAAACCATTCCTGTTCCAGCCGATTTTCCCCCCAAAACAAATGATATTTTTTTCACGTGGAGGGGAAAGGGAAGGAGAAGGATTCTCTCCAATAGTTTCAGGTATTCCTGGACACGGGAATAATTTACAAGCTGGACATGCAGAAGTCACAACCCTCCCCTGGGTCCCCTGTTTGATGGGGCCTGTTTTAATCACTCAAGGGACAGGACCCAAACCTGGCAGAAACACCCAGAGCATCAGACACAGTGGTGGGACTGTGCCAAAAATATCCCACACCCGCTTTGTGCTGAGCTGAGGCCATTCACTAAATGCTGTTGTTGCTCCTTGCCCGTCTCCAGCCTCTGGAAAGCTTCTGAGCCAAACTCCAGCGCTGTCACCACTGGAGACACTGGAAGTGGCTCTGTTGATATCAGCCTGGTTTCTATCACGCTGCTCTGCTGGAACCAAACCTCAAAGGAGGCGAATTTCACGTGGTTGCAGCTTTTTGCAGTGAATGTCCCCTGTCGCTCTGCCTGGCAATTAAAAAGCCAAGAACCAGGGTGAGAACAGTCCTGCCAATGATTTGCAGTCGGCTCCTTCGAGCCCCAGTTGCCTCTGCAAAGCCAAAATTGTATCAGTCTCCAGAAGCTGCAGCAGAAGTTAAACATTAAGTGGTTGGAGGTGCTGGAAACTTCCGTGGTTGCTGACTGATCAGAGGTCAAGGATAAAGTCATTGACAGCGTCCTTCATCTCAAGCAACGGCCATGAACGTGGCCAAGCCCAGAGAGAGAGCGGCAACAACCTGCACCATAAACGCCACCGCACGTGGCTGCTCCTCTGGGCAGGCCCCTCTCCTCCTCACAGAAACAGGGAGAATGTTGTTATCGATGTTCCCAAACACAGGAGGGGTTCAGGGCACTGCCTGCCAGGCCAGGTGGGAGGGAACATCCAGCTCATGATGCTGAAGAGCCGCCCTTGGCTATAAAAACTTCCTCCAGACACCCAGGCAGCACCAGCGATTTCAGTCCCGAGCACAAGTCCAATATTTGTGACCATCTGCCCAAATTCCACTCCAGGAATTTCCTGCAAAAGAAAAAATAAAAGACAAACATTGAGGGGTGCAAAAATGTGGGGGGAATTCATGGGGAATTGGGTACCAAGCTGCCTTTGGGGGTGTCTGAGCAAGGACAGGGAACTGCTGGGGGCTGTTGGTCCCAGAGAGGTTCGTGTTGGAGCTCACTGTGTTTCTAGAGAAGGAGCTAAAAGGTACCAGGCTCCTTCTCACCACTTCTATTAATATTCAAGCTAATTAACTTCACTGAGAGCTGGAGGAAATTGAATCTCAAGAAGAACCTAAGCTCTGTTTTAGATTTTAAGCCGTTTGGATCTTTTGATTCGAAGCTTGTGCTTTTATTATTATTGTTTTTAAATCTCCTTTTACTTTATTATTTTTCCCTCCAAACACCTGGCTCATTTTAGGGGTGATAGAACAGTGATAAATGATTCTTATTAATTGGCCATCAGCAGGCTCCCAGCTGAACAGAGAACATTTATGGGGGAATTTGAGACAGGTTTGGGGGTCCCAGCAATGTGGGGGGCTCTTGGCTGGGCACTGAGAATGGGGTCAGCCAAATGGCTGAGGTAAGGGAGCTTTTGGGAGGCTAAATTAAAAAAAAGGTGAAAAAAAGAGGAAGCTTTTACAAGCCAGAGCTTAAAGACGTGCCCTCCCTCTCTGCCCGTTTATTAAGTAATAATGAAACACTTTTGTCAAAGCTTAGGCACCAAATTTCTGACACCAGATGAGCTCTAAAGCTAATCAGGGGCTGGAAAAATGGGAATATAATTAAGGCTGCTGACAGCCCTGTGTCATTAACCTCCCAGCTCTCAGGTGCCACGCTGAACCACAGCTGCAGCAGATTCTGTATTACGGGCAGTTGGTTTCAGCTGTGGAAATGAATTTGGCTTTTAATGGCCCTGTGATGGCTCTGGGGCTACGGCAGAGGGGAGGGGGGTGATGGTCTGTGCTGGTTCCAGGTCCTCCCTTTCCCCTGTTCCTCTGTGGTAAACAGCCGAGGTTCTTCTCATCCCGAGAAAATGAGGTTTTTCTGGGTAAAGGTTCAGGCTGGGGCAGTTCTGCTCTGTCCTTGTAATTAATTATTATCATTATTAGCAGCGTGGGCGTCTGCTTTGCCCTGGCAAAGGGATTCCTGCTTGTGTCCCGCTGTGGATCTGATCCTGTGGAATAACCCCGTGGGGCTGATACCCAAACCACCTCCCTGCTCCATGACTCAGTTCCCCACCGTACAGAGGAGCTGATAATCTTGGGATCTCTGGGAGGAGGTTTGGAGTTTGTCAATGCAACCATGCCCGTTCCTCTTATAATTATGTCCCTGAAGAAGGCTGTGACAGGGTCTTGAATCCATTTAGAGCCTGGCTCTGCCACGGGCAGCGCTGGTGGTGGAGCAGGGCTTTGCTTAATTTTTTTTTTTTTTAAGGTTATGTAAGTTTTCCTCTTTTATTTTTTCTTTTCCCCAGGATATTACCGCTCTGAAGGTTAGAAAGAGGGAAGCAGCTGTTCCCACACCTCAGCGGCACAAACACCTCCAGCCTTAAAACGCTCCTGAGAGGGATCAGTGGGACCGCAGCGAGGGAGCAGCTTGGGCTGCTGCCAAAATTACGCCGGCAGCGAGCCTCGAACGGAGCCTCTTATCTGGGGAATCTCGGAGCGAGCTGGAGCCGTTTCGCAAGGCATGTGTCACAGACAGGTACCCTGGGACACGGAAAGGGGAAAAGCATTTGCCTGGGCAGGAAGGCGGCTGCGTCAGCGCCAGGAATAGCACCCCGGCGTCCCGTGACCCAGCTCTGCTGCTCAAAAATGAGATAACGCTGCCCGTGCCAGCTGAGCAGCCTGGGGACAGCGGGACGGCAGCGCACGGACCCCTGCGAGCGCTGCCTCGGGGGTGAACGATGCTCTCCAGCGTGGGGCAAAGGCTCCCAGCTGTCCCTCCATGCTTAAAACACCTTTTAGGAGCTAGGTAACATCGGAGCTGCTGGAGCTCGGGTGCGATTTGCCGTTCGCTCGTTCATTCATCCTCCGCTGTCCCCGCGGTGGCATCCGCCGCCCCAGACTCTCTGAGTGCGTCTCGCACTTTCCCCGCAGCGTTCTCGGTTTCTGGGGTGTGAGACTTCGAGCCTCGGACAGCAGCAAAGCCAGGCAATTATGTTTTCACCCTGTCTGCCTCGAAAGCCCCGGAGTGTGTGTGCCTGGTGCGACCACAGCCAGGGGAACGCAGGAGTTCATGATAAATTCCAAACAAAAGCACCATTATCCATATGGGACCTCGTGAGGGCTTCACATACTCCAGCAATTCCAAGCACTCCGTGTATGGTTCTTACTCGGTTTTAACTCGATTTCTTTGAGATGCAAATCAGAGGGATTATATTCGGAGGCTGCATCAGAAAGTCTTTAATCCAAATGGGCTATAAGATTTATTTAGGAGAAGCAAATGTCTTGTCTGGGACAGAAGCAACTGAGCTGAACTGAAACAGATGGACATAAAGGAAATTAAGCAACTCTAATGGTCTTATCCAGAGTTTCAAAGTATTTGGTCTTCCGAAAGCTTGAGCTCCTGGAGGCACGTGATGGGATGGGAAGCTCAGGTTTCACTTAAAAACAGGCTTTGCAGTTCACTGGGAAAAACAATAACCATGTTTTTATTCCTCCCGTGGACAGAACGAGGGCTCCCTTCCAAATCCTGACTCCTTGGGGTGGTGTCGTCAGAGGAAAATATATTGAATGGGAGTTTTGGAGTCCTCATTTTTACAGCAGTGTCATCACTTCAGCAGCCTGGATTCAGGATTTTGGGAAACCTGCTGCTGGCAATAGGGATCCCAGATAGTTGGTTTACTAAAATAGGGAAAACCCATTCCTTGATTCTGCTGAGGGTTTGTCCCTTGAAATGTTCTGCTGTTTCTGGTGGTGATTTTTAGGTCTCTCCTAAAGCTAGGGTTTAACCAGGACACTTCAGCACTGCCAAGGTCACCTCCAGCAGTGCTGGATGCAGCAAACCCAGAGTGCACATGGAGATAAAGCACTGGGCTGGAAACCTGGATAGCTCAGGCTGTCCCCCAGGACCCTGTGTGTCTCCACCTCTGCTGAGGTCAGGAGATTTTCAGCTGGCAGGAAAGCCTTCCCTGGGATGTTTGGGTATGTCTGGCCCTGGATAGCCTGCACAGACAGCAGAACAGATTTGAGGACACACTCCCTACCATCCCCCCAGGGCATTTCTGGTTATAAAGATAGAACCAACTCAAACCTCAACTTTTCTCCCCAGGAAAAACAACCACCTGCAGCTTTTAGGTGCTAAACAATGACAAGGCTGAATTCTTTATTCTTCCTGAGGCTCTTGACCACTGCCCAGTGGTCAGGGAGGTCCTGCAGACAGTCCCAACCTGGGAAATGCTTTTGCAGCTGAAACTCCTGATAAAACCTGGGAGAAGTCTTTCTACTCTCATCCCAAAGCCATCCCCTGCTTGGCTCACCCAGGGAAGCCTCCAAAGCAGGGACATCTCACGTGTTTGTGCATTTGCCATCCCTCACCCCGCTGCATTTGCAAGTGGATTAAATAAAAGGTGAGAGAGCTGGGGACAAGGGGAGGGAGGGAGTGTGAGGAGGAGCTCATCCATTACTATGCCAAGCACAATGCAGGAGGTCTTGGCCTCCTGGTTTGAGTGCTTATTCCCCATAAAACACATCTGAGAGAAATCAATACAAGAAGCATGCCAGAACTTAAATCAAAGCGCAGGGAAGCAGCGCTTGGCGAATGGAATGACCTTGCAGAGAGCTGTCAAAACCAGGGCCCCAGCCCTGTCGAGCACAGAACCTGCCAGGAAAAAACCCTGGAGTGAGGACTTGAGGCTGGCATGTGCTGCCTTGGCATGGCTTTCACTCTGATCTCCACAGTGGAAAGCACACGGATGAGAGAGGCCGGTTGTGAGCTGGATGAACGGCACGAGGGCAAAGTGCCAGGAGGCTCCTGGGGCAGCCAGGAGAGCTGATGTGCTCTGTGCTGCCCATTTGGGCTCCTCAAGTACTCCAGAGATAACCAGGCAGGGGTGGCAGTGGGCTTGGAGATACAGAAAATGCTGCCCACAACCTTGGCCGTGCGTGACCTTGGTCCCTGGGGTGCCAGAGCAGGCGTCCAGCTCCACCAGCTCCGTGTCCTGCCAAGCTCGGCAGAGGATGGAGGGCTGTGTCCAGCATCCAGCTCCCCTCCTGCCCCACGGCTGCCTCCCGTTGGGATGGGCCAGCTCCCCAGGCAGGTGCCTGACCTTGGTGGCAGGTCACAGCGCCGTGCCACAGACATCATAAATCTGCAAAGGTTTGCTGCAGCCAGGCTCCACCTCTGCAGACCGCGGGGCACTTGTTCCCATGCTGGGAAATCTGACCCCTCGGTAGCCTGAGAGACAGGAGAAGCCTGGGTTTGGTGTTTTGAATAAGTGGCTTTTTATCTGAAATCCCTTTGGGAGCATGAGCTCAGTAACCAATGAAATTATATCTGTTGTTTCAAGCAGTGAAGAAAACTTGGCTTGATGTTTATTGAGATTTATGGCTTCCCTTGAGCTTAATTGTCTTTGGGAGCCCTGGATCTTTTTAACGGTTCAGCTAAGTGGTACTAAGAAGGATGGTAATGGTTTGAGCAGCCTGCCCCCTTAGCATATCTCTTTCTCTCACACAATTTGCTGATATTTGGGAAATATAGCTGATACCCTCCCCTCCTGAGGTCACAGCTCTTCACTGGTGTGAAACTTCAAGAGGCTAAGCCAGGTGTGAAAAGCTCCCAGCGAGCATTTCCTCTGCGAGGTGCTGACTTCCATCAGCAGGGCTGTGCTTTAGGGAACAGGGGAGGGGGACAGGTCTGTGTCCCCACTGGGGAGGGTCCCCTGGTCCCCCTGCTTTGTCACTCCCCTCCTGGATGCTGTGATTTGTCTTCCTGCTCTCCATCAGCCTGGTGGTTTGGTGTAGATGCTTCTCTGGTCCTGAGCCAGGGTGGCTTTTCCACTTCCTCTGCTGGGGGCTCTGAGCTGACTGCATTTCGAGCTGCTCCCACCTGAGCATCCCAGAGCTCATCCACGGGTGACCAGCGGGGTGGGCGTTGGGATCAACCTATGGAGATGCTGTATGGAGCCTTTCTGCTCCTTGCACTGGTTTGAACTGGGAAGGGACCAACTGGAAGGATTCTCCTGCCCAGTTCTCACCCCACAGAGACACAACTCGGTGCTGCCCGGCTGTGGTTGGTCCCTCAGTGCAGCATCCTCAGCTGTGGAGGGCTCAGATGAGGAGCTTGGCATTGGGAGGAAAACATCGTCCTTCACACATAATTATTCCTCCCCTCTGGAGCTTTTTCACCCCTTATCAGGGGTGACCCCGAGGTTTGTTATCTCTCCCCAGCCACCCACCAGAGCCTGTCAGCGTGGGGAATGACCTTCACCTCTTTCCTCACCTCGCCAAGACGCTGTGGTCACTCGGCCGGGCACTCGTGGCGCTGCTGTCCGGCCGCGGGGATGCTGCGGCCGAGGTAATTACAACAGCTCGTTATGGTTCAGCAGGCACCTTCATTAATAAACCTCCGGTTTCAGAGGTGCCTAACTCGGCCATTGGAAACCACATCTGGCTGGAGCTCTGCAGCGTGTCTAAGCTTTCAGCTCATCTCCCCCTGCCTAAGCGGTTTAGGACGGGCAGTAAACAAAGTCTGTTTTGTTGGGGTTTGCGTGCTTTAAGGCAAAGAAAGCAAACACAGGCTCGCTGGGCTAATCTCCTCTGTGCAGTGCTGGGGGCTGACAGCTCCTTCCTGGGTCATGCCAGCAGGATTTTTATCTCTGCTGCGGCTCAGACAGGGAGCGTGGGGATGTTCAGATGTTCTCCCTGCTGTGGGTGTGCGGTGCTGGCTCACTGCACTCGTCAGGGTGTTGCTACTCTTTTGTGGCACCTCCAAATTAAATGGAGTTTAGATGCTGGATGTGTGGGTATCTTGGACTGTGTTCTGCCTGCTGATAACCTTTGGAGCCATGAGCCTCCTGTCTTTTTAGGACAAAACCCCTAAAGAAGCTCCACTCACATTTTCCAGGGAGCAGAAGAGCTGTGGTAGGAGTCTCACCCTGGTGATGTTAACAACGTGGCCCTTGCAGAGATGCAGGATTTAGGCCACTACTGCTCTGCCCACGTATCTTTAAAACTTGGCTCAGCAGTGGGATCCACACTGGGATGGGCTCTCCACGTTGGCTTTGGGGTTGGAGCTCCTTCCTTGCACCTGGGTGACCAAACCAACCTCCAGCCCACGACTCCTCTCAGGGTTTGATCATTTTTCCGTAGCCCGAGCCTGGTGTGTGGGAGGATGAAGTGCCACAGTGGGGGGGAAGGATGGGGCTGAACTCCACGGGGGTGTAAGGAGAGGAGATGGGGTAAGGAGATGAGCTGGGGGATCAAAGGGAGTGGGGAGACAGAGCTCCAACCAGCCACACCCATCAATAAAACATCCCCTCTAACAACCCACGTCCCGCCAGAGCTGGAGACAAGCAAACAGGGCATGGAGTGAGCAGGGACCACCTGTGCGTTTCCCAGGTGCTGAGGGTGCTTTCCCACCCCGAGGATTTGAGGAGGAGGTGGCAGCTTTGGCTGGGGATTGCTGCTGAACTCGCTGGTGGATTGCCCATGAAGTTTGTGCAAGCCCTGAACAAAGACCACACACGGCAGGCTCAGGAGAGCGAAGTGTCTCAGACCTTGAGGGTACGAGGCGAAAATGCCTCTGTGCCTGACTCACCCGCTGTGTGCTAACACTGACTCATAATTACTGATTTTGATTCAGACAAAAGATTTATCTGCATTGAAACATATGGAAAATGCTAATGTAACCTGGTGGTGGAAAGAGGAGGCTGGGCTGCTGCCTGGCCCTGTGTGAGGCTTGGGGAGTGCCCGATGGACTGGGACCAGCTCCCCCACACCAATTTATGTATGGCTGGGATGAGTCCCCAGAGCTGCAGAGAGTCTGCTCACCCTCATCCCTGCACACTCTGGAGGGAATTGTGCTTGCGAAAGGTGGGTTTTGCAGCACTGACCATTTTTCTGCAGGCTGGATGGGTCCCAGCTCGGTTTCCCTCAGCTCTGGGGACATCACGCTGTCCCGGGAGCTGAGTGTGGCCCTTTTCCCCGCAGCCCCCATGCAGGAGGGCAGCTGTGGGGATGAAGATGTCTCGCAGGCAGCAGCACACTGGCCCTGGCGCTGTCTTTGCACGGTACCTGCACCCTGGCACAATGAGCGCGGCACAGCGGGCCCGTCACGGCCAGCTCGCTCCCAAAGCCTCTCAAAGAAAGGCACGAGCAGCCACAACCACCCCCAGGAGAGGGGTGGGTTAAACCCAGGGCAGAGCCAGGGCTTTGTCCCAGGGCTGGAAGCTCCCAGCGTGCTGGCAGAGCCCGCAAACCCCTCTGCTGCTGCCCCAGCAGGGCAAGGCTGCATCCCCAGGGCTGTGCCGCCTCCTGCCCTGCCCGTGCCACCTTTCCCTCCCCGCTGCTCAGCGCTGCTGGATGCTAAGTGGAAATTTCCCCCTGTGCCAAGTGTTAAATACTTATCAAGCTAATGCAGCGTCTTTGGAGGTGTGTACAAGAGACAACATGTTACCCTAATTAACGAGCAGCTGGGCTTGGCACCGGGCTCCGCCGCAGCTGCTCCCGGCGCCTTTCCCAGGCTCTGCCTCCTCCACGCCATCGCAGGGGCACAACCTGGAGCGGGGTCGATGCCTTGCAGGGTCCTTTGTCACTTTAGAGGGGATGTTTGTGGTTCCCAGGCCAAGGTCTGGAAGTCTGGGGGCTGTTTCTGGGCTGGGTTACGTGATTTGGATCAGTGAGTCCGTACTCAGCAGCTTAGAGAGGGGGATGAGGAGCTTTGGGGTGCAGTGATTGGGAGAACTTTAGGGAAACCCTCTGCTGAAGGAAGATGAGCCTTCAGGACTCTGTGGTTTGAGTGCTGGTTTGTCCCTCCCTGCTGGTGTGGCAGCAGCAGCTCCCTCGGTCGGCTTTGCTGTGGGAATTGTGCTCGGGCAGGGTCCCCTCTTCAGCCAAGTTTGTGGGGTCACTGGGGTCGGTGTGACAGCTGCCAGGGGCTGGGACACCTCTGGTGGTATCAATTCTGGAAAGAGAGAGGGGCTGGGATGGGTTTGCAAAGCCAGCCTTGGGGACAAGGCTGCAGGGCGGGCCTTGGGTGGTGGGACCCATTTGCGGGGTTCCTCATCTGGTTGACTGCATCTTCCCAGGGCCCAACCCCTTTTACCTGGACCACTGTGGATTAGTTCACTCCTCCCTCTACCCACTCAGCCCCAAGCAGAGCTGCTGCACAAACCCTCCCCATCCTTTTACATTGCCTTGAGCTCCCTAACTCTGCAACCCCAGAGAAGTCATCTCAGCAGTAGATGTTTGTATCATGACCTACATCGCTATTGGGTTTTAAATATAATTTTTTTTTTTCCCTGTGCCATATACCAGCTTCCCACATGCAAATTGCTCTGAGTGAACCATTTATCTGGAAAATAAAGGTTATGTTCTCAAAAGGCATTTAGTTCCCTTTCTGAATGATTGAGCGAGTTTTCCGCTGAGAAAACAAAGGTCTTTAGCACAGTCCAAGCCAATGACAGGGAAAAAGGTTCAGGTAAAACCCCTCCATTTATTTAACAGCTCCCCCTCCCTCATTCATATTTACAAGATAAAAGGGGCTCCATCAACCCATTAAAGTTAAAATATGTGTCCTGTCTTCAAGGAAAGCAAATCCCATCTGGCATCCCTGGAGGAATATAACCTTAACTTCAGCTTAATGCCACATTAGGGTATCTTACAGATTCTGCCTGAGATTTACCTGCCTTAAAGGGAGATTTATTTCTGGAGCAAACAGGCTCCTGTGACAAATCTCCTTCCACGAGCAACTTTGCAAGGAAGGTGAGTTTTTGACTTGCTGGTTCCCTGGTCTCTGCCCAGTGGGGAAAGGGTTGGTGACACCGAGGGATCTCTGGTCCCTGCCAGGGGATCCATTGCAAGGCTCCATCCTGGCTTGGGAGCTGTGGGATGGATGCCTGGGGGGCTCCAGTGTCTGCTGACACCACTTGCCTGGGAAATCAGGGAGTTTTCTGCAGCCCCATGCCAATGCTGAACCTCATGTTGGATAAGTCCAAGTGAGTCCCTCACAGATATTAACCAAAAAGGGCTTAGGATGGAAATCACGGCCCCCTCTGGTCTTTCAAAGGGCTTTCAAGGCTGTGGGGTCATGGGGATCAGAGAGCTGTACTGCTTATCCGAGTGGAAATTATTCAGAGTTACCTGGAGGCACACTTTGGTAGCCATCAGTTCATTATTATTGCTAGTTTTACGGAGATCCATAAAAATTATGAAGGCTTTTCTAAATGCCAGATGGATCAGAAATCCTTTTAAGTGTAAAATATTCTTTCTAAAAGTCACGGGTCTAAAATAAGAGAAGTCTGTGTGGGGTTTCCCCCTTTACCTACGCCTTGGGTTGCAGCTGTAGCCCTTCCTCCAGACTTTGCTTCTCAACAAGCACAAAAATGTGAGGGGTACCTTGATAAAAGGGTGGATTTTGAAATGATGCTGCTCCTGGGTGGGGGTTTGGGGCCCGGGGATGTCCCCTGTCACCAGCCTCAGATCCTCAGGTGCTGATGTGCACACTGCTCAGCCTGAGAACGTGAGGACAAGTCAGCTGCAGGTGGGTGAAACCGATCTCCTCTCTACTCAACTGGCCTGCCTGACTGGTTTTTTTATGATTATTTTTTATTCTGTCTCTAGTTAGGCAATACAGTTGCCTGTTAGAAATATCGCCCTGGGCTGCCAGCTCAGCCGAGGAGAAAGGCGGGTGTGTGTTACCGAGGGAGGATGGGGATCACCCCCTCACCCCTCCCTGGGGTGGGCACCTCTCCCCTTCCCCTCTGCCAACCCTTCCCCCCCTCTGCCACTCAACAGGAGCATCCTTTTGAGGGAATTTTCTCCTGACCCCTCCCTCCACATCTCTCCCACACCCTGAGGATCGCTGGAGGTTGTTTGACCGGAGTGGGTGAATTTAAGCCCAGCCCGTAGTTTGGGATCATTAACCATCAAGGTGCCCCTGGGAAGAGGCAAAAAGTATTTGGGAAAATTTGCTAACAGACTCTAATGACTTAATAATCCCTGCTGGAGAGAGCCTGACAGGTTATGTGAATGTCAAGTTTCCTTGCTCTGCCCAGGGCTGGAGGGACCAACTGTAATGGGAGGGGTAATGGGAGGGTGTGACCTCCAACGAGGGGGAAAAAGGGAAGAAAAAGGGAAGCACGGACCCCCTTCCATGCTGGGATGAAGAGGGAGAACAGGGATTGGTGTTATCCAGGAGCCTCATCAGCCTGGGCACAGCTGGGCTTGGAGGGGCCAGAGTAGTTCCCACATTCAGCTCCTGGGATGGCCAGGGATGGATCAGGGTCCACCCAGCACAGTGGGTGCCAGGGCAGCATTCCTGGGTGTGTCACTTCTGAGACCCCAAGTGACATGAGGGGTGATGCTGGTGCAGCCCTGCTGTGCTGTGCTGTGGAGGGAGAGGGGACACAGGGCAGACACAGATCCCTGAGAGAGCTCTGACACAGTTCCACCCCTGATCCCTCTGTCACATGAGATCTCTGGTTGTTGCCCCAGCTGGCCAGGTTGTCATTCCTGATGTAGTTCCTGATTTGGGGACACAGGACAGGGAGCTGCTCAGGAGTCTGCTTGGTGGTCATCAGAGGTGATGACTTGAGGTAGCTCTGAGCATCCATCTCAGCTCGCAGCGAGAACTGGACAGGGGATGTGGCTCCTAAAAGCTTTGACCCCTCTCAGCCAAGGCTGAGGAGTGGGAAGGCTGTCCCGTTCTGGGGATGCTCTCTGGAATGCCTCCATTTGCCTGGCTAAGTGTGCGCAGGTCTGGGTGAAGCTCATGGCTCTGAACACTGCGGGGTCTTTCCTTGAAGAAGAAAAAAATCCAGAGCTGTTGAGCTGTGCCATGGTTTAAAACACGCCGTGCATCACCTGGCACACCCATGGCACCGGGATGGCTTGTCCTGGAGGTGACATCCTGCTCGGAAGCTGGAACAAAGCAGGAGGGTGCCGAACTCCGCATCCCGCAGCCGAGACGGGACGCGGAGGGGGGATCAGCGCCTCCTTCCCCACGGAAGCGAACACTCCTGGGGCTCCCGCTGCTCAAGCTGCGGCTTGTCTGCCATCAATACTGTTCAAACAAGCCCCATCGCAGACGTAGCTCGGGGCCAAGTCGCGGGGCAGGCGGGAAGGAGCAGCCCAGCCCAGCCCGGCCCGGCCCGGCCCGGCTGCAGCCGCTGCTGCGGGAGGTCCGGGAGGACGCGTGGGTCCGCCGGCACCGTGCGCCAGCCGCGCTCTGCCAGCCGCGCTCTGCCAGCCCGGGGCTTTTCCTCCGCACCTGCGGCCGCTTTGAACCCCGGCCTCGGCCCGGAGGTGCCAGGGATGCTGGGGAAAAGGTGGCAGAGCCGGGGCTGGGCAGGCGCGCAGCCGCTCCCCAGACCGTGCTTTATTTGCGCATCCCACGGGAGATGCACCTCCTTGCAATGGGATCCTACCACAGCTGCAGTTCCAGGCTGGATGTTCTACTCTCTTCCCCCCTCCTTCTTTTTGTCGAATTCCCCACAAAAAATGAGGGGAGGATGCAGAGAGGGGTGGCCCTGGGTGCTCCCTGCAAGGCACCCATGCAGAGCACCCGGTTTTCCTGCTGGGAAGCCACAGTGACTGCGAGGGAGAATGCAGGCAGCTCCGGGAGAGCGTGAAACACACTCCTCCGGGGAGAAAAAAATTAAAAAAAAAAAAAAAAAGGCAGACAGAAAAAAAAAAGAAAAAAGGAAAAGGCTTCTGAAGCTTAGAGCTGGATATTTATACACTTGACATAAAGGATATTTCTGCATTGAAGTAATAAGCGTGACTCAGTAAACCAATGGGGAAAGGGTGTTCCCTTTGCAGCAAAACCTCAAAAGATCAAAGAACTTCTTGAACAGTTTAACATTTCGAATGTTAAAGGAATTGGGTTCCCCTCCCTCTCCCCTTCACCCCTCCTTCAAGTTTTGAAAAATAAATGGTTTGATCTTAGCTGGGAAGGGAGTGTTGCTGCAGCTCTGGGGATGTGTGGTGCTGGCTGGGCTGGAGCACCAAGGTCATGGCATGTGTGTCCAGGACCTGACTCCCTGCTCGGGGACATCCAGCCCTGCTCGGGACAGGGACAGGCCTCGGGGCTTCCCATTCCCCAGCTGAGCTCATGCTGGTTTATGGAAGCTGCCTTTTCCCAGATTTCACTGTGTTTTTCCCTTGGGGGAAGCAAATCCTGATATTTTTTGTGGGTATGCCCAGCAGTGGGGCGATCTTAGGGGCTGGTTCCTGGCCTCTGCCAGCAGCCAGCAGCAGGAACGGGTGCTCCAGTGGGAATTCCACGGCGGATATTCGCCAGGGAGGGATCCAGCCTGGTCGGTGGCTCTCGGACACACGCGCTTCCCCGGGATCGATAGGCTGGAGTAATATATTGCGCCGAGATAACAAATCACTTAGCTTATTGGGTCTTAATTAAGCCTCTTTTATCTCCATGACAGCCACACACCTGGGCTATGGCCCCGGCAATCCGCGGCCGTGGGGACGCCGCGCCGGAGCCGGGGGATTGATGAGGCTCTGCTGGGTGGAATTACCTCATTGTGTCCGCTGCACTCGGGGCCATCGATCTCCCGGCTCCCCCTTTCCCCATCCCACACCGGGCAATGCCCTCTTCCCGGAGCATCACGGGTGGGACACGGGCAGGGGACATCCCCAGAGGTGGAGGAGCCGGGGGAAGGACCCCGTGGGTAATGGATACAGTTGTTGTAGTCCCTGACAGCACGAAATGAAGACCTACATCACCATAACGCATTGTCAGGCCGCGAGCTCGGCGCGGCCCCCGAGATGAATGAACGCAATATCTCCGCGTGCGAGGGGGAAGGAAGGAGGCAGGGAAGGGAAGGGGGCTCTGCCTCTGCCTCCAGGCTCCGCTGCTTTGTGAGGCTGGAGAAGAAAAGGCATTTTTTATTGGCGAGGCGGAGGTTGAGGGTGCCTGATCCCCGCAGAGCCTGTGACAGACGCGCTCCGTGGAGGGGAGCGCTGAGCGAGCGGCTGGAATGCTCCCGTGATGAGTTCATCCGGCTCTGAAGTCATCTTGCCCCCACGTTGCTGCCAGCTGAGGCAGCAGGGCAATTTACTGCACCAGATTGACGCCGATTTCAGCTCATGTAACCCAAGGATGGAGGGGAACCATCCAGAGCTGAGAGGCCCATGCCACGGGAAGCGCGTTCCCGGCGATGGGAATCTGAGGCACGGGCTGCATTCAGCGATTGGAAAGTAGGGCAGTTTTTACTCTGAAGTCTGACTGCTGCTGCACTGACTTGGAGTGAAATAATGAGGGCTGGGAGTTGCAGGAGACTCACAGCTGAGCAGCCAGGTCCTGCAGGACCCTCTCTTTCTGCAGCATCACCCTCAGGTGGATTCTTAAATCCACTTCCACCTTGGATTCATCCTGCCTGGCAGGCACAGTGCAGCAGGAAGCATCTCTGCTTTACACCTTGGCACCTGGGGCAGGCTGGCAGTGGCATTTCCAACACCAAAACCAGCTGGAAATGACACAGATATTCCCAATATTCAGGTCATGGCGTGGTCACAGGTTGATTTTGTGACCATGGGGAAAATTGCTTAGGATTTGTCCCTTTCCCAGCATATGCTGTGTGACTGGAACAGGGAAGTGGTCACAGCATCAAGCCTGTCAGAGTTCAACAAGCATCCAGATGATGCTCTTGGTCATATGGATCAGTCCTGGAGCTGGCCTTGATGATCCTTATGGATCCCTTCCAACCTGAGGTGCTCTGTGAAACAGCAGTGGCCATATCCAGCCTCTCCTAATAATTCCTGACACTTCCAGGAGCAGCTGCAAGGTGCTGAGTGGGGACTGTGCTCTGACAGGGCAGACATCACATGTTTGCAAACAGTCACTCTAAGCAAGAAAAGAAGGTTCTGTGCTGGAGGACGAGAAGCCAATAATTCATCTGAGTGCTAAACAAAGTCCAAAGTACTCACCTTACACCAAATCCAACCGAAGGGCAACACCCTTCTCCTGTTGCTGAGTTTTCATGGCTATTTACAGGTTTTTGGATGAACGTGAGAAAGTTGATACAGGAATGGCCAAATCCCATAAGCTGTGGGTAAAACCTTCCTCTGCAGGTTGGTTCAGTGATGTTATTAAAGCCATTTACAACAGGGCTTCCCCATGACAGAAGGTTGCTCCTGATCTCTGGCATCAGGAAGGACAGAATTCCCCTCCACGCTGTGGGATTTTGGGTTTTGAGCTCTGCTCAGCTTTTGGCTTCCCCTTCCCCACAGCTTTATCCCAGAGACCAAAGAGCTGCTCTGGGGGGTGGTGGGGTGTGATGGGCAGGGCTCAGGAGGGGATCAGAGCAGCCCCACCAGCTCAAACAATAGGATTAGCCATTGATGCCCAAAGTGATGCCCCTGGGCCCAGCAAAAACCCCTCACACCACAGCCCAGGTGTCTCTTAGCTCTGCACACAAACATTTTCCATCCTCCTGTCATTAATGACTGAGCAACACCTTCAGCTCTCACATCGGGCACGTGGCCACCGCGTCATTTTTGGCCTCTCCCTCTCCTTCCCACCAACTCCCCTGGCTCTACCCAAGCACAGGATGATGCCAGAGAGCCCCAGCTCTGCTTTTTCTCTTGGCTCTGAGGTTTTTCCCTGGGAGGTTAGGCCAGCCCCGCTCAGAGCCCGTCTCCATGGCTGATATACGATGCCCTTGTAATCTCCGGTGACATAAATTTTGCTCCTGTTTGCCTGCCCGTGTCACATCCTTCTTGTGCCGTGTCTGTTATTGTGTCAGGCCTTGAGGTGGTGTTCCAGCATCTTCCCTTGTTTGTCTTCTTCACCTGAGGAACTCCATTACGGGATGTAACAGCTTTAATAGCTTGTAAATGGGAGGCTGGAGATTTTATGCTTCGGGGAGTACCACTCGTGGCAGCCACTCCCCAGGAGTGGCCTTTGCCAGTATTTTGTACCTAAACTGGCATTTCCATCCAGCTTTCTTTTAAGCCCAGCTTGTTTCAGGTTGTCAGTCCTTACTAGAGGTCAGGTCTGTCCCTGCTGGGATTTGGAGGTGGAAGCTGGGACAGACTGGTGTGACTGGGAGCGAATGGTGACTCCCTCCCTCCACTTCCAGCACCAGTGTTGGGTTTGTCCCTGTCACCTGTGCTGATCAGCCTTGAACCAGAGCTTGAGATGCCCAGCTTTGCCACTCTCTTCCCAAAATCCTGCCCTGTGCCTGGTGGAGCTGGAGCCCAGGCCTGGCCTCTGGAAGTGGCTGTTTGACTTTCCCTCATCAGCGCAGAGCAGCGTGCGCTGCAACCAGGATCTAATTAAGCTGGCTAATCTGAAGGAGGTACTACATCTCCATGGAAAACTGCTTCAGTTTGGCTTCTCTGAATAATAAACAAAGCACTTGGGCAGATGATAGGGTATTTAAGTGTTTACTCTTCAGAGCTTTAAGTGCTAAATTTGTTTTTAGCTCCCCTATGAAAAGCCCTTGCAGAGTAAAAGCACACAAGGGTCTCACTCATCCCTCGCAGTTTTCCTCCGCTCCTGCTGTGTCCAGGGCAGAGCCTGGCTGGGCAGCAGCCCTGGGGGACAACCAGGAGCACTGACCTTTAGGATCACAGGTTTAATCTGCTGCCAAGGAGCAGGGGATAAACCAGAGCCAAGCCCCAGACCCATCCATGGGGATGCCGTGTAGAGCCAGCCCAGGCAGGGGCTGTCTTCAGTCAGTCCAAGCTGCGATGGCCATCCTCTTCTTTTTTTAATCCATTCCATCCATCACTTAGTGTAATAAATTCCCTAAATGGAAAAGATAGAGACAAAACCCTCTGAGTGAGCCAGAGCACAGAGCTCATTTCTCCTGCTTCCCCCTCCTTACTGTGACACGGCTCTTTTGGCAGCTGAGGCTTGGGATGCAGGACCCGGGCAGGATTCGGCCGGGAGAACGTGGGAAGGGAAGGAAAAAGGGCACTGGGATGGCTCTTTGCAACCTCAGGCGTGGAGGGGTTGTCCCAGCCCACGTGGGGCTGCAATGGGCTGTGCTGGTCACATCTGGCCACTGCTGCCCAAAGACCACGGTGGGGAGGCCTCGGGGGCTGAACTCGCTATAGAAACGGAGCACAAAACCAACAAAACAACTTTCCATTTCTAAAGCTTGAAGGGGTTTGCACCCTGCCATGCCAGGACAAAGGGAGAATTAGCAGCCAGCAAAGAGAAAAACAACACAAAGCCGCATCACAGTGTCAAGAAGCCAAAAAGCCTTTTTCCTCCTTAACGCCCGGGTCCGGCCTCAGCGGCTCCTGTCGTGGATGCGGAGCCGATGCGGTTCAGCTCTGCAGCACTTTGCATTCATCTGCCTGTGCCTGGGCTCAGCTCTCCCCGCTGCTGCTTCAGCTGTGAATTTTTAAACCAATTTTGACACATCAAAACCGATGCAGGATGACTCAGAAGTTTTCAGACAGAACTTTCTCCTTGCAGCAGGGGAAGGAGGGGGCGCGTGCATATTTAGCAGCAGCCGCCTCCTTTAAATCGACCTTTTTTTTTCAATTTTTTTTTTTCCCCAGAAGAATATTATGGTTCAGGCAAATTTGGGATGTGTCTGAACATGCTTCCCGTCCACATCATGGATTCAATTACAACGCAACACTTTGCAGATTTCTGTTAAATTTTAACTCGTTTCACATGGGTTGGGTGAACTTTGCCTGACATTTGGAAGCAGGCAACTTGTGTCATCAGGTTACACTCACACTTATCTCTGCAAACATATCCTTGTACCCAGCCCAGCACCAGCACAGCCGTGGATGGCATTAATTGGACCTGAAATGTGCTTTCCTGCGGCGTTTGGCTGCTGCCTGCTCAGGGAGGGCGGGTGTCACCCTGTCCCCGCTCCGCTGGCTGTGTGCTCGGGCATGTGTGTGGGATGGACAGTGACTGAGCATGGACATGAATTGTGGGAATGTGGGAATGTGGTCTTGCTGGGAGGTTCTGGTGAAGGGCAGAGCTGGTGCCACGAGAAGGGGAAGGCTTTGAGATGATCCTGTTCCCTGCCAGCCTCCAAATTGCGGAGATGTGCCAGTGGCAAAGACAAGGGGGTGCAGCTGGTGACCCCAAAACCTGGGCAATCCCATAGATCCTTGGCAAAGCGTGGAGAAGGGCCTCTCTCCTGTCCCCAAAGCCAGGCAGGGGCAGGGTGGTTGGGTCACTCTTGCAGGATCAACCTGGCCATTCCCTGCTCTCCTCCATTGCACCGAGCCATGGAAACCCAGTGCTGAACATCTCCTTGGAGGAGGAGGTCTTTGAGAAGGCTAAAACACAGTTCTGATCAAAGCCTGGCTGCTCTCCTGGTGCCAGGCAGGGGGAAGAGGGAAATATTAAAACCCCAAGATCAGTCAGTGGCTGGTTCTGACTTCAGCTGCACCAAGTGACCGGCGCTGCTGATCAAAGGCCTCGCCACTGTTGTTTTAAAGGTGACATTAACATTTAAGGAGCTTTTGAAAGCCCTGGCTTGCAATAAAAGGCCAGACACTCAGCCACAGAGCAACTCAAACGCAAGTTTAATGATAATGAAACAGCCTTTTGTTCCTAAGCTCAAAGAAGAACCACAGACCTATTTATAGTGTTTATAATAAGGACTGCGGAGCCTTTTACACACAATCCAGCAGAGCGACACCTGCAAGTCACCCGAGGATCCTGAGAACGTGCAGAGACGTTCTGTGCTTCTCCTTGGCTCCCAGGCACAACTGCCACGCTTCCTTCCAGCGATGCCAGGCTTTGGCCAGCGCCAGGAGCTCCGTGAGGATGCCTCTGCCTGGTTGTGAGCCTCTGCCACACCGTGATCCACGAGCGTGTCCCCAGCCAGGGTGGCGTGGCGTGGCCTGGTGCAGTTGGCACAGCATGGCATGGCATGGCTCCTCATGGCATGGCGTGGCTCCTCATGGCATGGCATGGTTCCTCATGGCATGGCATGGCTCCTCATGGCATGGCACGGCACAGCCCTGCTGCTCATCCCATTCAGGGCACGCTCCCACCTGGAGCCCCCTGCACAGCCGTGGTTTGGTGCCCGTTGGCACATCAGGCACCAAACCCCTGTTTTGCACCAGCTGAAATCCCCACTTCTTCCCTCTCTGCGGCCCCCTCCTGCTGCCTGCACCCACCCAAACTCCCTCTGGATGTTCCCTGCTGCAGAGCAGAGCCGGGGGTGCTGATCCCCTCTGCTCTCGGAGCCGGATCTCCGGAGAACCGGGCACATTTGGCAACGTGGTGCAGGAAAGCACGGGGTGCTGGGGGCTCAGTGCTCGCAGCCTTCTGCTGGCACCTGGGTTATAAATAGCCTGGAAATGGGATCCGAGCAGATAGGAGCCACGGCTGGGTAAGAAAATCCTCCTCTCCCTGCACTGGTTCTGGCTGTTTTGTCTCTCACTGTGAAGCTCTTTGCTTTATGGCTCCCAGCCCTGCGCCGGCTCCTCTGCTTCACCTCGGAGCTCCAATATGGGTTCCTTCCTCATCACATGCCATTGGAAATATCCAGCCAATTCCCTCATCCTGCAAAGTCCTGCAGAGCCTCTGCTCCACTGCACAGACATGTTTTTGTGCCAGTGTGTTACATCAAAGATCTTTTTTTACGCCTCCTCACCCTCCTAGATGTGGTAAATAGCACTGGGTCCTGATCACATGCATTCCCTGAGCGGGGAAAGAGCTGGAGAGCCGAGCAGGAGCAGGGAAGGGAGCTTTGTTCATTTGGTTCCTCAAGGGCTCGGGCCTGGCAGGGCAGAGGCTCCAGCAGAAGGAAGAGTGGAGGATCAATATCCTGCAGTGCTGCCCCAAACCCTTCCTGCCCACAGCACTGCCCGAGGGGGAATTCCCTCTCCTGCCTCTTGCAGTGGTGACCCAGGTTTATTATTTCTGTTTTCCAGAGGGATGAGCAGGCATCCAGCTCCAAGGCCTTGCTCTGTCCTCTGCCTCCTGCATCTGGCTGAGAACTTCTGGAGCTGGGATGCTCCTTGAGCTGAGATGCTCT
>VZTH01019511.1:0-13139 GCA_013397815.1 Aleadryas rufinucha | reverse complement strand
TTAGCTGTGATGCTCTTTGAGCTGGGATGCTCCCTGAGCTGGGATGCTCTCAGATCTGGGATGCTCTCAGATCTGGGATGCTCCCTGAGCCAGGATGCTTTCAGGGCTGGGTTGCTCTCAGCATGGTGGTGGTCATTGTCTCAGAGCCCAAGCTGGGAGCCAGGATCTCCCCTTTGATTTCTGAGGGCATGGATTGCCAAATAAATTAGCAATGGGAATGTGAGGGGGTGGGGAAGGCAGGCAAGGGAGAGCTGGAGAGCTGGAAGTGACCCGGACCCAGGGAACAGATGCAACTCATAACGTTAACGAGGGGTTTTCCCCTCCCCAAAGGCACTGCACTCTTGAGAACGGGGGCTTTTTCTATCCCATGGCAACACCAAGCAGGGAAAAAATGGGCCTGGCTTTTATTTCATTTTTTTGTCCTTTACAGGAATCGCAGGCAAACAAAAGCCCTGAACAGATTTATCATTTTTCTTTCTCCCCCACCCCCTCCTTTTCTTTCCTTTTATATTTTTTTAAAATAGGGTTAGAACAAGATGGATGGTTCCCCAGGCCCAGGGAATGAGCAGATCGAGGCAACCCTGTCGTCTCTGGCATCCCATTAAGCCAGGCTCTGGGAGGAGGCCGCCGTAAGACTTATTAAATTTGCCCCAGCCCGGACCCCAAACCCCATCCCCAGCGTGGGGCTGCCCCAGCTCAGCCACCTGAGTCCCACCTCACTCCCTACCTCCAGCACCTCTCCTGTACCCCCCAGAGCATCCCCAGCCCCCCATCAGCCCGGGGAACAGCTCCATCCATTCTTGTCAGCCGAGGCCGATTCGTCACCGCCGGGGTGACAAGTGCTTGTATGGCTCTGTCAGCCCCTGGCCAGCGTGGCCTGGGCCCCCTGCAGCAAAGCCAAGGGTCCCCCCAGGGAGGGGGCTGGGGGCAGTGGAGGGGGGCACGGCCAGCCCCGACCTACCCCTGACCCGCGGGCTGCTGTGGCTGGAGAAACACGGTGATGGAGGGGCAGCACAAAGGGGAAAATGTGGGGGAAAAGGAAAAATAAAGGGGCAGAGAGACAATCTGATCCCTGCCAGGTGTGCACGGGGCAGGCTGAGCCGGTGGGCAGGCAGGGAGGATGCTCCTCATCCCCATCCCCGTCCCCACCAGCACGGATATTTCCACTTTAATACTTAACAAGGCTTTAAAACCCTTCCGCGGCCGGAGTTTGTTCTCGGCGATAAATTTTGAATAGCTTATAAATTATGGACACCACGCGGTGTCCGTGTCTGGGAGCCGGGCCCGGCCCCAGATTGCTGCTCCGTGGTGTAAAGCCGCGCTGGCATTCCCGGGAGCTGGATCCGGGATGGAACATTACCGGGACCGTGGGATCAGCTCACATCCCCAAAGCACGGCCACGTCCGCCTCACACCTCCCCACAACCGTCCCCCAGCACGCAGGAATCACAGGGCAGGGTTACAGGGGAGCAGAGCAGGGCCCAGCACCTCTGTCCCCACGTGTATGGGTATATACAGGCAGGGNAGGGATATATGGATATATGGATATATGGATATATATATATAGCCAGGAATATATGGATATATGGGTATATATACCCAGGGATATATGGGTATATGGATATATGGATATATGGATATATATACCCAGGGATATATGGATATATGGGTGTATATATAGGCAGGGATATATGGATATATGGATATATGGGTATATATACCCAGGGATATATGGGTGTATATACCGAGGGATATATGGATATATGGATATATGGCTATATGGATATATATATACCCAGGGATATATGGATATATGAGTATATATAGCCAGGGATATATGGATATATATAGCCACCAGCACATGCACAGGGTGGAGGGGTCAGGTTGCCCCGCTCCTCTTGGCAGCCCTCCCCCAAATGCCCCAGCTCCAAGCCAAACACGTCCTTGCCACAAGACCCACAAACTCCAGCTAAAATCCCTGCCCAGGACCCAGGAGCCCCGGATCCCACAGAAACCCCTCGGGGATCCACCCTGCAGAAAAATCCTGGCTGGGGGAGGTGATTTCGTTCACAGCACTCCTGAAAGCCAAAGGGGGCTGTGCAATGGGCCTTTCCCACTTTTTCCCTGGCACGCTGTGTTGAGGCAGGAATTAGGTTACAGGGTGGCTCCAGCTGTGTTCCAAAGCTCTGATGTCCAATAAATGTGTACAATGTTCATACATGTGCCTGCAGTATATAAAGGCTGGAGGAAAAGGGCCAGTTTTCACTACATTAATTCATAAAGCAGGTCAGGCTGGTCTGGCCCTTTACCTCACTTGTTATTTCTATTTATTAGGAATATTGATGTTTCAACCAGGGATCAGGACCCTATCGAGCCAGCTTTAATATCAGAAAAGATTTAGCAGGAGGGCACTCTGGAATGAAACAACAACTCCAATGCTGAGCTCCTGCATCGTGCAGCTCACAAACACTGTTATTATTATTTGTATTAATGTTTTATTCTGCATTTTGCTTCTGTGGCAAACCCAGAATCTCTGATTACCCTGCCTTGGCTATGTCAAAGTCCAGCTGCCCCCTCACTAGGTTATTAAAAACCCCTGTCAGGACTGAAAACTAAAGAGGTTTAAATGTTGTGGAGCCATGGTGGTAATGGGGCAAGTACCCCCTGGTGTAATGAGGTGATCTGAGCTCTGTTAATTGCCCCAGGGAGGGTCTGGAAGGGATGATGGGTGTGGGCAGCAGGACAGGGACAGGGACAGGGACATGACAGCCCCTTGTCCACACCTTTCTCCACATTTTTCTCCTCAGGCTTTGATGGTTTCTGCCACGTCCCCGCCGATGCTGCAGCACTCGATGGAGAAACCTGAGCACCACCAGAATTCTGGCTAAAACTGAGCTGTGGGTGCAGAAGCAGGGATTATTTGGGAGCAGCAGGACTGTGCTTGCCTGGCATCAAAGGCAGCACATCTGGCAGCGCTGGGGGATGGAGCCCTGCCCGGAGCAGGGCACACAGAGCTCTGGGATGGCACCCACGGGACTGGTGCCCCTGGGACTGGTGCCCCTGGGACTGGCACCCTGCTGAGCCTTGCTTTCCACACAGGGAAAGGATTTAACCTGAATTAGGGAGTTATTACACACTCCAGAGGCCAAAACTAAGTTTTTAAGCCCAGCCCACTCAAGAGGGATACAAAGCCCAGAACCACATCTAACCCAGCTTCAAACTCGGCGCCTGCTGAGACGCTGAGCGTGAGCCAGTCCTCGGCCTTGAGTGAGCCTTTCAAAGCCAAGATACACTCACTTACCCAGGGTTCATCTGGCAAAAACCCCTGGAATCATTGATCCTTGAGAAAAAGCAGTCACGGGAAATAAAACTGTCCTGCTCCTTGACTTCCATGTCCCCCATCAATGCTGAAAAACTTCCGTGGCAGAAGCCAGGACAGGCCAATTGTTCCTGTCTCGAGCCCATCTCCTGTGGCTGATGCTGAATTGGAGTCTGGAAGTGGAGGATTCCTGTTCTGCCAGGTAGCAGGACCCTCTGTGCTCCTCTGGGGTGTAGTTTTGGAATTTCTTTAGGATGACAATAGTCCCTAGAGCACAAACTGTGTTTCGGTGACGCACCCAACAGCAGGACTGAAAACTGCTTGGAGCAGCAGCAAACCCAGTTGTTCCCAAAGAGCCACGGGAATTGTTACCTGCCTTGCCCATCCATGGCCAGGCCATTTCATTTCCAGGCTGTGCCAAACACTCTGAGGCTGAGCCTGAGCTCGGGTTCATGGTGTTTGTGGAGCAGAGCTGTGCCAGGGGACACAAACCCCTGGGAGCTGAGCTCAGTGCTGGGGGCTGGGGGAGGAAACCAAGAGATTTCAAGATATTTCAGGAAAAGACTCTCTTGGAATTCCAACCTTGCTCACTAAGCAAGACCTCAGGGGTCAGATCCAGCTCTCAGTGACGCTGCCACAAAATCTGAGCTAAAACTGGGAGAATCAGCCAAGGTCACTCCAGGCTGGGAAGTGACGTCCGGCCTCCCATCGTGTAAATGGCAGCAGAATCTGTCCCCCCCCCGCAAAGCTGCTCTCCATCCCCCCCTCCTGCCATCTCTTTCGAAATATTTATGTTGGATTGTCCCATGATTTACACTGGAAATCCCTGAGCTGCGTCTCTCTCCCTGAAACGTGCGGTGTCAGCAGCTGGCAGTCTGGATTCCGGGATGCATCCTGGAAATCACGGTGCTGGGAGAGGGAGGCACGACAGCTGCGGAGGGGAATGATCCAGGCATTGCTTTTCCAAAGCAGGTTGTGGCACTTTTGGAGGTGTTAGAGGATTTTGGAATGTCCAGGCAGGATGAGAGGAGGATGGAGCAGGGATTGTGCCCCCAGACCCGCTCACAGCATCCTGGGCAACCACAGCCCCCCGTGTGTGACACAGCCAAGAGGGAATTTTTCTGGTGGACTTTCATTTTTGCAGGGAAATTCCAAAGGGCTGAAATAACAGAGCAGAGAAACCCTCCTGGGCTCTGGAGGAGGAGAAAATGGGGGATTGTGCAGTGCAGAGATCAGGGCTTGGGGCAGTGGGAGAGAGCCAAGTTCAAGACCTCCTACCTCGGGGACTATCCCAGTTTGAGGGTGTTTCTGGGGTTTCCCACCTTTTCATGGCAAATCCTGGGGGTTTTTTACCAACTGAGAAGAGGAAAGAGCCAGCATTGCCCCCAGCCTCTCCCTGCAGCTGGCATGAGGGGTGGCTGTGCTGCAGGGCTCAGGCGAGCAGGGCTCCTCTCCACCATCCAGGGGTGAATCACTTACGCCTCGTGGCAGCGCCGGTGATTTTCCTGGGATAATGCAGGGAATATTTTGCAGAGGCAGCTCCTTTGCTGGCTTGTGGGAATACCCCAGCGCACCTTGACTCAGCAGGACTGGCGCAGGGACGGACCAGAGCCACCTCCAGAACATCCCTCATGTGGGACATCCGGGCTGAGTGCCCCACCAGCGTGTGGGACAGCACGGGGAGGAGCCCTGGGGCGTCCCCATGGCCATTCCCAGGTGCCCAAGCCGAGCCGGGGAGGAGTCCTGGGGTGTCCCCAAGGCCACTCCCAGGTGCCTGGCAGGAGCATGGAGCCCTTTTCCCCCGGCCCTGCGCTATTTACTGCTTGCTCTGCATCCTCGCCGCAGGGCACGGAGACTGCGAGGCCATATGAGACCGTGGCGATGAACATCTCGCCTGACCTACTTACAGCCCGGGCCCTGGGACTTTCTGGAATCCATCCTCTCGGAAACACGACGTGTAATTTTAGGGCAGCACAAATCCGTGCTGGATGGGGATGCCGGGCCAGCCTCCGCCGTGCCCGTGGCGCCGGGATCGCCGCGGCTGCCTCGGAGCAGATATCGACGCGCGGGCTCCATTAACGACTCTGATTGCCACTGATAACGCTTCTCGTCAGATCTCAGGCCTCACGCATCATTATTTCATTTGCAAGATGGTTTTTGTTTTCCCTTCTCTTAATTCGCGTCTTCCTCCCCCCTCCCCCCCAAACGAATCTCATTAAAACGTCGCAATGGAGAGCAAATCGTGCCTTAATGCAACCTGCCAGGGAAGCCAATCACCCTGGAAAAAATCTCCTTGAAGTCTCCACGCAGGGGCAGGCAGAGGGGGAGAATAATAAAAAGACATCGAATTAGGAGGTGCCGAGGCTTGTTTGAGCGGAGAGGAAGGGACTGTGGCTGCTGACAGGATGGTAATGCAAATCCCCTTCGGAGCACCCGGAGAATCAACCTAAATGGATTAATGTGAGGACAGAGGAGAAATTACTTTAGTTGTTTCCCTAATTCGATTCAATTTATTTTTATACGGCATTTCCATAGCGAGCATCTCGCAGCTGCGTCACCCAGAAGAGGAATAATGCAGAAAGGCTCTTCTGGCAGGAGTGCTCACCAGAACAGGCATCGCTGGGGAGGAAGGAATATGAGTGCTGGCCTTGAGGATTTGATTTTCCAAATCATCAGGAAATCACATGCCTTTTTTTTTTTTTTTTCCTCTCTCTTTGTTTGTTCCCAATTTTTCTAATTTCCCCAGGCTTTCCTCAAACCATCTCCATAAATACCGTGGCTGATTCTAACCTCACACTGCTTTTATAGCACTGTAACTCTGAGCTCACACTGCTTTTACATTGGTGCAGCTCCACTTATTTCAACTGAGTAAATTCCTGATTTATGTCCGTGGAAACGACAGCAGAAATAGGCCCGTGGTTTTCCCTGGAGCAATGCCTGGCTCACACCGGGGTGGGGAAGAGGAAGATCAGGTCCCTTGCAAGGCAAATGATGGAGAAAACTGTTATTAAATTCCCCCTGGGCTCACTTTCAAACGGACTTTTGCTTTCTTTTATAAAATGTGTTGTCAAAGCTATAAATGTATGGGAAGAGATCATCTGGAAGGGAGGGCTGGGCCCGTGGTTGATGGTGAGGGTGGGTTGCTGTTCCCCTTTATTTTTTTAGGGGAAAATCAGCGCCCCTTCCTTGCCCCATTTGTGCACAAACCCTTCCTCGCTCCCATCTCTGTCCACGGAGAGCCTGGTGCTTCGGATTAAATGGAAATGTGTGCATCCTGTTAGCTTTAAAATATTGAAATGTGATCCTGGGGAATGAAATCCCTCTGGAGAGGGGTGGGAGGGGGCAGCCTGCAGCCCCGTACCCCTCGTTAGCGCCGGGCACACGCGGGGCCCTCCGCAAAGCCCCGCTAACGGAACTCTAATTAATTTATTTTTTAAGGCTACACACGAGGGAGCTGATCAATGCTTCGCCCTGAGGTCTGCTGTGTTTGCAGCACAGTATCACTGCCTTGATTTATTCCCTGTGATGTGGGAGGATGGAGCCAGCATCCCGATACCTGCCCGCCAGGCTGCTCCTGCCCCCTGACACGAGCAGGTGCAGCATCCTGAGTTCACTCCTTTGAGCAACACCTGATCCCTGGCAGAGGCTCCCTTTAAAAGCAGCTCCCTGGATGGACACCAGGCATCGTTTCTGGGTGTGATCTGGGCTCCTGAATCCCTCTCAAAACGCTGCTGGGTGAGAGCAGGCTGCGGCATCCGAGGGACCCTGAGCTGGGCGGCCCACCCTGGCAAGTCTCACCCTCACTTGGTTCTGCTGATGGGGAAAATCCAGGGGCTGGTGTCATTTATGGCTGTGGCAGCCACTGGTTTATCATGGATTTAAGGGTTTTCCCCTCTCATTTGCTCTTGGGACAGAGATGGAGGATAAAGGCAGGCTGGCAGCCAGCAGGGAAAGGACCTTTGCTGCTTTGGGAGTGATGGAAGGACATCTTTGCTTAGATGTGGGGCTGGTTTTGTGGTCCCTCAGCTCCCACCAGCCCCTGTGCTGTGCCCCAAGGAGCCTTTTGAGGAGGTGTGTGGTGGCCAAAGAGCAACTCCCTTGGGGCCAGCGGTGTCACCCCCAGTTCTCCCAGCTTTCCTGTGCTCCAGCCCAGTAAACACTGGTGCACATGGAAGGTTCAAGGTGCTTTTATCCACCCTCCTGCTGCTGTTCCAGTCCTCCAGCAGACCCCTGGCTGGGCCAGGCTTTGGGTGTGGAAGGCCAGGAAGGGGAAGGAAGAGGATCCAGATGCCCCACTCCCACTTCTGAGGGCTCGCTGGGAAGCCCAGAGAGCATAAATCAGTGTGGCTGCATTGTTTTTGCAGGGCTGTGCTGATTTATTCTGGCTGAGGACCCTTTGCCACGGTCCAGACTTCACACCCAGAGTGGCAGCACTGCCCTGAGCCCCTCTCCTGCTGCTCCTTGCCCTCCTCCTGCTCCGTGTTCTCAGAGGAAGCACCAGCACACACAGCCTCGACAGCAGCCCCGGGGCTCTGCAGGGACCCTTTGCCCTCCCCAGACAGCCCCAGGGGGATGAGATGCCACAACCTGACATCAGCAGAGTAAAATATGGCCCTGGCAGTAATCTGAGAGAATGTGATGGTAATTTGGCGTGGGGGGAGGAGAGGAGGAGGCGCTGAAAAAAGGAGGCATTGAAAGTGCACTTCCTTTCAGTGCATTGCTGGGAAGACCATTAGGAAAACCACTAGATTATTTTTCACATTCTTCAGTGCAAAACTACTGCATTTTATGACCACTATCAATAACAGCTATCATATTACTAATGCTACAGTTGCCACATATATAATATTTAAATCACATTTGTGGCTGACAGAGACCTATGGATATTCTCGATCCCAACAGGCTATTACAGTTCATATCATGTCTGTCATATAAATATTATGAATCATTTCCCACTGTCTTTATGGGGGGCTACATTGACATCATCAAAAAGGCTCTGGGTACTGCCGGATACTGCATATTTATATACACCTTATGTATATGTATGTGAATGGAGGGAGATTTATACAACAATCATGGGTAATAAATGCCCATGATAAAGCATATTATCTTCACACTTCATTTGCAAAGCGTTTTGTATGCAGGGACCAGGGGAAGGCCCAGCAGAGGAGCTCTGAGTGACTGAGTCACATCCTCGAGCCCTGGTGTAAATCAGGTGGGGTCTGAGCAGCGTGGGGTGAGTTTCAGCTGCTGCCCAGGCACTGCCCTGGCTCCTGTGCTGCTGCTGGCTCCCATCAGGTGAGGGTTTGGCTCCTGTCCCACTGGCAGGGTGGGTGATGCTCCATGTGCTTTCCCCCCAGAGCTGTAAATCTCACAGCTCATGTGCTGCGTTTCATCTTCCATCCCTTAATGCTTTCTTTGCCGGCTTCCTTGGCAGCCAGGCCCTGGTCTGGGTGATGAGCTGGAATAAAGAGATCTCCAGGTGTTAAAAAAGGCAGGAGTAGACTCTCCATTTGTAAAGTCACTTTGCAAAGCAGCTCATTAAACCACTGTCCCTGCAAGCCAGGTGAGACATGCCAAACCCAATCCGCCAGAAGAGCACGAGGAGAGGATGAAACCTCCCTTAGGATTATTCAAGCTGGATCCAGACCAGAGCCCAGGTGCCCTGAGACCTTTTCCCCAGACCTGTTTTAAGAGCCTGAACACTCTATTAACACTTGTTCTATATGCAGAGACAGACAAGAACAAATGCAGCTTCATGGCTGGGAGTTTGGAGGTCTCTAATAAGCGTTTAATGTCCGGTTCTGAAGCAGCTGAGAGTGCAGCTCTGCCTGTGCAAAGAGAGGATTTGATCTGAGCAGTCCCCAAAAGAGGGGAGAATGCAGCGTCCCTGCCCGTCCTCGGCGTGGGAACGCGGCTCTCCGGCAGATCAAATAAATCATGTGCATCTCACTTCATAAACAAACATCAGCAGCCTGTTAAATGCTGCTGGGAAACAAAACGAGGCTGTTGGAGTCTGCAGCACTGACAGAGATGGCTCGTCCTGGAGCTTGGCTGGTTTGTGTGTGCAGGGTCTCCCCGAGGAGCAGGAACCCCCCTCAGCAGCTGGATGGGTTTGGATGTGTCTGAGGGATGCTGAGAGTCCTGGCAGGGCTCTGTTCAGGGTCTAACTCCACTTGCAGGCTCCAGAGTCTCTGACCTGTCCCCAAAAATCTTCCTGTGTCTCTCTTTCCTTCCTAGTGGGAAGAAAAGCAAGTTGTGAGCTCCTCTTGCCCCTGAGAACACGAGGTAGGTGCTGTCCTGAAGATCTACAGACCCAGTGGAAGGACTTTTCTCCTGTAATTCTGCTGGGAGACACAGGGAATACAGATCCTGGTCCTGGAACCTGCAGTGACTTTGGGGAGAGCAGGTTACTGGAGGTGAGGAGAAGCCTGGGAAAGCCCCACAAATTCTGCACGAGTGGAAAGTGTCTTTCCTCGGCTGGATCTGGTTCTCAGATCCCTGGAGTCCCACACTGCCTGCTCAGGGAGGGATTCTGAGGCCACAAGCCCCAGGCCAGTGGCCACAGCCACCCTTGCTCCCACACCATGGCACCTCTGGCCGCCTGTCACAGGCTCCATGTGCAGGTGGAGATGGAGCCCAGCCACAGCCCACGAGCTGCTTCTGTTCTTCCTCACTCGGATTTTGCATTTACTCTTTCTTTAATTTGTAACAAAATGCAGCCAGGCAGGAAAAATGGATTTAATTTTTTTTTTTCTAACTGTGCAGGAGGGCATTAAACAGTAGGGGAAGCACAGCAGGTTTTGCTTTTGTGTCCCATCAGATAATTCTGGGTTATGGACATGATAAGCTGGAACCACTTAGAAAAAAATCATAGAGGCTCTGAATTCCAAATCCACTCCCTGGGCCCAAGTGCCCAGTTCTGAATGTGGTCTCAGCTCCCAGAACATCCCAGTGCCTGTCTCCTGCTGAGGCCCACGTGCCCCTTTGCCCTAAAGGGATGGCAACGGGGTGGGAGTGTGGAGATGGAAGGAGAAGCCTTTGCCTAATTGACTTTATCTGATGGACACAGCATCTCTCTCCGCCAAATTCAGCCAGAATTGAGTGCTGGGACTGAGAGCTGCCCAGATGAGGCCAGGCATCCCCAAATTATCCTATTTTATCAGCCTGCCTTCCTCAGGATCCCAGGCTAAAGGGTGTTTGCATCACCCAAGGGTGCCGAGGACAAGAGCAGCAGTTTCCCAAGGCAGCTCTCCCAGCCAGCACAGGACCTTCAAGCATCCCTGCACCAACCAGATGGACCAGGCAATGAGCTGCCAAAATCATCTGAATGTGCCCCCCCACGATGATTGAAGTCCTTCCTGGGAAGTGCGAGGCTGAAGGTGAGCACAGCATTAGGCAGCTTATTAAATTAATAGTGCATTAAAGAACTCAGGGGAGGTGGAAGGGAGGGGAAAGGGAAAGGGAAGGTTTGTAACATCACAGAAATATCCTGGCTTACCTTCTGGCATCTTCAAGAGACTGGAAATGTGGGACTGCATCCAGCTGCCTTCTCCGGGGCAAAATTCCTTTGGCTTCTGTGGGAGGTTTTACCCAAATAAGGATTGCAGGATCAGACCTGTTATTGTCACTGCAATTAACATTTAGATCCACATCTAACATGAACTGTTACAGCCTGGTTAGGGAGAAATTTAATTTGCTCTAAACAGCTTGATGGGAGAGGAGCGTGAAATGTCCTGGTTATGGTAATTTCATGTGCTGGAGTCTGCAAAGGTGGATTTGCAGCCCTGGCTCTCATAACCCCGGGATCTGCTGCAGCCACGGAGCTGAGCATGCTTTGGGATGGGGGTTTGGGGCCAGATCCCCACCCCATGTGTTGGTAATGGACCACTCAAAGCCCCGAAGGCCTTGGGCTGTTCGGGCACTCACTGGGGTGGGGACAGGCAAGAGGGAGCCCAGCTCTGCCCCGAGCTGTGTTTGCCCTTATCAGACAGATGAGCTTTAGTTGGTGCATCAGGAAACTGATTTCTACCTTTGAGCTGTCAGTCTGTACACAGCTATCCACAAAATCTGTGATTTTTGCACTTTTAGAGACTTTGAACCTGCTTTTTCTGACAACTCCCAACTTTCTTTTATATCCTTGCGCATTTCCTTTTTTCCCCTTCTCTCCCAGGAGTTGATGTAACTCACTCTTAAAAACTGACTTGGAGATGAAACTTGGCATTTAAGGTCCCAGCCCGGGAGCAAATGAAGTTACCAGTTATAAACACACACCAAAATCTGTTTGGACATGCTGAAATTACAGGAGCAGAGGATTAAAAGGATCCAAGACGCTTTATTTTGTTTTAACTTCTGCAGCTCCACCTGAGTGTCAGTTTGCAGCCGCCTGCCTGGCACAAGACGGGTCCTTTTGGTGTTTTTATTCTTCGGGTGGACTGCAATGGATTTGGATTTTTTATTCTAAAGCAGATGGACCGTGATGCAGCTGGTGAAGAGGTCCCAAACTGGTCCACACCGGGATCGTGGGGTGTTGCCAGCTGTGTACCCCTCATCCAACCATCCCCATGCGGGTCCGCCCTGCAGGAAGGGCAGGGTCTTCTGTTCTCCTACAACAGAGGAGTTGTAGGAGAAATCCAGGTGTTGGGGCCTTTCCAGAGCCTCTCTTGTGTGGCTTGAGATGCTCGAGTGGCAGGCACGAGATGGAGCGATAAGGGCACGCAGGGATACGGCGATGGCAGATAAGAGGCCTCGCTTTCACAGGAGGAGCCGCTCGCTCGCTAATATTTATGGCACGAGACGCTTTGCCAATTAAAGAATAAATCAGGGCAGATAAGGCCGGGGAGCGTTCCACGGATGTGCCACACAGGGAGGCGATGGCAGAGTGTCTGGGACGACCCCGACTGTCCCAGCTACGATTTCCCCCAACCCCGTTCGCTGCGGGAGAGCCGGGCCCTGCGCTGGGAGCTACCTGTGCCAGCAGAACCCCCCCAGCAGCTGTCCCTGGTGTCACTCCAGCCTCGCTCAGTGCCCAGCGTTGCTCCCCAGCGTGTGTGAGCAGCTGCAGCGTGGCCCCAGCCTGTTTGTTATGCATGTTACGGCCGTGGAAAGCGAGGGTCGATACCATGTTTAATATGCTTCATGCATAGTGGAGTCGCTCTGGTCCATCAAGCCACTAATACACATTCTTACAGGGCCGAGTATCATTTATTAAACCCGGAGGCCTGCCTGGCAAAGGGGGGCCGGGGCTCTGGGAAGCAGCCGGCGGTGCTGCCAGGGTGGTACCGGCGGTGCTGAGGAGGTGAGAGTTTGCAGACGACACAACGCACACACAAAACACACGCACAGAGAGTTATTTGTTGTGCCTCACGGATGGGAAATGAAATAAATCGTGCTCTGAGCGCTGCCCGCCGTGTGACACACCCCGGGGACAGGCAGAGGGGCTCAGGGGCTCGCTGGCTGCTCCGGGGCTGGGCACAGCTCACATTGCTCAGCATCACTCGAGGAATCCCCTCTTCTCCCCCTCCCGGAGCTGCCACTGCAGGGCTACGCATTTCTTTTTTTTTTTCTCTTTCCCCCCCTTTCTTTCCTCACTTCCTTCCCCTTCCTCCTCTTTTTTCCCCTTTTCCCTCTCTTTTCTGCTCTTTCCCCATCTTTTTTCCTCTCCTTTTCCTTCTCTTTTCCCTCTCCTCTTTTCCTTCTATTTCCCTTCTTCTTTCCTTCTCTCTTTTCCCTCTCCTTTCCTTCTCTTTTCCCTCTCCTCTTTTCCCTCTCCTTTCCTTCTCTCTTTTCCCTCTCTTTTCCCCTCTCCTTTCTCATCTTCC
>VZTH01019508.1:0-12464 GCA_013397815.1 Aleadryas rufinucha | reverse complement strand
CCAAACCATTCCACAATTCTGTGCAGTAGGTGCTGGCTTGGGGCTGCCCTCAGGGCATGGAGCCCCTTGGAGCCTCCCTGCAGCTCTGGAGCTCCTGGGCACGGGCTGCTGTGTCTGGGCACAGGACCCAGGGCTGGACGTGGCCCCACATCGGCTGCGGTGCCGGAGGAACCCAGGCAGGGATTTTGTGCAGGTCGGTTCCTGCGGGGTTTTGTTGCCACAGTGAGTTCGGTGCCTGGGAGCCGTTTCAGGCTGTGCATTCCCAATCTGGTCACTGCTCTGTTTAGCCTCAGTCTGCCCAAAGTCCCACCCCAGCTCCTGCATTTCAGCAAGACAAACAGGGAGGGGAAAAGAGCCCAAGACCACAAAGCGCTGCGAATCCCAGCGCTGGGGCTTTTCGAGCGGCTCTCGCCGCGCTGGCAGATTTTAACCGGAGGAAATGACCTCACCTGGAGGTCCCCGAGGCCGCTGCCGTGAGGGCTGGGGCCGGGCTGGGGGACGGGGCCTGGCCCCCATTTCCAGCTGCCTGCGGCGCCCGGCCCGGCCCCGCACACGGCTCCGAGCAGGGGAGGATGGAGTCGGCTTTTCACAGCCTGCCCTGTGCTGGGCAGCAAAAGGAAAAATTAGCAGGCGTCAGAGCCAGGGTTGTGGTGAATCTTGGCCCCCAGGATCCAGCAGGGGAAGTTCCGGGGGTGGCGGAGCAGGGTGGATACGCAGCAAGGTGAAGTCCCCCCTGCTCTGCCTCCCCCTGCCCTGCACCCCTGCTCCCTCCATCCCTGCGATTTCCCCCCCTTGTTTTCTCGGTGGGTTCCTGGCTTGGCTGTTGGTGCAGCTGCCGGGCGCCTGGCCCCGAGCCAGCCCCTGCCAGATGGCGCGGGGCTCTCAGACGTGCTGCGCTCCATTCCCTGTCCCGGCTCCCGCTATTTAATCAAATTATAGGAAAAGTCAATTTGCTGGATTCCCGTTCTGCGCTGCCTCCCCCAGCCCCCCAGCCCACGCGCGGCTCCCTCTGCCCACAGCACCCGGCAGCAGCCTGGGGACCAGGGCCTGGAATTCTCTTTTTTCAGCGAGGGACAAAGGGCAGCTGCCAGTGTGTCAGGATTTGCCCTTCCCCCTCTCTCTTTTTTTTGTCTTTATTTTACAAGTTCCCTGTAGAATCACAGAGTCATAAAGGTTGGAAAAGCCCTCTAAAGGTCACAGAGTCCAACTGTTCCCCAGCACTGCCAAGGCCACCACTGACCCACGTCCCCAAGTGCCACATTCACACATTGTTTGAACACTTCCAGGGGTGGTGACTCCATCCCTGCCCTGTTCCAATGCCTGACCACACTTTCAGTGAAGGAATTTTCCCTAAACTCCAATCTAAACCTCCCCTGGCCCAGCCTGAGGCCATTCCCTCTCCTCCTGTCCCTGTTCCCTGGGAGCAGATCCCAAAACCCCCCCGGCTGCCCCCTCCTGTCAGGGAGTTGTGCAGAGCCACAAGGTCCCCCCTGAGCCTCCTTTTCTCCAGGCTGAGCCCCTTTCCCAGCTCCCTCAGCTGCTCCTGGGGCTCCAGATCCTTCCCCAGCTCCGTTGTCCCTTGTTGGATTGCTGGGGGGGGCTTTGGGGTTGTTTTTTTAAACAAAAAGAAGCCTGGCACAGGCTGCCCAGGGCCGTGGTGGAGTCACCATCCTGGAATTGTTTGAAAAACGTGTGGATGTGGCACTTGAGGACAGGGCTGAGTGGTGACCGTGGTGGTGGTGGTGCTTTGATGGTTGGACTTGATCTTAAAGGTCTCTTCCAACCTTAAGGATTTTCTTATTCTGACTTTTATTCCCCACCATCAATTTTGCCCCTTTTTGCTGGTGAGGACCAGGGCTGAAAGGGAGCAGCTGGCTATGGGGAAAAAGAAACTCAGGCAAGTTTCCTTCCCAAAGAGAACCGTGTGTGCCAGGCAGAGCCCAGCCCCTGCCCCACCTCTGCTTTCAGCTGGATTTAAAAAAAATGATTATCGGTTTCAGAATGAATCAAAGGGGATGGAAATAAGCTGTGACAAAAGTTCTCACATCATTCTGAGTGCTATTTCAGTTTCTTTGAATGCCATTTCAGTTTCCTTGCGTGTTGAATTTCTGCTTTAAAAAAAGAAAAGTCTGTTTTTGTCCTGGCAGAAGCTGGTTTTCGGTCAGGGCTTTCTAGGATGGGTTTGGTTAATTCAGAAGGGAAGGAAAAGCTTTTTCTTCTGCTTAAGGTGCTGTTAAATCACAGAGCTGAGCAGTGCTGCAGAAATCTGTCCCAAGAGCTGTCCGAGGGCTGTCTGAGAGTTGTCCCCTCCCCTGTGACAACGGCTGTGAGGGGCTGCTCAGTCCCCCGTGCCTCAGTTTCCCTTCAGTCTGGTTTCCCTGTGGGCTTTGAGCAGCAGCTGTGCTCAGGAGCCTGGCACAAGGCAGGGTTGGCACAGGGGGGTCCCAAGGTCACAAGGGTGCCTGCTGCTACCGCCCAGCCCATCCCCTGGTGTGGGGTCAGTGCAGCAGTGGTGGCTTTTGTGGTTACCCAGAACAAGTTATAACCACGGAAAACGGAACTGGAGCGGAGTCGAAACTTGTGCTGGAGCTGGGCAGGTTCTGGGGACCACAGAGGGTGACAGGAACAGAGAGGAGCCCTGTGCCCTGTCCCCTGTGCCCTCTGACCTGTCCTCTATGCTCTCTCCTCTGTCCCCTGTGCCCTCTGCCCTGTCCCCTGCCGTGCTCCACATAGGGCTGTGCCCTTTGAGGGCTCTGGCTGAGCTGCTCCAGATCCCCCCCCCAGATCTGCTGTGGGATGAATAAAAGCAAAACTTCTGGACTCCTCAGATGGTTTGGGCTGAAAGGGACCTTAAAGGCCATCCAGTGCCACCCCTGCCATGGGCAGGGACACCTTCCACTGTCCCAGGCTGCTCCAAGCCCCATCCAACCGGGCCTTGGACACTTCCAGGGATCCAGGGGCAGCCACAGCTGCTCTGGGCCCCCTGTGCCAGGGCCTCCCCCCCCTCCCAGCCAACAATTCCTTCCCAATATCCCATCCAGCCCTGCCCTCTGGCAGTGGAAGCCATTCACTGTGTCCATCCCTTGAAAGGTCAGTTGAGTGAAGCACTTGCTGCTCGGTTGCTGTGGGAGAGGTGGTCAAACACTGCTGTAGATGAGGTTTGAAGTTTAAGCTGTGCAGGGTTGGGGACAGCCGTGGTGAGGATGAGGGGCCGTGGAGTGACCAAGGCCTTCTCTTCATCCCCTTTCCTGCCCCACAGGTGTATCCATCCAACTCAGGTGACGACTACAGCAGGGATCCAGCTGGATATACTCCCTCGAAACCTCCCAGCACTGTGTATCCTGGAGCCTTTTATATGACAGGTGAGTTACTCCCAGCCCTGTGATCCCACAAGCCAGGCAGAGCAGGGGCAGCCTTGCCCATTATGGGCCATGGGAGGGATTGCAATATGGAGGGAGCTCAGGGCAGGAGTGCATGAGAGACAATGCAGCCCCAAAATCATGGAATCCTGGAATATCCTGAGTGGGAAAGACCCACAAGGATCATGGAGTCCAACCCCTGGCCCTTCCCAGGACACCCCACAACCCCACCCTGGACATCCTTGGGAGCGGTGTCCAAACGCTCCTGGAGCTCTGGCAGCCTCGGGGCCGGGACCATTCCCTGGGGAGCCTGGGCAGTGCCCAGCACCCTCGGGGGGAAGAACCTTTCCCTCAGCTCCATCCCAAGGCCTGACACAGCTCCAGCCCTTCCCTGGGCTCCTGTCCCTGTCCCAGAGAATTTGTCCCGATCAGCTCAGTGGGTGATGCTCAGCACAGGCAGGACATGCTGGGGACAGTCCCAGCCCCTCAGCCAGGGCTGACCTGTGTCCCCCCAGGGGCCGGGGGCTGCCTGCCCGTGTCCCTGCCCCACTCAGCTCTGGGTTCCTTGCAGACGGACTCCATAACTCGCCTGACCTGTGGAGTTCCCCGGGTGCCATGAGCCAGTCGAGTTACGGTGCCATGCTGGGCAGCTCCTCGTCCCCGCTCCCGCAGTCCAGTGGCTTCAACAGTTTACATCAGCATGAACGCATGGTAACGTGTCCCCACGGCTCTGTCACCTCCCTGTCACCTCCTCCCCTGGCACCTGGGTCCTGCCCCTGCTGCCGAAGCCCCACAGCTTTCCCAGGCCCCTCTCACCGCTCTCCCCCTCCCTGCCAGAACTACCAGCTGCATTCGGGAGAGGTGAACGGCGGACTCCCCTCCGTGCCCGGCTTCTCCTCAGCCTCCACAGCGTACGGAGTGTCCAGTCACACGCCCCCGATCAGCGGCACCGACAACATCATGGGTATGGCCGCTCACCAGAGTGACCCCCTCGCTCCACGGCCGGGCACAGCTCCCCTGGAGGACCAAGGCTTGTGCAAACCTGGTGCCTGAGGCATCCAATGCACCCAGACACCTCTGGTCCCTCGTGTGTCACCTGCGCCTGCAGTCCCTGCCCGGGGAAGAGGCACAGCGAGGTTCTCGCTGCTGGAGCACTGGGTGCTGGTCTGGGGGTTTACACCTCATGGGGTGGGTCTGGGAGGAGCCCAGGAGCTCTGGCATTATCTCCTGGAGGTGCTGTGGCTTAGGTGAGCTGCGGGAAGGATTTGCAGCTGTGTGAAGCTGCTTCCCTAGATCCGGAACGGGAATGTTCGTGCTGTGCTTGATACCACGTTCACCCCCGAGTGCTTTAATCTCTGACCCTGCTGAACCTGTTACAGAACCTGTTACTGAAATAGCTCATGCTCCCCAGGAAATGAGGATCCCAATACCGATTTGTAGAAAAACCGTTGTTTTTCTGTGGAGAAGCAAGTTTGGGATTCATAGAATGAAAGTATCATTAAGGCTGGAAAAGATGTCCGGGATCATCCATTGGTGGTTTTGGGGGCTTAAGATGCCCCGTGGTGATGGCTGTGCTGCAGCAGAGATGTCTGATTGCTGTTGGTGGCACTACACCTCCAGCCCAGAGCTTGGAGAGATGTCCCTGCAGCCCCCTGAAGGCTGCCAGGGGAAGGTGCCTCATGTCCCAGCTGCTCCGAGCTGGACAAACGTTGAATTTTCAAGGAAAGCACTAAAAGCAGAAAATTTCCACCCCAGAGCAGGTGACCCCTGAGAAGGTCTTGCAGGGTACTGTGTCCTGCTGGCGTCTGGGGCCTTGGCAGTGACATCTGTGTCCTCTCTTGGCAGGTAACAGAGGAACCACAGCCGGGAGCTCCGGAGACGCGCTTGGGAAGGCTCTGGCCTCGGTAAGAGCTTGAGGTGGTCCTGACCCGCTCCTGGTCCTGCTGCTGCAGGGACCCTCTACCCAGCAGGGAACATGGACACATTCTGTGAATGTACCCCAAATCCAGGGCAGCCTCTGAGGGAGGGTTTTCCCCTCTCTGTGTGCTGCCATCTCAGTCCTGGTGCCTTTTGGTGGATGGGGAAACTGAGGCACTGATGGGGAAGCTGAGGCAGTGCAGGTTGTGGTGGCCCTGCAGTCCCATTTCCAGCTCTGTGCCCTCCCATCCTGGTGCTGCTCTGCCAAGACCACCCTACCCAGACCTTGTGGCAGGACTTGCAGGTCCCAGTAGTCCTTGCCCTGCATGTGCTGGTTCAGACTGGAGGGCACTGGTCTCACTGGGTTACCAGAGTTGCCTCTGTCCCGTTCAGTGCTCTTTGCACGGTGGCACAGGGCTGCTGGCAGTGTACCCTGCAACAACTCCTGACAGCTCCTGCTTCCTCCTGAGAGGGGGCCTGAAGAGCAGAGGCTGCACTCAGGGGTGGTGACAGTGGGGACAGAGAGACACCCTGAGGTTAATGAGGGAACTGGGGGGAACTGGGCTTGGCCTTAGTGCTGGCTGTGGGTTTAGGAAGGGAGGTGCCAGCAGGCTCCCAGCGGGTGGTGGGTGCCACTGGGAGGGGACAGCTAGCTCAGGGTGGCACTGCTGACCGTCCCCCTTCTGTCCCTGCAGATTTACTCCCCCGACCACTCTAGCAATAACTTCTCCTCCAACCCCTCCACCCCGGTCGGGTCCCCGCAGGGCCTCGCAGGTGAGTGACGATGTAAAGGGCGAGGGGGGGTCGGGTTTGCTTTGGGGAGCTCCCGGGCAGCAAATTCCCCAGGTCAGCCCCAAACCCTCAGCCCAGGGCTGGCAGCAACCCCAGGACCTGCTGCTGCCCTTCCTGACCCTGTCCCTGAGCGTGCCATCTCAGAGAGGCTGTGGCTGGATTTGCCTCCCATGGGAGAAGCACAGTGGGAACTGGGAAGCAGCCCAGTGGTTCAAACCCATGTTCAGCACCTGCTGGAAGCCCTTTCCTGGTCCCCTCGGGCAGGACAGCTCCCACTGTGCCCAGCAGAGCTGGTGCCCAGGCTCCCTGTGCCTGGGGTGCAGCATAACCCGGCCCCGAGGTCGCAGCAAGTCACTGAGACCGGGGACATCTGGACACCTCTCAGGGTCTGAGGGGCTGAGCCGGAGCAGAGCCCACAGTGCCACCCGGTGCCACACGGCGCCACACGGTGCCACAGTGTCCGTGCGGTGCCACACAGCTCTGTGGTGGCCCATGCGGTGCTGTGGTGGCCCATGTGGTGTCAAGCAGTGCCATGGTGGTCTGTGCACTGCCACAGGGGGTGGTGTGGGGCTGTAGTGGCCCATGAAGAGCCTGTGGTGCCACAGTGGCTCAGTGCTGTGCTGTGCAGTGCCATGGTGGCCCCTGAGGTGCTGCAGTGGCNAGGGGCTGAGCCGGAGCAGAGCCCGCGGTGCCACGCGGTGCCGCAGTGTCCATGCGGTGCCACAGTGTCCATGCGGTGCCACACAGCTCTGTGGTGGCCCATGCGGTGCTGTGGTGGCCCATGTGGTGTCAAGCAGTGCCATGGTGGTCTGTGCACTGCCACAGGGGGTGGTGTGGGGCTGTAGTGGCCCATGAAGAGCCTGTGGTGCCACAGTGGCTCAGTGCTGTGCTGTGCAGTGCCATGGTGGCCCCTGAGGTGCTGCAGTGGCCCATGTGGTGCCATGGTGATCCATGCAGTGCCATGCAGTGCCGTCGTGGCCTGAGCTGTGCCATGGTGGCCCGTGCAGTGCCATGTGGTGCCACAGTGGCCCGTGCAGTGCCATGGTGGCCCATGCAGTGCCATGTGGTGCCACGATGGCCCGTGCAGCGCTGTGTGGTGCTGGTGTGGCCCGAGCAGTGCCCGTGCAGTGCCGTGCATGGCACGGTGGCCGGTGCGGTGCCCCAGCTACCAGCCCCATCTAGTGGCCACCATGGCTATGGCCTGTCCCCAAGCCTGCGTTTGTCCCCAGGCTCGTCGCAGTGGCCGCGGGCGAGCGGAGCGGGTGCCTTATCTCCCAGCTACGAAGGGAGCCTCCACACTTTGGTGAGTGGCACCAAAAATTCCAGCTTCTCCTTTTCTCTCTCATCCCTCGGGGCCTGGTGGTGAAGGGTTTTTGGGTGATGTCCTCTCCCCTGAACTCCTGGGATCAGCTGGTTGGTCACGGGTGGATATTGGGGTGGCAGCAGCTGAGCAGAGCTGGGTGCTGCCTGCCTGACCTGGAGTCCCCAGCCCAGGCCCATCCTGGGGGTCTGGCCCAGCCAAAGGGATTCCTGGCAGGTTTCTGCCTCCCTGCCCTGAGCAGTTCTGCTCATGTGACCCCTTGTGCCTTTAGGGAATGGCACTGACTGGGGGGGTTATTTCTCCCCATCCCTGCCCTGTGGCACCTGAGTCCAGGATTGGCACCAGCCATTCTGCAGTGCATGGCAGCAGGAGGCTGCTGGCCTTATGGGATTGCAGTCATGGAATTGGATTGGAATCATGGAATGATTTGGGTTGGAAGGGATCTTAAAGCTCATCCAATTCCACCCCTGCCATTGGCAGGGACACCTTCCACTAGACCAGGGTGCTCCAAGCCCCCTCCAAGCCTGGACACTTCCAGGGATCCAGGGGCAGTTAACACAGACCTGTCTCTGTCCTGCCCTTCCAGCAAAACAAAATGGAAGACAGGTTGGACGAAGCCATCCACGTGCTGAGGAACCATGCCGTGGGCCAGACCTCTGCCATGCCCAGCAACCACGGGGACATGCACGGGCTGCTGGGCTCAGCACCGCCCCACAGTGCCGCCGTGGGCAGCCTGGGCCAGGCCTTCCCCGCCTCGGTCATGGCCCTGGGGAACAGGCACCCGAGTCTGGTGAGTGTGGGAGCACTGTGGCAGCTGGCAGGGACACGCTGGGGACCTGTGTCACATGTGGGGTGCCCTGGCATTCAGGGGGACATTGCCTTTGGTGCAGGAATAGCTCAGTGTGCTCCAGCTTGGCTCAGGTGTTGGCAGCGTTGCACGGGTGACATGCATAGAAGTCACTCCCCATGTTCCTGCAGGGAGAGTTGAGTCATGGAATCCCAGAGTGGTTTGGGTTGGAGGGACCTCAAAACTCATCCTGTTCCACCCCCTGCCATGGGCAGGGACACCTTCCACTGTCCCAGGCTGCTCCAAGCCCTATCCAGCCTGGACCTGGACACTTCCAGGGATGAGACAGCCACAGCTGCTCTGGGGATACTGAGTCCACCCTTGGCACGAGCTCTGTGTGCACCTCCCTTGTGCCCCTTCTCAGGGCAGGCAGAGGTGGTGAGAGAGCTGCTCTTCTTTCCCTGCAACATGACTGGAAATCCCTCAAAACGACTTCAAGGCATCCCTGGGATATGCAGGGAGGAGAAGAGGGATCCAGTGGATACAAGAGTGCCAGGTGTCACCAGGAATTCCCTGCTCTGAGTGGTTTGGGCAGGCACCACGTCCCTCTGCACGTGGGGAGTGCTGCTGTGTGAGGGCTCATTCCAGCTCCAGGGAATGTGATGGATCCAGGGTGCCCTGAGCACATGGGTGCTGGGGTCCCATGCTGGGTCACCTGCGTCCCCCCTTGTCTAGAGGTTGGTGACCACAGCAGCACATTTTTGGCAGAGCTGCTTGCCTGCTGCAGCAAACAGTGACACATCTCCAGTCTCCAGAGAACCAGTTGTGATCCCCTTCCAGGCTCCCTGGATTCTGCTCCTGAGCCGGGAATGGGATGTGTGTCCTCTGTAGGCTGCTGCCAGCTGGGGAGCCAGCGGGGCTGGCTCTGTCCTGTCAGTGCCCAGCTTGTGTGGCACAGCCTCAGGGCCGTGGGCTCAGAAGGGGCCCTCACCCTTTGCCTCCAGCCCCTTTGGAGCCACGTTCATGTTGCTGGGATGTCCCATGCTCTGGTGGCACTGGGGAGGTGGCAGAAAGAGTGGTGCTCAATGGGGACAGGACACGTGTCCTCTCCAGTGTGCTGGCCTTGCACCAGGCACAGAGGGGCTTTTTCTCGTGGGGGACAGCACTGACAGGGGCTCTGGGCCAGGTCCAGCTCCTGTTCAGAGCAGGGAGCTGCAGTGTCCCCACCACAGTCCCCAGGAGCTGCTGCTGGAGCAGGCTGGCTCTTTCCTCCCACATTCCGGAGCTCCAGGTGTGGGAGTGTGAGGGGAGCACACAGCTGGGCCTCAGCCCGGTCCGTGGAGCCCCAGGGGTGTCCCTGGGTGACTGTGCTGGAGTGACTGTGCTCAGGTGATTGTCCCCATTGCCTGCTGGCCGTGACCCGTCCCCCACTAAGGCTTGCTCTGCCCGTTGTGCTGCAGGTGGGAGGAGGCCACCCCGAAGATGGGTTGTCCAGCAACCCCAGCTTGCTCCACAACCATGTGACACTTCCATCACAGCCCAGCTCCCTCCCGGACCTCAGCAGGCAGCAGGACACCTACAGTGGTAAGGCAGCTCTGCACGGGTGCAGGATGGGGCTCATCTGTGCCAGGGCTTACCTGATGGGGGGTATGGGGATCACCTGTGTGGTTTGGGTGCAGCCCTGTGCAGCAGCAGCCCGGGAGGAGATGGATGTCTTTGCAAGGCTGGTGCTTCCTTGCAGCATTCACAGGGCAGTTTCTACTTGGAGCCTTTTCCAGAGGTTTCGCAGAATCCCAGAATGGTTTGGGTTGGAAAGGACCTTGAAGCCCATCCAGTGCCACCCCTGCCATGGGCAGGGACACCTTCCACTGTCCCAGGCTGCTCCAAGCCCCGGCCAACCTGGCCTTGGACACTGCCAGGGATCCAGGGGCAGCCACAGCTGCTCTGGGCACCCTGTGCCAGGGCCTCCCCACCCTCACAGGGAGCAATTCCTTCCCAATATTCCATCTAACCCTACATGTTTGACCTGTATTTTCCCGTCCCCCCTGCCAGGTGTGGGTGCACAGTTCGCAGTGCTCTGCTGTGTAGGTTGGGTTCCCATTTGGGAGGGTCTGGGAGGTAAGGGGGAGAATTGGGAGTGTCAGCAGGACAGAGCCAGCACCCCTCCATCTTCCCTGAGTGTGGAGCAGCAATGAAGGATGAGTTTGGGATGCCACTGTAGGAGCAGGGCCTGGGGACCGCCCAGCCTGCTGTGTGGGTCAGGCCCCTCAAGCTCTGCATGGGGCTCTGCTCTCTCTGCAGGCTTGTCCGGGGGGCTGGGGCGGAGCAGCGTCTCCTCAGGAACAAGTGAGATAAAGAGAGAAGAGAAGGAGGATGAAGAGAACACGTCGGTGGCAGATAACTCAGAAGAGGAGAAGAAGGAGCTGAAACCCTCCCGGAACAGAACAAGGTGCTCTTTGAACAGGTCTCTCCCTTCACTTTCTCTGTCCCCAGGCCAGGGGTGTTTGGGCTGGGGTCCAGCTGCTGGGACCCACTGGGCACTGGGCTTGGCCCGGTTTGGCCTGGGGTCATCCTGCAGCACAGACCCCGCAGCCCCTGCCCACCCTGGGACCTGGTGTGGTCTCACACAGCCTGGGCTCCTGCTACTGCCCCAGGGGGAAGGGTCCCTGCCACTCTCCTGCTGGCTTCTGTGCCCGTGGCCTCAGGGCGTCCTCATGCTCCTAAAGCAGAGGGAGGCACCTTATCCTGCACCCGCCTGTGTGGGCACTCAGGACCGTGCAGGGAAGGAGCGAGTGCTCAGCCCCAGGCAGGAACAGTTTGACCCCTTCCCTGCCTTGGGGCATCTCTGCTCTCTGCTTTGGGCTCCTGTATCCTCTGTTACATCCTGCCAGAGGAGTGGCAGTGGCTCAGGTAGAGTCCTTCAGCGTGCTGGCTGCTCTGCAGCCTCGCCACCAGCTCGGAGACCTCACCAGGGTGATGGTGCCCAGAGAGGCAGCACCAGCCCCACTCCTGCCCTGGAGGCAGAGGGCTGCCAAATTCCAGCTGGGGAATCCAGCGTTGGCCTTCACCTTGTCTGGGCTGCCCTGCACTCTCCCAGCAACAAGCTCAGGCCTTAATCACATTGTGGTTTCTTTCTTTGCTGTTTAAAAACAAAACAAAACAAAAAAGAGGCAGAAGAAGAGCCTTAACTGCTTCTCTCCAAAGCCCCTGCGTGTCCCTGCATGTGGCACAGGCCAGCAGGTCCTGGCAGGGCACGTGGGGGGCTCGGCGTCTTGGTGCCTCACCGTGTGTTTCTTGTCTGTGAGTTGACCAGTGCTGAGAGTGCACGCGAGGAATGTCCCTGTCTCGTTCTTATTTTAAATCATTAGTCAAGATGAGGATGAGGAGGACGATCTTCTTCCCCCAGAGCAAAAAGCCGAGAGAGAGAGAGAAAGGAGGGTCGCCAATAATGCCCGTGAGCGCCTGCGGGTTCGTGACATCAACGAGGCCTTTAAAGAGCTCGGACGCATGTGCCAACTGCACCTAAACAGCGAAAAACCGCAGACCAAACTGCTAATCCTACACCAGGCCGTATCAGTCATACTGAACCTGGAGCAACAAGTTAGAGGTCAGTGAGGGTCCCGGAGTGGTGATATTTTACGTATCTGATCGGCACGGGGCTGTCTGTCTGTCTGTCTCCTGTGATGTGCTGTGGTGCCTCGCACTGTCTCTCTCCCCTGTGGCCTTGGGGAGCAACCCAAGGCTGTCGATGTCCTTTTTATTTTTTTTTTTTTGCCTTTTTTGCATCCATCCCTGCTGTTCTCTCCTTTGTCCCCTGCTGCCACCGCGCGTGCTGCATGCCGGTCCCGCGGGGACACCTGTGCCATCCTGCTTCCCCGCAGCCAGGAGCGCTCCGTGCTTGGCCAGCAAAGTGACAGAAACCCCACCGGAAAATCTCCCAGTGGGGTCCAGCTCTGCCATCTCCAAGGGCTGCTCCGAGCACAGAGCCCATTCCCGTCCCCTCTGTGTGCCTGACGGGGCTCTGCGCTCCTGTCCCCGCAGGGTGGCACCTGCCAGAGCCCTGGGACCACGGGAGCTGTGCGAGGGCTGCGGGATGCCCTGGGCTGAGCAGCCCTCGCTGCCTGCACTCACTGGTGTCCAACACAAGCTGGGAGCACTGTGCATTCCGAGCCCAGAGCTGCCAGCGGGCACCTGCAGGCTCTGCCCCTCACCGGGACACCCTCGAGGCACCCTCGCTTCCTTCCACACGTGTGCACACCCCTGGCGTGTGTGCCCCTGGTGTGTGTGC
>VZTH01019505.1:13427-29203 GCA_013397815.1 Aleadryas rufinucha | reverse complement strand
TCCCCAGTGTCCCCAGTGTCCTGCTGTGAAAACTTGGGCACTTGAAGCCAGGGGACTGTGCAAAAATCTCAGCTTTTCACAGAACTGTGGGAGGGTTTGAGTGGGAAGGGACCTCAAAGTTCATCCTGTCCCACCCCTGCCATGGGCAGGGAGGACACCTCCCACTGTCCCAGGCTGCTCCCAGCACTGTGCANATGGGCAGGGAGGACACCTCCCACTGTCCCAGGCTGCTCCCAGCCCTGTCCAACCTGGCCTTGGACACTGCCAGGGGTGGGGCAGCTGCAGCTGCTCTTGACACCCTGTGCCAGGGCCTCCCCATCCTCACAGGGAGGAATTTCGTCCCAATATCCCATCTAACCCTGCTCTCTGCCAGTGGGAAGCCATTTCCCCTTGTCCTGGCACTCCAGGCCCTTGGAATTTGTCTCCCTTCACCTTTCCTGCAGCTCCTTCAGGCACTAGAAGGCCACAATGAGGTCACCCCTGGTCTCTTCTCCAGGCTGGACAATCCCAACTCTCCCAGACTTTCCTCCCAGCAGAGCTGCTCCATCCCTCTGACCCCCTGCTGCCTCCTCTGGGCTCTCTCCAGCAGCTCCTGATCCTCCCTGTGCTGGGCCCCGGGGCTGGGGCAGCTCTGCAGGTGGGGTCTCACCTGAGCAGGGCAGAGGGGCAGAACCCCCCCTCCCCTCTGCCCATGCTGGAGCTCACCCAGGCTCGGGGGTCTCTGGGTCCTGTCCAGCTCTCACTCTCTGGCACCCCCAGGATGTTTTTAGGAGTTTCCAGATTCCTGCAATGATATCAAGAACTCGTTAATTTATTTGTGGTGTTTTTCAGGTGATTCAGAGCCTGATTGTGATTTCAGGTCCCCCTGCCTTGGTGCAGCTGAAGCTCCTCCAGCCCAGGCAGGACGGCACTGCCAAGGAGAGGGGGAAATCCCTTCCCACAGACATCTCCCTCCCCACATCCTTTCAGTTTATTCCCAGGGGTGCTCCTGGTAAACCAAGGAAGGGCTGCACAGGTGCAGACATCTCCACAGCAAACACCTTTCCAGGGGAAAGCAACACTGCCCCAAACTCATCTGAATCCTGAGGACACAACCAACGGCCCACAAGAATTCCAGGGGAGTGGAAAGGGAGCCTTGGATGTCCCTGGTGCCGGTGGCTTTGCTGGAAAGGGCTGGACCTGAACATCAGGACACCGGGGGGTCATCCCACCTCTCCCACTGTGTGATCTGGCTTTCCAGCTGGGCTTTTGCTTTCCCTGATACTCATCATTATCCTCTGGGACAATTTAAGGATGATTTCAATGCAAATGAACTCCTGAGGAGGCAGAGCAGCCCCAGAGCTGCCTCGAGACCGCCAGGAATTACTGAGCACAGAGCAGAGCAACGCTGTCATTTAGCTTTGTCACCAGTCAGCACTTACAGAGCGTTAAGGTGGCACCATGTTCAGGGAGCGCGGGTTACCGGGTCACTGTGACCCCCGGCAGCCACTGAGGGCTGGAGGACACCCCCGGGACAGCCCCACAACTCAATGTCTCAGCGTTTGGCTCTGAAGCCGAGACTGAGGGAAGCCAAAGCCTAGATGCTGCAGGGCAGGAGAAAGTGGAAACGCCACCAGCCCCAGGCCAGCGGTGTCATCCGTCAGCTTCAAAGAGAGGGCAGCAGATGGGGGTTAGATAAGAGGGATCCTTGAAAGCCTCATCTGAAACACCTGCACAGGTGCATCCCAAAGCAGCAGCAAACCCCTCCCTGCAGCCCCCGACCGGGGGATCAGGAGGGCAAAGTTTGCTGCTTCTGCTCTGTGATATTTCAGTTTTTCCTTATCAATGCCTTGTTGCAAAATCGTGATGCTGAGCCAGCAAGAAACACCTTTTCTCTTCAAAAATGGAACAAAACTTTCTCCTCTGATGTAATCCCAACCGAGGTCTTTGGGTTATCTAATCCCAGCCCACGACTTTAGGTCATGGGTTGGACTCGAAGATCTCAGAGGTCTTTTCCAGCTCAGTTGATTCTGTGTTTCTGATCCCAGTTCCAGCAGATTTGGTGTCTCCTGTTCGGGACATCCTGTCACTGTTATTATTCCTGCCTCTGTTACTGGGCCAGTTTTAAGGTCCTTGGCTGAGTTACAGAGCCAGGCAAGGAGGAAATCCCCAACCCTGGCTGGTGCTGGGCTCAGCGGCGTTTGTGACCTGAATTTGGAGCAGCCTCTGCCAGGCCCCGAGGTGCAGCACGGAGCTGAACTCACCAAAACAGCGAGGAAATGCAAATTAACAACAGCAAATTAACGACAGCCCCGCACGGGCTCCGACAACGAACTGGGCAGAGTGGGGACAGCAGGGACTGACAGGGACGGGCACAGGGTGGCCTCAATGACACACGTGCCTCCGTGGGCGAGGCAGAGCCCGGAACGGCCCCAGGCAAGGATGAGGCAGCAGCTGCCTCCCTCCCACCCCGTCCCCACTTTGGGGTCCCTCTGCTGAGTGATTTGGGCAGGTTTGGGCTGTGTTTGTCTGCTGATGCCAGAGAGGAGGAACAGGAGGAGGATGAGGAGGAGCAGGAGCACAAGGAGGAGGAAGGAGGCAGCCAGACCTGCCCTGGTTGCCAGAAGCCTCCCCGTGTTGTGTCCTGCAGGGCGGGTGAAGCGAGGCGTGTGTGACCCCTCCACGTAGGTGTCCGTCTGTCAGCGCCGCCTGCCCGGGGCCTGCCAGCTCCTTGCCCAATTCCATTAAACCTGACACATCAAAGCACTTCCAGTTCAGCCAAGCTCCTCGGAGGGCACGGAGCCAGGGAGAGGACAGGGATCCTTCCCCATGCCAGGGCTGACATCAGAGCAGCCAAGCAGGAATGCCCCAGTGAGAAAAGGTTCCCAAACTGCCTCGGGAAGAGGCTTTGCATGGTGTGTTGGGAGAGAAACATCTTATTTCTCTACAGAAATTTTCCCTGTCATTCCCAGCCGTATTTGATTATATCCCCTAGCCAACTGCAGGATTTTGCTTATTATTATCCACGCATGGGAAGCTGGAAGAGCATTTTTTTGGCTTTTCAGCCAAAGCTAGGAGTGTGCTGGAGGAGCCGACAGCAAAATGCAGCTGCCGCCAAGGGAGATCCAGGATGGGAACACTGAGAAAGGGTTTGGAGGATGGGAACAGGGAGCATTTTATCCAGCTTGAGCCATAGACAGGGCTGAAGGGAAGTGGCAAGTAATTACTGCAGCTGGAATCTGGCCAGGGTGTCTTGAAATACCAGCTTGCAAAACTTTCACCAAAACACGCCAACGGACCAGGTGTTTCGAGGATAACAGATCTGGGCTTTGACTCTGCAATCAGCCCCAGGATCAGCAGATCCAGGAGAAAACCATTATCAGGAATTAAGGCTGTAATAGATCCTCAGTCCCTCGAGGCCCTCCAGGTCTATTTTGCTCAGGATTTTGGATACAAAGGAAGAGAAAGGCTCATTTATTTCCAGTTCTGGACAAGAAGTCCCCTCTCCTTGCTCTGGACAGGAATCCTCCTGGTGTTTGACCCCCAGGCCTGGCAGCCTCCTCAGAAGGCAGCAGTGAATGCAGCTTTCTGGATTTAGGGAGGATTTTACCAATGTCCTGCCCACAGAGCTGTGCTCCCTGAGTGCTGGAGCGTGGCTGCCCCTGTGGAGGGACCTGGCAGCCAGGGATAAACCCAGCCTGGGCATCACTCGAGAAAGGAAACGTGGATCAACCGAGCGAGGAGAGCAGATCTGGCACCCAAACCCATCTAAAAAAAAATAATCCTGGCACAAGGCTGCAAGGGCTACAAGAGTACCAAGAATTCTTTGTTAAGTGTCACCCGAGACCTTTTCCGCCCCAAAACCTCAGTCCCCAACAGCTCCGTGTGCACAGCCCTGAGAGCCTCCCCCGCCGCTCCCTGCCGGCCAAGGATCTGCAGATGGATGGGTTTGGGATGGAGGGCAGCGCCCCGGGAACATGAAAGGAGATGTGTAAACACGACCTGCGTCCATACAGAGCCCGTGGCTTGGTGCTGGCATTCCCAGGAGCAAAATCACTGCTCGTTGAGCAAGAGCTGGAAAGGCAGAAAGAAAAGGAAAGGACGCAGGTGGCCGGGGAGGAGACGCCACCCCCGGCTGCAGGCTGGGAGCAGCCCCCAGTTCCAGCACTTGTTCCAGTGCTCTGGAAGGAGCAGCAGAGAGGAAAGGGAGCAGAGGTTCCCAGCCAGGCTCTGCGCCAGGAGCCCTCTCCATCCCGGTTATGCCACCCCATTTCTCCATCCACGCACCTCAAGGAAGCTCTGGCTCATCTACAGCTCCTCAGATGGACAAAGCTTCCCCCAAACCCTTCTCTGCTCCCTGGACAACTGCAAACCACTGGTTTCCTGCAGCTGAGCTCTCTTGACGGCCTGGGAGAAGCTCCAGCTGTTTAATTTTCCTTCACATTTCAAGGTCCCATGGAAGCTGAATGCACCCGGAGCCCAGCCCCGAGAGAACTCCTCCAGCCCAACGAGGGTTTTCCAACAGGAGCACTGCAAGCACAGGGAGGGAGGGAGGGATTATTAACTATACCTGTGCTAATGAAACACCCAGGACCTGGCGAGAGGCAGCAAAAGGGAAAAGCAGAGGAGGGAGCTCAGCTTCGTTATGCAACCTCATTATTTAACGACCACAGAGACACCCTATAGGGGCTCTTTGTTTGCAGAGGGAAAGGAGAGAAATGCCACCAATATCTGAGTCACTGGTTCACCAAGAGGCTGCAAAGACATTTTCAGATGGAAATTTTTCCAGGTTCACATGATAATTTGGGAGGACTGGCTAATTCCCTGGCTCCACCCACTGCCCTGTAACACAGCTCCTGCTGCTCTTGCATATATAGATAGGTATGGCCCTACACCTGGGTGCACACACCAGAGCCCGGACACAGAGCAATCCTAAACTTTCTTCCTCCCTGGCTGCCCTCCACCTGCTCCCACCATGAAGAAGGAAATACTAACCCTAGCCTTTGCTCGAGCTGTCTTTGTGGAGTTCCTCTCCACGCTCATCTTCGTCTTCATCGGGCTGGGCTCAGCGCTGAAGTGGCCATCAGCCCTGCCCAGCATCCTGCAGATCGCGCTGGCCTTCGGGCTGGCCATCGGCACCTTGGTGCAGGCCTTCGGCCACATCAGCGGCGCCCACATCAACCCCGCTGTGACCATCGCCTTCTTCGTGGGCAACCAGATCTCCCTGCTCCGCACGCTGCTCTACATCGTGGCCCAGCTGGTCGGGGCCATCGCGGGCGCCGGGATCCTCTACGGCGTCACCCCCGCCAACACCCGCGGCAACCTGGCCATCAACGCGGTGAGTCCCTGCCCGGGGCGCTCCCCTCTTCCCTGGCCTTCCCTTCGGCGCCGACACGGGAGAGAATCCGCCAGGATGGGTCCTCAGTGCTCTGTCCCGTGTGCACGGAGGGCTGGGAATGGGCCGGGAGCGAAGCCGAGCTCTGACATGACGGCTTTATTGTGCGGGTGATGAGTGGGATGTTTTTCCCTCCTTTAATGAGGGCTTCCTCTGTCCTGAGGGCCCCGTGAGTCACCCGCACCATTGAGATGTTCCCGCGTGCAGCCTCTCCACCTGGAGATTAGCGTGGGATAGGAGCCGTGCCAGCAGCAGGGGGGAGGGAGGGAGCAGAGCCCAGTCAGACCAGTATGGGCAGGGGGAGCAGAGCCCACTGGAACCAGTGCACTGGGGGAGCTGGGAACGGAGAGGGATGGGAGAGGTGGGGGGCGAGAGCTGGAGAAGGAGCGAGGAGCAGGATGGTGCTGAGGGGCTGTGAGCAGCAGGGGCTGCTCCCAGGGGAGGAGGGGGCACAGAGGGACCCTCGGAGATAAGCAGGAATGAGGTACAGCCTGAAACCCTGGGGGCAGTGCTGGGAAAACACCTGGAATGGGAGCAGGGGAGCTGCCGCTCCAACCACAGACGGGTCTGGACGTCAGACGTTGCAGAGGGTTCAGTCACTGGGATGAGGAGCTCCAAAGCCTCTCATTCCACAGGTTCCACATCCCAAACAAGCCGGATTTAGCTAAAAAATGAGCTGTGATGGGTTGGGTCCCTTTGTCCTTCCCATGCCCAGTGGGTTGAGTCCCTTTGAGAGTCCCCAGGGTTTTGTGCAGAGTCACTGGGACACAACAGCCCATCCCACCCCCATGGCCTTCATCCCAGCCCTCACCCTCCGTCCCATCCTCATCCTCCTGGGCAGGTACTCCACACAGTGCAGAGCAGAAGTCAGGATGCAACAGCCTGCAAGGATCAGAGGGGAAAGAAATGCAGGAAAAAAGGGAATTGGTGGGAAAGTGCTCAGTGTTGTGGAGACAGGGAAGTGGAGAGAGATGTGGAGAGTCCGGGGAAGGGACAGGCTGGGAGAGAGACAGATTTTGGAGAATTGCAAAGAAAGAAAGATCATTTCTTTCCTTTCAGAGAAGGAGCAGGAAGCCCAAGCAGGGGCTGGGCAGGGGCCCCGGGGGGCTCATCCAACTTCACCCTCCCAAATCTACCAGCAAAGCACCCGGAGCCCTCCCGGTGATGCTGAGCCCCAGGGAGGGTTAATTATTGTCACTCTCGTGGTTCCAGCTCAACAACAACATAACCCCAGGCCAGGCCCTCGTGGTGGAGATCATCCTCACCTTCCAGCTGGCCGCCTGCATCTTCGCATCCACGGACAACCGGCGCAGCGGCGTCGGCTCCCCCGCGCTGTCCATTGGCCTCTCCGTCACCGTGGGCCACCTGGTGGGGGTGAGTCCGGGGTGAGGGGCCTGTGAGCACAGAACCCCCCAAAATGCCCTCGTGCTGTTGGTCCTGAGGGAGCTGCTCTGGGAGAGACAACACTGGAGGTCTTGGGTCTCCTTTGTGGTGAGGGGGCATCTCCAGCTCTCTGGAACAGAGACATCGTCAGGGGCCACTTGAGTCCCAAAGAGCGGCTCCAATCTGCTCCTTAACCCAGGGTTCTTTCCACACCTCCAGATTTACTTCACCGGCTGCTCCATGAACCCCGCGCGCTCCTTCGGGCCCGCGGTCATCACCAGGAGGTTCAGCTCCGCGCACTGGGTGAGTGCTCGTGGCACTGGGAACAAGGACAGATGGGGGCCACGTGGGGACAGGGCAGGGACTGCCGTGGGAATGACAGGGGTGGGGGTTTCAGAGCCCACCCCAGGCAGGAAGGATTAAAAAGGGCTGGAGAACAAGGGAGGTTTTGCCCCTTGACGCATCAGGAACAGTTAATCCCCAGGCACAGAGCCAGCGAGGGGACAGAAATGAACCCATCCCAGGGTAGTTTGGGTGGGAACGACCTGAAGGCTCATCCAGTCCCACCCCTGCCATGGGCAGGGACACCTTCCACCAGCTCAAGCTGCTCCAAGCCCCATCCAACCTGGCTTTGGACACTTCCAGGGATGGAAATCAGCCGTGGTGCCCTCTGAGCCCACGGAGAAGCCCAGCTTGGTCTTCACTCTCACCCAGCACTTCCTGCAAGCTCAGCCCCAGCCTTGCAGAGCAGGTTGGGCCCTCAGCGAGCACAGGCTGAGGGGGTTCAGCCCAGGAAGTCTGTGGAACAGGTATTTTCCTCTCTCCACATGGCAGGAGATGTGGAGCAGGAATGGGTGGTGGTGCTGTGAGCAGACCTGGAGCCCCAGCCCCAGGAGCTGCTCTCACCGTGTCCCTGTCTTTTTCCAGGTGTTTTGGGTTGGGCCCATCCTTGGGGCGTGCTTGGCCTCCCTGCTCTACTTCTACATCCTGGTCCCGTACTGCATGAACATGTCCGACAGGGTGGCCATCATCAAGGGAACCTACGAGTCCGAGGAGGAGTGGGAAGAGCAGCGGGAGGAGAGGAAGAAGTCCATGGAGCTGACCCCGCCGTAAGAGCAGCTGGAACAGCCAAGCCAAGCAAGGGGAGGAAGCCCCACACGTGGGCTCATGTGCGCCCCAAAGCCAGGCAGACCACACCCAGCTGCAGCCGCAGACTCTCGCTCCAGCCTTCCCACGCAGGCCCCCGCGGGGTGCAGGAGGGCCGGGGGCTCTGTGTGTGTGTAAAGAACCCCTGCATGAGCTCTAGAACCTCGCCAGCTTCCCCGCAGCCACAAAGCCCCTCGGCCAGCCCTGGCACCCTCGGCTCCATCCCTGCCCTCCCGGTGCAGCTCCGCACCGGGGCAGGGCCCCAGACCCGCCTTGGGGCACCTGCAGGACCTCACCTGGCCCAGGTATGGCAACACCTGGGGGCCCTGGGGGAAGGGGAATGACCGCTTAGGGCAGGGGGGTGCAGCTACCCCCCAGCCCCGGGGCTGCTCGTAGATGCTCTTTCACCTTTCCTGGTGCTGGGAGTCCTTTTTATTCCCAAAGAACGAGACTTTTTGGATTCTGTGTTGAGATCTTTGTATTATACTTTATTATTTATTGCGAATAAAGGAAAGTTTAAAAAAAAATATCCTGGGTGCAAATCTGCTCAAGTCTCAAAGTTCAGGAAGGAAAAGGGATGGAGCTGGACGCAAACTCATCCCAAAGGCTCAGCCCACGAATCCTGTGGGAGTTGGTGGGTTGGGAGGGGGAAACATCAATCCTGGGAAGGATAAGTGGGCACTTGTGATGGAGTGAGGAAGAGAAGCAAGTCCAGGGCAGCTGGGAGTCCATCCCGGGGCTGGGAGGAGCAGGAGCAATCCTTCCAACCCTTCCCACACGGCCGGTTTGACTCCGGCCGTACCAGTTCTCCCAGACGGCTCCACGGGTGCCCTCAAAAAGTGACCCACAACTCCCCAGCCCCTCGCCTGTGCCAAACCCACACCTTCACCTGACCTTCTGCTCTGGCCCTGCTCTTCCAGTTCCACCACAACCCTCTGCCAGAGCAGCTCCCAGCCAAGGCACCGGCACAGGGACACGGGCACAGGGACACCGAGACAGGGACACCGAGATGGGGACACCGAGACGGGGACACCGGCCCTTGCCCAGCTCCCTCCCACCCACTCCCCAGATCCAGTCCCTGTCCTGCTGCCCAGGGGAGGTTTCCACCACGGACCCAGGGAGGTAGGAGACACTTTCCTGGAGCTCCCCAGTCCCAGATTCAGCTTGGTCCCAGCCAGGAGGGTCCTGCAGCCTTGGCCAGGGGGGATAGGCAGTGTCACCTGCATTTTGGCATCCCTGGACTTGCAGTCCTGGCTGAGCCAGGGGAGCAGCACCTTCAGCCCACCCAGTTGTCCCCACAAGGGGTTGGGGACAAGCAGGAGGGGGAAGGGAGGTAGAAGAGCCTTTTGAATCAGCAGCAGGGCCAGGAAATTAAACACTGCAACCCCCCCACCCAACTTCAGGGATGGGCTGAGGACCCCCCTGCCTCAGTTTCCCCTTTTGATGGGTATTTGGCCCCTTTCCCACGGGGAGATGGGAAAAACACCGGCCCTGGGGAGATTAAAGCACACCCAGATCCCAGAGACCCCTCTCAGGGGCTGGGGCAGGGCAGCCCCCACAAAGCCTGCACCCCCCCACTGTCCTCCCCCTGAGCACCAGGACCCTGAGGATGCACCCAAGGTTGCATTCAGCCCCCCCAAATTGGGAATCTTGGCCATCCCCCTGATTTTGGCACTCTGAGCCCCATCCATCCCCACACCAGAGCAGGGATGTGGGAGTCCCAGTAGGAACTGGGGACCACCACAGCCTCCCCAAGATGCACCCAGCCCCGCCAGGTGATGAGCGCCAGGGGAAGGAGCCCGGGCTGGGTGTGAGCCCTCCTGGGATGAATCAGAGGCTCTGCAGCTCCAGCTCTGTGTCAGCACAAAAACCACCCAGGGCCCGGCCCCGAGCCCAGCTTGGGCGCCGCCGGGGGGATTTGGGGTCAGTGGGACCCCCAAGCAGTGCAGGTGCAGCTGAGCCCAGCAGGAACACAGAGCCTGCAGCTCCTTCCCCACCCGGCTTCCCCGGCCCTGAGGATTTCACCCAGGCAGGGAGGGGAATTTAATCCAGACTGGATTTTGGCATCCAGCAAACCCAGTGACCTCACCTGGCCAGGGCAGAGCCCAGGTCAGGGCTGGGAAAGCCTGAGGTCCTCCCACCTGTCCTCACCTGTCCAGGAATGGGAACAGCAACGCTTGAAAACCAATGGAAAATTTACTATTATTATTATTATTATTATTATTATTATTGCTTCTTAAACATTCCAGCTTCTTCCAACCGATTTTTAATGAGATTGGAAGGCTGGGAGGCAGCAGAGCCCCACTCACTCCCTGAGCAGAAATTGGCTTTTCACAGAAAAATCCACCTTTTTTTCAGCAGGAACAGCAAGGCCAGGTACAAACCCGTGTGTTCACACCCAATTTACCTGCAGTGCTGTGCTGGTTTTCCTGCTTCTCCCTCAAAACAGGAGTTCCCATCCCGTCCCGTCCTGTCCCATCCCACACCCTTCCCTAAGCCACACAGCTCCACCCCCATGTGGGGTATGAAAAGGTGAATTACATTTCATTTCCACGTTTTTTGCCCTAATTTAAACGTTTCTCACCAGGTGAAACCACTCCAAAGGCACCTCATTACCATTCCTGAGTGGTTTTGCTCTAATTAAGGGTTATTCCCTGAACATGCCCACGAGCAGCTGCTCTGCTCAAAGATTTCACAGAATTCCTCCCTCCTGAGCACCTTTTCCATCCTCAGGTAATCACTGCTCAGCTTTAAAAATTGGAAATGTTTTTCTGGAGGGAGGAAAAACCCAACGATTTTCACAGGTTGCAGCAGCCTGGAAACCTCCTATTTTTTACGCATCAAAGGGCTTTGAGGTCTATTTCAGCCTAACTAAGGAAGATCTCCCCCAGATAATTTAAACTCCCTGAACCCCAAGTTTTCCAGACAGGGGAAGGAACCAGGGGCACGAGCAGAAGCAAAACCTGGTGGAATTGGCCCAGTTGAGGATTTTTCTATGGGATGCAGGAGCCTCTTTGTTTCTGCCCCTTGCAGAGGGGGAGGCCCAGCTCTGTCCAGGAGGGAGCGGGGACAGAGCTCCACATCTGGGGCACATCCCTTCCACCCTGCTCCCAGCTCCAGCTGTTCCATGTCCCCGAATGCTTCACTCGAATCCTCAGGTCCTGGAGAGCAGAGCCTGGTTTCACCTGGGAGCTCAGCCCAGCTCGCTGGAAAGACGAGGAGAAAACAACCCAGGAAATCCCAGGGAGGGAGAAAAGTGTCACGGACGGGTTTGAATCCCAGCTGGGAAGTCCGAGCAGCCCAGGGAGCACCTGCCCACTCCAGGAGGAATTCCAGGGCTGTTCTGGAGAGCTCCAAGCAGGCAGAGAGCAGTGCAGGAGCACCAAGAAGGAGCTGAGCCAGGAGAGAGAACAGAGAACCCAGAACTGAACCCAGAACTCAGAAGACAGAACTCAGAACAGAACCCAGAACTCAGAATACAGAACTCAGAACAGAACTCAGAACAGAACTCAGAATACAGAACTCAGAACAGAACCCAGAACCGAGCTCGGGGCTCCACACCAGGAAACTTTATTCCTGCAAATACTGACATTTCCAGAGCATTTCCAGGGCTGAAATGCCACTGGAGAGGAGCGAGCTGTGCCCCAGGAGGGAGCCTGGCCTGGGTGTTGGCATTAGTCATGGCACGGGCTGTGCCAGCACCCACCTCCTCCAGAGCCTTCCTCCTCCTACTCAGCCTCTGCCCAGCCTGTTGTGCCATGACATCCCTCGTTAGGAGCCAGGAAACACCTCCCGGGCCACCGAGGGCCAACAGCCACCCTTCCTGTTGTCACCCCCCGGCCAGGAATGCGGCCTCCGCCTGAGCAGCAGCTCCTGGAATTTGTGTTTGGCTCCCTGGCTCAGAGCGTGGGGATTTGGGGTCAGGTTGGGCACCCCCTGGTGCTGCCCCGCTCCCAGTGCCACCAGTGCCTGGTCCCCAGAGTGTACTGAGACCCCAGAGTGTGCAGGGAGGGCAGCACCATAATTCATGGAATTGGTGAGAGTTGCCCAAAAACCACCCAGGACATTGAGGAGGCGAAGGGCTGGAGATGTCCAGAGAGCAGGGAGGGCAAGAGGAGATCCAAAGGTGCTTCTGTTCCCACCTGAACACCTCCTACAGCCCCCAAAATGCCTCTTCAGTAACTCCCAAGTCAACTTTAATAAGTCCCAACTCCTACAGCTCAAAAAACTCCTTTTTAATAAATCCCAACAATATTAATGAGTCCCAACTTAGCTTTTAATAGGTCCCAACTCGTAAGTTCCAACTCCTTCAGCCCCAAAAGCACCTCTTTCAAGCCAGAACAGTCAGGAGTTTTTAGCAGATGTCCCAAGGTGGGGACCAGGAGGGGACAGGCATCCCCCTACCCTGGCCCAAGCCATGGGGGCTCTGGAGCAGCACCCCTGGGAGAGCAGAGGGTGCCCAGGGCATCTCCTGCTGCCCTCTGCTGGGATTGTCCATGGGGAAAGGAGAGGTGGCCAGGAAAACCCTCCCGAGAACAGCTCCACCTGAGGGAAAACCCTGCTCTCGCTTCCATCCACCCTTCCCAAAGCTCAGCCTCAGCTCTCCATGGATGTGGAGGTTCCCTCCCTGCTTCCCTGGCATGTGGAGACTCCAGCTCAGCGCCGGCGGGATCGGGGCCGTTCCCACTGCCAAGTTTCCTCTTGCTCAAGGCTTTGCCTCGGCTTTCCAGGATCTGTTTGTTCTTAATCACCTTCCAAACAAAGTCCAACGGCGGCTCCTCTGAGGGCTCCTGGAGGTGGCATCAATAAAAATCAAGACTAATAAGGAGGGAAGATAAAGCCACCCCGCAGGCCTGAGCTCGGCCTGACAAAGGGGCTTTGTTGGGAAAGGTCAGCTCTGGAGCCGGGAGGGTTTCCCAGGCTGGAGAAAGCCAGAACTCAGCAGGCAAGGAGGGGATTAAACTCAGCTTTGTTAAACCGCAGCACTGGGGTGAGGCCTCAGAGCTGCCCCAGCTCCCCCAGCCAGGCTTTGGGCTGGGTTCCTCCTAAACAAGAGCTCCTCGAGCTCGGTGCCTCCATCCAGCCCCAGGACACACAGGAAGAGGAGGACAAGACCTCGAGGACCCTCTCCATGCACAGAACCACTCAGGAGGACTGGGACCTGAGCCGTGCAGAAACAACCCCTGAAAAATCACCACGAACCAGCAAAATAAACGGAATAAATCCCCTGGCACAAGGCCTCCAGGATCCAGGCCCGGCTGTGCCACTTGACATTAATCCTGCTTGGCAAAGGCCCACGGCAGCTCCTGTGCCCACGAGCAAGGTGCAGCTGCAGGTTGGGATAAAGCCCTCTTGTGCAGCCAGGATTAAAAATGGGGATGAAAACAAACTGAAGTGTTCGGCACAATCAGCCTTTTCTAAAAAGTCAGTACGAAAAACCAAACCAATTCCTCTTCCCCAACAAATCTTTCAGCTTTTACCAGTGGGGACTTTTCCTTCCTTCTCAGGAGCTGGTTTAGCTGGGGACAGGGCCGTTGGTTTCCTACCAACCACTCAAAGAAAATGAGCCCTTTCTCCATTCTTTTTTTTTAAATTCCTTATTTTTTAAGCTACTTATCCCAACAACTAATTGTTTCCTCACTGGGAGCCCCCCACTCAGAGATCATAGTCCACAGAAATTATGAAAGCTGTTATCACCCTCACAGGGAAGGTATATAAAACCCAGCTTGTTTTCTTATCTCTTGGAACAGAAAACCTCCGTGTTTCGCAAAGGAGCCCTGTAGGAACAGTTAATCAGTGGATAAAAGCGTGTTGGGTGTGCAAACACAGCCTTATCCCACCGCTGACATCAGGGCTTGCATCTCCACGGCTTTGTCCTGGATTTTTGCCACGTTGTGTTTGGATTTTGAGCTCACAGAGCTGGGCTCGGCAGAGCTGGGCTCCCGCTCTGCAGCAGCATCCCCGCAGCAACCAGAGCTGTGCTGGCGTGTGCTCATCCCTCCTGCACCATCCAACCCCCAAATCCTCCTTTCTTTCCATGGAAACAGCGGTGTTCCTGAGAGCTCCCTCTGTGCCAGCAGCCACCCCAGTCCCTCAGGCTTTGCGGCAAAACCACGTCTCGGTGTCGTTAATCAGAGCCTTCCCAGGGCCGGGAACGTCCGCCCACCCCGGGCACGACCCCAGAGCATCCATGGATGAGCCATCCTGCAGCACCAGGATCACTGGGAGCCAGATCCAGCAGCAGACCCATCGCTGGGCTTTCAGCCTGGGCCGTTCCTGTTTAGGACCAGTTCTAGTCTCAAAACCAGCCCAAAGGGGCCAAATCAGGCACTGCCAGGGGTGTCTCAGGTGGAGGCAGCTCCTGCCCCAGCTGGGGAGGTCCAAATCCTCCTGGCCGAGGCCTGAGGATGGTCAAGATAAATCCTGCTCCCTGTGCTGGGCCGGGGCCACATCTCAGTTCTGGGCTCACACTGGGGCCACTCACAACAAGAGAGACCCCGAGGGGCTGGAGCATGTCCAGGGATGGGAAGGGAGCTGGGGAAGGGCTGGAGCAGCAGGAAAAGGGTCTGGAGAACTCCTGAGGGACCTGGAGGGGCTCAGCCTGGAGAGAAGGAGGCTCAGGGGGGGCCTTGTGGCTCTGCACAACTCCCAGACGGGGGGGGCAGCCGGGATGGGCTCAGGCTCTGCTCCCAGGGAACAAGGGACAAGAATAAAGTGCCTGGGAAAGTTTAGGCTGGATATTGGGAAAATTCCTTTGTGGAAAGGTTGTGTCCAGCCCTAGCGCCAGGGCAGTGGTGGAGCCACCACCCTTGGAAGTGTCCAAAACCCACGGGAAGGTGGCACTGGGGGACCTGGGTTGATGCTGCCCATGGTGGGGAACTGATGGTCTTGGAGGTTTTTTCCCAGCCTTGATGATTCCAGGATTCTACAGCCTTGGGAAAAGGAGGGCTCAGACACTCCAGGGCGGCCAAAAAAGCCGAACTTCCCAGCTCCAGGAGAAGGAGCTGAGGCCAAAGGGTCCTCACGGCGCAGCTGCAGCTCCCGGGGCTCCTCGTTCCCGTCCCCGGGGAAGAGCAAAGCTGCGGCCAAGCCTCGGCGGCTGAGCAAACACGGGCGGCTGCTGTCCAAGCAGGCAAGTGAATCTGGAGGCACAATTTGTCATCTAATTGCAGACACACCCCCGGGATTAATTGCTGCATTTGAATGCAAAGCAGGGCTGATTTATGGCCCCATCAGGTTTCATCAGCCGTTACCGGTGATGGATGCCCAGCTAAAAGCACTGCAAACAGCCAAAAACGGGCCTTAATAGGGGTTTTTTTCAGAGTTAGGAGTATTTGGGTTGTTTAAACATCCCCAAGGCTGCAAGAGGGGGAAATTAAAACTTTGGCCACATTTGCTCCAGACTCCACTGAAACTTTTTGGCTTGTGCACAAGGGGAAGTTGCCTCAGGAGGGTCTCTAAGATTTCCACAGAATTATGGGCAGGAAGAAGAGTCAGGGAAACAAAAACTTGATGTTTTTCCACATTCAAAGCCAGAGGGACGTTTAGCAGAAATAAACCTTTAACCAGGATAAACCATTAACCACTATCTGCCTCTGTCTCAAATAAAGAGGGGAAATTACCCCCACCCTGCCCCAAAATCAGCGGTTGTGAGGCTGCAGGTGTGTAACCACTAAGGTGCTGGGCCAAAACCATCCCACAGCCACCCAAAACCATCCCTCAGCCTCCCCAAACCCACCCCACAGCCACCCAAACTATCCCTCAGCCACCCAAAACCATCCCACAGCCTCCCAAACCATTCCTCAGCCACCCAAAACCATCCCACAGCCTCCCAAACCATTCCTCAGCCACCCAAAACCATCCCACAGCCTCC
>VZTH01019505.1:2902-13363 GCA_013397815.1 Aleadryas rufinucha | reverse complement strand
CGTCCCCCAGCCCCCCAAACCCACCCCACAGCCTCCCAAACCATCCCTCAGCCACCCAAAACCATCCCACAGCCTTCTAAACCATCCCTCAGCCACCCAAAACCATCCCTCAGCCACCCAAAACTACCACACAGCCTCCCCAAGCCCTCCCACAGCCACCCAAAACCATCCCTCAGCCTCCCCAAACCCACCCCACAGCCACCCAAACTATCCCTCAGCCACCCAAAACCATCCCACAGCCCCCAAAACCATTCCTCAGCCACCCAAAACCATCCCACAGCCTTCTAAACCATCCCTCAGCCACCCAAAACCATCCCACAGCCTTCTAAACCATCCCTCAGCCACCCAAAACCATCCCTCAGCCACCCAAAACTACCACACAGCCTCCCCAAGCCCTCCCACAGCCACCCAAAACCATCCCACAGCCTCCCAAAAACATTTCAGAGCTTCCCAAACCATCCCACAGCCTCCCAAAAACATCTCACAGCCATTCAAACCATCCACAGCCACCCAAACCATCCCTCAGCCATCCAAAACCATCCCACAGCCACCCAAAACCATTCCTCAGCCACCCAAAACCATCCCACAGCCTTCTAAACCATCCCTCAGCCACCCAAAACCATCCCACAGCCTTCTAAACCATCCCTCAGCCACCCAAAACCATCCCTCAGCCACCCAAAACTACCACACAGCCTCCCCAAGCCCTCCCACAGCCACCCAAAACCATCCCACAGCCTCCCAAAAACATTTCAGAGCTTCCCAAACCATCCCACAGCCTCCCAAAAACATCTCACAGCCATTCAAACCATCCACAGCCACCCAAACCATCCCTCAGCCATCCAAAACCATCCCACAGCCACCCAAAACCATTCCTCAGCCACCCAAAACCATCCCACAGCCTCCTGAACCATCCCTCAGCCACCCAAAACCATTCCTCAGCCACCCAAAACCAGTGCTTGCAGCTAGTGATGCCCAGAGCTGCTGCAGTTAGCTCCTGTAGGGTCCCAGTATGAACCAGCAATCATTGGTGCTGGACCCTGAGGGCCTGAGGCTGCTCGGAGCAGGCAAGGGTTCCCCCAAAAACACCTGATAGTGCCCAAAAAAGTCTTCCCTCCAAAAGGAAAGGGAAGCACCCACCTTTCACTGCAGGGAATCGTGCTGGGAGCACACGGGGAGTGAGGGAGCACCCAGGAGGGTCAGGGAGCAGGAAAGACCACCAGGGAGGACCAGGAGGAACAGCCAAGGGGGACCAGGGAGAAACAGGGATCACCGAGGAGGTCCAGAGACCAGGAGAAACCACCAAGGAACATCAGGGTCCCAGGGCTGGAGCCCATGGAGGGCCTGGTCCCCAGGATTTTCAGGCAGTGGGGACTCAGCCGGGTGTGTCCCAAGCCCTGCTCCGCCCAGCAAGGCCGAGGAGTGGGTTCAGCCAGGAGAGGTGAAATGAGTTCAGCGCGGCGAGAGGACTGAGCCTCCGGCCTGACCTCCAGGTGACGCCCAGGACCAGCTCCCAGTGACGAGGAGGAGCGGGGACACCACCGGAGGTGTCACCGTGGCTGGGGACCCACAGGTGTCCTGATCCCAGGGGTGAGAGCCCCATGCTCAATCCCAAAGTGTTTCCCCTGCAAATCCTGTTTGCTCACCCATCTCCCAGCCAAGCAATGGGTTCAAACTGGTTTCTGCTCCAACCTCCACTGGTGAAACTACTGTTGCTCTCCAGACTCACGCCCAAGTTGTCCATGGGGAAAGTGTGTCCTGGGCCCCCAATGGCTCCGTGTCCATGTCCCAAGTCCAGGGATCGTGGACATTCAGAGCTCAGGAAAGGTACTTGGGGGCAGAAGAGCGCTGGGAGCTGGGGGCGAGAGGGACCTCACCCAGTTTGTCACCAGCCATTGAGAAGAGTCATAAATCCATCAGAAATGGGGATCCACCACAGGGATCAGCCTGAGCTGTGTTTTGGGAAGGGCCCAGTTTTTGAGTTCTCACGGCTCAGCCCAGCAGGTCCCACTCTCGGCACCATCTCAGCTTCCCACCCCTCTCCTCCTCCCTGGCACCAAGCCTGCGGGACATCACCACCGAGATGTTCCCTGCCTAAAAACCAGGCACAAAAGGGAAAGGAAATAATCCCCAGCCCTTCAGAGCTGCCGAAACACCCGATGAGAACACAGAGTTTCGCTCTGCAATGGCCCCTCCCTTGGCTCTTCAACACCTGCAAAGCAAAACAGAAAAAACCAGCCCAAAAAATGCTGAGACCAAACCCAGGCTCTCGGCGTCACTGGGGAGGTTCCAGGTGGAACCAGTGACCCAAGGAGGTTTTTCTTCAGTTCTGCCTTGGCCACTGTGGCACCTCCAGCCAGGTGGGGAGGAGGAGGCCACAAACCCCTTCAGCGCTGATTCCCAGGGCCCTGGGCTCGGAACCACGGCTGGGGCACAGATGGGGAGGTTTTCCAGCCCCTGCCCTGGGCTGAACCCTGGGTTGGGCTTGGTGAGCAGCAAAGGTCTCTCAGAGGAGCCACGGTGAAGCCAAAGCCTTTACTCCTCCCTGTTTGCCATAAATCCCCTCAAAATGAAGCATCCCCTGGTTTGACCCCACCTCAGCAGTCTGGGTTAAAATTTAAGAGTAGTTTAAGCATAATCTTCCCTGCCCATGGGATGTGGAACTGGCTTAAGGTCCCTCCTAACCCAAATCCTCTGTGGTTCCATGATAGACTCATCATGTTCCCAGCCTGATTTTAGACAGTCCCAGCAGGACCACATCCCACCACCCCATGGGAGCAGCCTTGGCTCCTCCTGCCTCTCCCCACTCCTGGAGATCAGTTCATCCTCATGAGAGCTCCCAGGGAAAAGCAGGAAGAGGGCTGGATGGAGAATGGATGAGCTTCCCTAGAGGTGATGGACGTGGAGTCTAGACACACTCCAGGAGTTCTCCCTCATCGGCTTCTTTGGGCTGTGTTCCATCAGCACACAATGCTCTGGTAGCCTCAAAGCTGCTTCTCCAGGGATGCTCCCAGAGCCAGAATTTGACCCCAAACCACCCCAATTCGGCTGTGATGTCACTGTGATGTCACCGTGATATCACTGTGATGTCACCAACAGCACCCCCAGCCTGGGGCCTCCCACCCCCAAAGAGAGGGAATCACTGCGGCCCTTGGAGGGGCAGGACAGGAGTTCGGGGAGCCTCGGAGAAGGGAGGAGGAGGGGGCGAGGATGATGGAGGGCAGGGGGAGGAAGGATGGGCAGAGGAAGGATGGGCAGAGGAAAGACAGACAGACAAACGCTGCCACCTGCTGTCCATAAAAACCTCTCAAAGTCCTGAACTGGAATGAATTCAGCTCTGCGGGATCCCAAAGCTCAGGATCCTGCCCGTTGTGCTCCTCCGGCCTGGGAGAGCCACCGGCAGCTCCATCCCGCTGGAAAAGGGAGCATGGCTGGGAATGCTCGGAACGGGGAAAGCGCCACATCCCACAGGGCTGCAGAAAACCACCCGGGGACTGTGGAGAAAAGGTCCCATGGGACATGTCCTGAGCCCACTCCAGCACTGGGAGCCACAATGAGAAAACCAAGGAGCCACAAGAGGAGCACCGGCTGAGCCCAATGTCCCCTCCCCGAGCTGCCACCCCTGCAGGCACCACCGGGGCCTCCAGGCCAGGGGGACATCGCAAACAGTGACATCATGAGCTAATTTGGTGGCATTAATAACAAACATCCCGCCCGAGTGACAGGAGAAGACCTGGCCCTCTCCTCCTGAGATTCAGCTAATTAATGTCCCCCTCCCTCCACTGATGTCAGGCTTCCTCGAAAGGCCGTCTGTGGCCCTCATTAGAGGCTCCTCAGGATGAGTGTCCTCTGAACACCGACCTTATTTTGACAGTGGCAGTAATTACACAACTGTCAGTGGTGGAATGACAATAATTACCCAGCCACGAGCAGGAAGGGCCCCGGGGGAGAGCTCAGAAAGTGGCGGAGAAATCCGGACCTGGAGCCCTCGTCCCTCCTGGTGGGAGAGACAAGGCCCAGCTCCCCAAGACTGGCTCGTCTCCCACTGCCTGTGAGAAAAGGCACATTCAGAGCCCCAAACACCGAATCCTGGGCATTCCTTGGCTGGAAACTCCCCAGGGATCTCAAAACTGCCCTGGAAACACCTCCTGCCATCCATACTCCGAATGCGGAGCCCTCAGGAGCCCGCCTGACCCCTCCAGGGAGCTGAGGGCTCTGCCCTGGGCCTGCCTGGGAGCCCCCACCCTCCTCCGGGCCCAGACTCGGCTCTTTAGGGCTGCCCTCAGTTTTCCTCTTCTCCTTTTTCCTTCGCTGGACTCAAGGATTTGAAACAAACGAGCCCAGTTCCTACGGGACACCCCTGGAAAACTGTGGGCTGTGGTTTGTTGAGTGCCAGGTGTTCCCAGGACTCCTGGGCTGAGCCTGAAGGTCCCACAAGAATCCCAAACTGCAGCCCCTCCTGGGGCCTCGTTTCACCCCCAAATCCCACAAATCACAGGGAACATCCCCAGTTTCAGGTCTGGGCTTGGGGAACCACACCAGGCTCAGATCACAAGTGAGATCTGCCTGGCTGAGGAGCTGCACCAGGAATTCCACACGGCAGGAAGCAGCAGGAAGTGTTTGGAGACACAAATCCTTGTTTTACGCCTTTGCTCTTTTTTCCTTCGTGCTTCTTAGTTCCAGTGCAGGTGCTGGAAAGGGCAGTCCGTGGGCAGAGGGATCCGTGCAGGACATGCTGTGCCACCAAGAGGCCTCCTCACCTGAGAGGAGGAAACCCACAGGTCACTGCTTTGGTTCAAAAAGTGGGGAAAAAAAAACCCAACCAAACAAAAAACCAACCAAATAAAAGAGAAACAGCAACAATTAAAAAAAACCTTATTGAAGGCATCAGTTGGAAAATCCACCAGTAAGGTTATTTTCTGCAGCAGCCCCGCTCCAGAAAAGCTGTAATGATTCACAGTGACCCATCCAAGGAAAAGCAGGATACCCATGACCCACCTGTCAGCTCTGGGCATCCTCCAGACGTGTTTAAAAGCACTGGGAAGGAGAAGAGTTCAGCCAGAATCGGCTCAAAGGAGGAAAATCGGATCTGGCGTGGAGGGAGCAGCTCTTTGCCCAAGGTAGGTGCCTCTTCCTCCCTTCCCTCTCCCAACCTCCCAAGGAATCAAACCAGGTAAGGAAAGCATTTGGTGATGGGCAACAGAAGTTTGATTTTTGGCAAATAAAGGGTGGGGGGTGGCATTTTATTCCCGCAGAATTTCTGAATAATCCAGCAAAAATAAGGAATGTAAAATTTGAATAAACCTGCTCATCTGGAAGGTGTTTTTCCAAGCAGTGGGAAAGTTCTCCAGCACGATGGTGATAATTCCAGGATAGAAATGTCACCCCCAGGTAGAAAAGGGGAGGTTTGGGATAAAGTTCATTGCAATTAGTTTTATCTTTGGGTGTTGTTGTGTGTGCCCGCGCCAAAGTGCAGGGAATGCACAGCCAGGGAACAGGGAATGTGCGGACAGGGAACAGGGAATGCACAGACAACAGGGAATGCACAGCCAGGGAACAGGGAATGCACAGACAGAGAACGGGGAATGCACAGCCAGGGAGCAGGGAATGCACAGACAACAGGGAACAGGGAATGCACAGAGAGGGAACAGGGAATGTGCGGACAGGGAACAGGGAATGCACAGATAGGGAACAGGGAATGCGCAGACAGGGAACAGGGAATGCCCAGACAGGGAACGGGGAATGCACAGCCAGGGAACAGGGAATGTGCGGACAGGGAATGCNCCCAGACAGGGAACGGGGAATGCACAGCCAGGGAACAGGGAATGCACAGATAGGGAACAGGGAATGTGCGGACAGGGAACAGGGAATGCACAGCCAGGGAACAGGGAATGTGCGGACAGGGAACAGGGAATGCACAGACAACAGGGAACAGGGAATGTGCGGACAGGGAACAGGGAATGTGCGGGGAACGGCAAGGATGGGATTTTCACACACAGCCATCCTGCTCCTCTCCACACAGCTGGGACGGGGTTGTCCCAGTGGATCAGTCCCGGGCCATGCTGCCAGGGCTTCCCGCAGGGAGTGGGGGCTCAGCGGGAATTGCAGCCAGGAAATTCCCCTGGATTTCTGTCTCCCCAGGAGCACAGATGGTGCGGTGGCTGTACCTGTCCGGGCTAGTGTTTGCCGTGCTCATCCCGGCGGGATGGCAGGTGGCTCCCAAGGACCTGGAGGACCTGTCCAGGTACAGGGCTGGGTGGAGCCGGGGCTGTGGGAGCAGCTGATCCCTCTCCATTCCTGTTGCTGTCCCAGCTCTCCTTATTCCTGTGTTCCTGTTTATTTTGTACTGATCCAAACAAACTCCCTCCTGGCCCCCCAACAGCCCAGGCAGGGACATTCCTGTGTAGGGAATCCCAGGATATCCCTGCTGGGTCAGAGCAGGGACAGGCTGGGGCTGAGCCCCCTCTGGGCCGGTGCTCCCATGGCACAAATTTCTTTGGGAACCCTCTGTGGGGAATCCCAACATTGCCCTGGAGCCGCAGGAGGATGAGCCGAACTTTGGAGCAGCCCCAGGTTCCTGCTCTGATGTGGGAAGCAGGGACCCAGGTGGAGGTTGGGACCCACCAAGCAGGACAGAGGGACAGGACACTGGATATTTCCTGGGATGCCAGGAAAACCCAGGCCAGGCTTGGCAAACCTCCGGAAACTGAAACAGGAATTGTGTGTGTGATTTGTAGGAATTCTGTTAAATATCCCAGATTTATTCCTATGCATGATTCCATCTTTCCCAGGGGATGCTCTGCACAGGGACAGGGTTTGGAGGGCACAGCCCTGCCCTGGGCATCTCCTGTGGGAGGATCCTGCTGGGGTGTCCTTAAACCCCGTTCTCCTCCCTTCCCCTCCCATCCCGAGCAGGTGGAAGTTGTTCAGATCCCAGAACTCCCAGAGCTTCCTATCCCACGTCAAGCGGCACTCAGAGGGGACCTTCACGAGCGACTTCACGCGGTACCTGGACAGGATGAAGGCCAAGGACTTCGTGCATTGGCTCATCAACACCAAGAGGTGCCAGGAGCAGGGAGAGGGGCGGGACCGTCGTGGGAAACAACATCCCCCCAGCCCAATCCCGATCCAGAAGGAGAGCTGGAGAGGGACCTGAAACAGTGCCAGGACACAGGGAATGGCTTCCCACTGCCAGGGGGCAGGGTTGGATGGGATATTTGGAAGGAATCCCTCCCTGGGAGGGTGGGGAGGCCCTGGAATGCATTTCCCAGAGAAGCTGTGGCTGCCCCATCCCTGGAAGTGTGCAAGGCCAGGCTGGAGCACCCTGGGATAGAGGGAGGTATCCTCCCATGGCAGGGATGGAACGAGATGGATGTTCAGGTCCCTCCCAACCCAAACCATTCCATGATTCCATGAAATCGGCGGGTCTGGTGCCAAGGCAGGGTGGGACTCCCTTTTCCTGATGCCAGATGGCTCCTGGGGATTCTCTGGTGTCTTGTAACAAGGTCAGGAAAATGCAGGCGTTTGGGGCGGGATTGGAACTCTGGGATGGGAAGGGGCTGTTTCGTCCTCACATTTTCCTCCTCATTCCAGCGTCACCTTGCTGGGATTGTTGGCATTTCTGGGGATTTTTCCTGGTTCAGCCATTCCGAAGGGGCAGCTCCCTGTGAGCGAGGGGATCCTCACTGCCCTTTCCCAGCTCCTGATTTGAGCAGGAGTTTCCATACCCTGAGGCTCTTTGGGGTTTGTTTTTAAGGTACAATTAACAGCAACTCCAGGCAGCAGCGTTCCAGCCCATTCCACTCGGGAGTGCCGGACCTGTCCCACTCCAGCCAGGACCGGGAGCTCCGTGGGAAGGATTTGTCCATCACACTCAGCTCCCTGACCCATCCCGTGTTGCCCAGGCAGCTCCTCCTGAAAGCCCCATGGATCAGCCTTCCCTCAAACCCACGTTGCTCTGGGTTCCTTCTCCCCGCAGTTTTCCCTAAATGCCAATAAAACCTTTGCTCAATCCCGCCGCTGGCTCCCGACGTCTGCAACCTTCCCGAGCGTCCCAGTGGGATCCCGCACGGTCACAGGGGATTTCGAGCCTCTGACTCCCCACTTAGTGCCTCATTTTTCCCTCAATTCCTCAAGTTTTGGATAAAAGGGAAACCAGGATGTGCCCACCTGACCCCACAGACCAGGGCCAAAAGAAATCGGAGAGAAGTTTAGGGAAAACCCTGCAGGAATTCCCTTTTTGGTGTTAAATTATTCCAATACAACCTGAATCCAAAGAACCTCTTTGGAGTTAAGTTAATTCTAGTTAATTACAGGGTAAATGGGCCCAAAGAAAGCCCAGAAAGGCAGCAGAGGGAACAGCTCTGGATGGGGAATTTCACCTCTCCAGGGCTTTCCTGGAGTCCCAGCATAGCCAGGCTGGCAGAGGGGACACATGTGACACTGCTACCCGCACTGAGAAATAAATGAAATTAAATTCAATTAAATTTTAAAACATATAATTTAAAAATAAAATCATTTTTTAAATAGAATAATTTTAAGATAAAGTAATTTGGAAAAAATAAGAATAGAATAATTAGAAAATACTTTTTAAATAGTTTAAAAATGAAATAATTTGAAAATAAAATAATGTAGAATAATTTTAAAATAAATTAAAAATACATTAATTTAGAAATAATATAATTCTAAAAATAAAATAAATTTAAAATAAAATAATTTTTTTAATTAAAAATTTCCCCCCTTGGTTTTATTTCCAACCCAGAGCATTCCCAAACTCCCTTGAGATAAAATAAATAAAATTATTTCAGCCTCTCGGAAAGAGAAACAACTCCAGAATTTTCACAGAGAGCACAAAAACAACACAAAGAAAGTGTCAGCACCTCGTTTATTCCCTGTTCGATTTATTCCCTGTTTACAGCCTTTGTCGTTCCTATTCCCGTGGATTTCCTTTTGGGAATACTCTGAAGGGGCCCAAGGGGGAAGTGGGAGGGGATTGATGCCAAATTTCACTTTCTGGGCCATTCCAAAGATATTTTGGGTTTATCCCTAAAGCAGCTCCAGGACCATTTGTGGAAGGTTTTCCCTCAGTATTGTTTTCCTCTGCACAAGGAAAGATTAAATCCTCCCAAAATAAGGAGCTGTCCATGGGCTCCTTCCTTCCTCCCTTCTTCCCTTCCTTCCTCCCTTCTTCCCTTCCTTCCTTCCTTCCTCCCTTCTTCCCTTCCTTCCTTCCTTCCTTCCTCCCTCCCTTCCATGCCCAGTCCCTGCCCCTAGAAGCTGAGTCCAGCCCTGTCTCTCCTCTTCCAGAGAGGAAAAGAAAAGGGGAAAATCAAAATTGTCCAAGAGTAGGATCCCACTGATCCCAACCTTCCCTTCCTCCAAATCTTATTTCATTTTTCAGCCTCCTCTCCTTCCTGCGGGCCCAAGGCAGCTTCTCCTGCTCCGCCACTCCCCATCCCAGGCTGGCAGGGGTCCAACTCCACTTCCCAAATCCCCATCCATAAAATCCGATGGAGTTTTGCCCTGCCCGGGGAGGTGTCGCCGCCATCCTTACAGAGCAATTCCAGACCTTCTTTTCCCCAGCCATTGTCCTTTTGGGACAGTCCCACGCAGGAAGAGGCTCTGGGATGGGTGGGGCGAGCTGATGGCAGGAACAGTCTTGCCCCTGTCCCAGCTGCAGGTTCCAGGAGCCTGGAGCCCATTCCGAACCTCCCGCGGGCTGTGGGAGCGCCTTTTCCTCTGGAATGTCCTTCCTTCCCAGCTCCATGGCCCCCAGACTCAGCCACACATTCCAGGGGGACACCAGAGCCCCCCAAACCCCCCAAATGTGCGGAGAGCTCCAGGACCTTCGCTGCTTCCCAGCCCCTCCCTGCAAAGCAGCAGGGACAAGGAGAAGGAAAAGGCAATTCCCAGTTCCCAGCCAGTTCACCCCACCCTGCGAGGAGAGGCTGTGCAAGGACAGGGGTGAAGGGAAAACAGAGCCCAGGGATGTGACAGGGAGGGAAGTGGAGGAACAAGGAGGGGTTCTGGGAGCGCAAAGCTCCACAGCTCACCCGGCTGCTCCCACCACCACAATCCAGGGATTTTCATTTTGAGCTTCCCTTGTGGTCATTTTAGACCTGACTAAAAAGGGATATTTCTGGATTTTACCACTTTGAGGCTGGTGGCAGAGCCCAAAAAAACCCTCCAAAAAGATGGGAAAATGGAGCATAGGGAGAAAATGCTTTTCCTTTGCCTTATCCCGAGTGCTCAGGGATGGCTCATCCCAATCCATGAGATGCTCCTGGCGCTGTCCCACCACGAAGAGCATCCCTCTTGCACCACCAAGAGACAGAAGTTATCCAAAGGAGGATCCCAAACCAGACCAAAACCCTGGCTTTGGTGAGGAAGGATAAGGCACCAGACCGAGCAGGGAATGGTTTTGTACATTCAGAGTTTATATTTGGAAAAAAAAAAAAAAAAAAA
>VZTH01019503.1:0-37108 GCA_013397815.1 Aleadryas rufinucha | reverse complement strand
GAGGTGTAGGTTGGATATTAGAACAAAGTTTCTTCACTCAGAGGGTGTTTGGGCACTGAAACGCATTCCCCAGGGAAGTGGTCACAGCTCCAAGCCTGACAGAGTTCAAGAAGATTTTGGACAATACTCTTGGGTATATGGTGGGGTTCTTGTGACTGTCCTATGCCAGGCCAGGAGTTGGATTTTATGATCCTTCTTGGGACCCTTCCAACTCAGGATATTCTTCTACAAGTTAGGAAAAACCAGAGCACTTGCACAGGATGCAGAGAGAGGTGGCTGTTGCTCTCAGCATGGCTGTTGCTCATGCTTAAACCAACCAATAACAACAAAAGGAGATTAAAAACTGTGGTTATTTTGTTTGCACAGATATTTGCTCTACTGTTAAGAGCCAATATGATTTGGGTTTTTCTAACTGTGAGCATAGGTATCCTTGTGATCGTTTCTGAGTGCATCAATTCACACTTGCTCCTGTCTTCAGGCATGGAGCAGACTGGCTGAAGGAAAGTCCCAGCTGATGCTTCCATTAGAGTCTGAAACACTGAATGTAAGGAATTCAGCCTGTCTTTCTGCAGTTTCGGAAGCTGGCCAGGAGCAATTTCATTTCACTGGGAAGTTTTCTCTCTCAGACTCTCTTAGTAAGTGAGTCTGAAGTGCCTGTGTTATCAATTCTGATAGCTGGTGAGATACTTAATGGTCTTGTATAAGGATAGCACAGAATCATTCACATTCAAATTAGTAATAAAAGAAATGCACTGTAGGAACATGATTCCTCAGACATAAGATTACAGATTTCATCAGGGAGGGACAGTGCACACTTTGGCATCTCATCAGCTTTGCTGCTGCAGGGCTCCCAAGGGGATCAGGTGGACCCAGAGTTCACATACTGCTGCAGGGCTCAAAACCTGTGCCTACAGGTATGCAAAACTCAGTAATAAATTCTACCCTCATAAACTTTTTCTGTCTTACTCTCTACAGGGCCGTGCCTGCCCCAGGGGCTTATTTATCAGATAAGAATGCATGACAAGTGTTCATAAATTTTTCCTCATCTATCTTTGGGCCAACCTGTGGTGTATCGCAGGATTACTTAATGTTAGTAACTGATTAAACATGGAGTTCAACCTTTCACACTTGTGTTTTGTGCTTGGTCAGATGTGAGGCACACCCACAACATGCAGCTAACCTTTGGTCACTTCACAAAACATAAACCCTGAGATGTTACACACACCACAAGTGAGGTATCCCCTTATCAGACGATGCTTCCAAGCAGCTTCCATATTCTGTTTAAATATTAAATCTGGCAGAAGGTCCCACCAGCTGTCCATTAACCAAAACAAAAGGTGGAATCTGTGCAGCAGCCACACCAGTCAAGATAAGGTGCTGGGCTGTGCCCCTTCTTTGTTCAGAGTTGAATGAGGCTCTGCACTTCCACCTCAGCACTGGGAGGCAATGTTGAAAAACATAATAAAAATTTATTACAAGGAGGAGAAGAAAACACATCTTGTATAAGTAATTGCTACTGAAAGACTCAAGGTGAGGAACCTCAAGGAAGACATGTAGAGGTTGAATCCAGTATTGCTCAATATGATGCTCACCAGGAATTCTCCTGAGCTGCAGATCAGGCTGGCATGGTACTGTACAGTACTTCCAGCTTGGTGTCAAACCAAGCTTGACAGACATTGTCTTGACAGACATTTGGTCTGTCTCATTAGCCCAGGAAATAACATGATAGGCCTTTCCCCTGTAAGGCTTAACATTCCCATATTGAATTACTTCAATTGTGCCCCAGGAAAGTACCAGTTAAATCGCTGTGATATTAGCATTACACATTTTACTTGAGGTTTCCTAGGAGGTTTCCTTGCAGGTTCCCTGATGCTCAGAGTTAGCTGCATTTCACTGATATGTTCCAGCCTCCTGAATTTAGGCTTAGAGCTATAAGTCTTCACAACCCTGGTTTGTCTTACAGGTGTTTTGACTCTACCTTGCTTTTCAGGCCAAAGCCTGACTTACTTGAGAATTAACATACCTAGGAAATATCTAAGAGCTCTGTTTCCTCTCAGTGAACACAGTAGTCCCCTAAGCTGCTAACACCAGTTTCTTCTAATACCTTTCCATGTCTGCAGTCATGTTTTCCTTCCCCGCTCTCTGATTTCTTTGAGACAGCAAGTCCCAGGGAGGGAGTTGAAGCACTCCAGTGGCAAGCACTGCACCCTCTGTGAAATGTCCTGAACACAAACAAAGGGCAAGGACAACTTGATAGGTACCCTCAGAGATTTTATATCTACCTGTTGCTGTTCTAATATGTACCAGCGACTGAGGTGTTTCTTTCTCACTGCTAAATTGCTGTGATCTTGTACCAGAGCAGAAAGGTCCTGTCACGGGGGAATTTCCTGTGGAAAAACGGCGGCAGCAACAGCAGGGCAGTGCTGAATTGCTGAACTGTGAAGCAGAGAAAAAAGTGGAACTCTCAGCATCCCTCTTCCCTGGTGCCCTCTAGTGACCGATACTCTGCTCTCCCGGCTCACGCTGCACAGATTCCTGAAACACAAAGCTGCTTAGGGGCCAGGCCTGGGGGAAGAAAACAAATAGTATCGGATTTGTCCATTAGCAACAGTCTGGGATGTGAAACTTCGTGGTCTGGTTTACTTCCCTGTACTTCATGCAGTCAGCACCACCACTGCTCTGCCCCAAAAATGAAGGAACAGCAAAAGAGCTTGGAAATGTAGAGAACCCCCCTGGAAAAGTAGGAAGGCTGTTTCAGGAGGGGTTTGCATTAACTGTGATTTTACCATCATCCACTACATCAACACTCACACTGCATTAGCCTTGAAGAGAGAAGATCTTCAGAGAGTGCCCGATCTGATGCTCAGGGGCATGCCTCACTGCATCATCTTATGTTCCTGTGGGATCAGTGCAGAACTGGGGAGGTTTAACCTGGAAAAAAGGAGGCTCAGGAGAGACCTTATAGCTTTCTACAACTACCTGAAAGGAGTTTGTAGAGAGGTGGGGATCAGCCTCTTCTTCCAGGTAAACAAGTGACAGGATGAGAGGAAATGAGGGGAAACGGCCTCAAATTGTGTCAGGGGAGCTTTAGATCAGATATTAGGACAAATTTCAGCATGGAAAGGGTAGTCGGGCATCAGAACGGGCTGCCCAGAAAAGTGGTGGAATCACCAACCCTGGAAGTGTTAACAAAATGTGTAGATGAGGCACCTGGGGATGTGGTTCNCATAATAAAAATTTATTACAAGGAGGAGAAGAAAACACATCTTGTATAAGTAATTGCTACTGAAAGACTCAAGGTGAGGAACCTCAAGGAAGACATGTAGAGGTTGAATCCAGTATTGCTCAATATGATGCTCACCAGGAATTCTCCTGAGCTGCAGATCAGGCTGGCATGGTACTGTACAGTACTTCCAGCTTGGTGTCAAACCAAGCTTGACAGACATTGTCTTGACAGACATTTGGTCTGTCTCATTAGCCCAGGAAATAACATGATAGGCCTTTCCCCTGTAAGGCTTAACATTCCCATATTGAATTACTTCAATTGTGCCCCAGGAAAGTACCAGTTAAATCGCTGTGATATTAGCATTACACATTTTACTTGAGGTTTCCTAGGAGGTTTCCTTGCAGGTTCCCTGATGCTCAGAGTTAGCTGCATTTCACTGATATGTTCCAGCCTCCTGAATTTAGGCTTAGAGCTATAAGTCTTCACAACCCTGGTTTGTCTTACAGGTGTTTTGACTCTACCTTGCTTTTCAGGCCAAAGCCTGACTTACTTGAGAATTAACATACCTAGGAAATATCTAAGAGCTCTGTTTCCTCTCAGTGAACACAATAGTCCCTTAAGCTGCTAACACCAGTTTCTTCTAATACCTTTCCATGTCTGCAGTCATGTTTTCCTTCCCCGCTCTCTGATTTCTTTGAGACAGCAAGTCCCAGGGAGGGAGTTGAAGCACTCCAGTGGCAAGCACTGCACCCTCTGTGAAATGTCCTGAACACAAACAAAGGGCAAGGACAACTTGATAGGTACCCTCAGAGATTTTATATCTACCTGTTGCTGTTCTAATATGTACCAGCGACTGAGGTGTTTCTTTCTCACTGCTAAATTGCTGTGATCTTGTACCAGAGCAGAAAGGTCCTGTCACGGGGGAATTTCCTGTGGAAAAACGGCGGCAGCAACAGCAGGGCAGTGCTGAATTGCTGAACTGTGAAGCAGAGAAAAAAGTGGAACTCTCAGCATCCCTCTTCCCTGGTGCCCTCTAGTGACCGATACTCTGCTCTCCCGGCTCACGCTGCACAGATTCCTGAAACACAAAGCTGCTTAGGGGCCAGGCCTGGGGGAAGAAAACAAATAGTATCGGATTTGTCCATTAGCAACAGTCTGGGATGTGAAACTTCGTGGTCTGGTTTACTTCCCTGTACTTCATGCAGTCAGCACCACCACTGCTCTGCCCCAAAAATGAAGGAACAGCAAAAGAGCTTGGAAATGTAGAGAACCCCCCTGGAAAAGTAGGAAGGCTGTTTCAGGAGGGGTTTGCATTAACTGTGATTTTACCATCATCCACTACATCAACACTCACACTGCATTAGCCTTGAAGAGAGAAGATCTTCAGAGAGTGCCCGATCTGATGCTCAGGGGCATGCCTCACTGCATCATCTTATGTTCCTGTGGGATCAGTGCAGAACTGGGGAGGTTTAACCTGGAAAAAAGGAGGCTCAGGAGAGACCTTATAGCTTTCTACAACTACCTGAAAGGAGTTTGTAGAGAGGTGGGGATCAGCCTCTTCTTCCAGGTAAACAAGTGACAGGATGAGAGGAAATGAGAGGAAACAGCCTCAAATTGTGTCAGGGGAGCTTTAGATCGGATATTAGGACAAATTTCAGCATGGAAAGGGTAGTCGGGCATCAGAACGGGCTGCCCAGAAAAGTGGTGGAATCACCAACCCTGGAAGTGTTAACAAAATGTGTAGATGAGGCACCTGGGGATGTGGTTCAGTGATGAACATGGCAGTGTTAGGTTGACGGTTGGACTAGATCTTGCAGATGTTTTCCAATCTTAACAGTGTGCTTTGTGAGATGGGCCATCTCCCGTTTCTGGGAGCCCCTCAGACTGTTTGCAAACACCCCTCAGACTTAATTTCTGCCTCTGGAAGCAGTAGGAGCATCTCTTCTTTGAAGCATGCTTGGAGCCCAAATAGCTCTGGGCTTCAAATATCCTGAAGTGAAACATCCATTGCCTGTAACTAGCATACCATGGCCAGGAGCTGGAATGACCTGAAACTCAGGAGAAACCCAAGTGTCCCTAAGCCAAGGTGTAACAAGGGGAAGAGGTCTGTTGGCAAGAGCATCTTGTACCTCGACTGCAGAGCAGCCAGAACTGAGATTTGGAGCTGGAGCTGGAAGATGCAGGAGCTGAAATCACTTAGAGCATCAAATACCTTGAAGTGTAAGCAGCTGGAGCATCCATCAGCCAGAGCTGTGAGAACCAGGAGCATCTCTAATCCAAAGTAGCTGGGGTGTCTATCAGCTGCAGCCAGGCTGTCTGCCACCCAGGAGCCACATGGGCAGAGGCAGGGCTGTCCTCTGCAGGGAGCTCTTCCCAGCAAGGAACCTGGCCTGTTCCTTCAGGGATTGAATACATGTCACATGCTCCTCACTGTGTGGAGGGTCTCTCTCGGTCCCATTCCTGACAGCAGAAGTGAGATGAAGGTGACCCTGGCTCTTCTGGGCAGCCATGCTCTGAGGGGCCGCAGGCTGCGGGTGCAGGTGAGGCAGCAGCTCAAGGCAGTGGTGTCCCCTTTGTACCTAAAGAAAGGAGAGACACCAGTTAGTCAGAGCTTCTGGGAGCACACCCCAGAGACCCTCAGGAGATGCCTGTCCCCCTTCCCATCCAGAACAGTCACATCTCTCCCAGAAGGGCAGCCCAGGAAGGGCATCTTGCTCAAACCCCTCTGCAAAGCAGGGTGCATTTCACCCCCAGTGTGCACAGGGACTGTACCCACAAACACTGGGCTGTCCCCAGCACTACACAGAACTGCTGGCAATGGGGTGCAGCTGGACCAGACCTCGACAGCTCTTGGTTCACCTTCCCTGAACTCCCTTCCCAGCTCCCAGCCCCCCAAACGTGAGACACAGACCTCCTGAGTGGGGCTTTGGTCTGTGGGTCTCTGGCACTGAGCCCCTTCTGGCATTGTTTGCCCCCACATGTATTCACTCAGGGGCAGCAGGAGCAGACCCAACCCAACCAGTCATGGTTATGCTGGGCTTCTCCCACCCAGGCCAGCAGCAAGAGACTCCCTTGACAGCATGGCTGGGTGTGGGGCTGTTTGGTTATCACTTGGGGCACTCACCAGGCATTGCCTGCAGCTCCTGTGTCCCCTGACACTCCTTGGATCAGGTAGGCACTTGTGCCTCTCGCCCAGGCGTGGGGCTGGCTGCTCCTGGCTCCTTGCTGCACCTTCACAGCACCGCCTGTGCAAACAAGAGCCCCATGAGGACACAAGGGCAAAGCTGGGGCAAGAAGGACCTGTCTCAGCACCAGCAAGGAAAACGATCACCACAACCATCCTGGCCTCGAGGGAGGCATCACAAGGAAACCACAACGATCCTGGCCCCAGCAAGGTGGCAGCGGCCTGAGGAAAGGTGGAGAAGCACAATGACCCCTCGAGTCGGAAGGCAAGGTTTAACATTACTGCCAGAAACGCCTCAGGACCAGGAAAATATCCCTGTTCCGGCCATCCCTCGTCCCTTAAGCAGCCGCGGAGCACGGGGACAGCTGCCAGCCCAGGGCTGACTCCGACCGGGAATTGCTGGTACCGAGGTACCTCACCTGGGGGTGCTGCGGGCACGTCCATGTCCCTTGATGTCCCTGAGACATGCGGTCCATCCCAGTGGCGCTCAGCCCGAGAGCCCCGGTGCTCCTAGGGCAGGACAGATGAGGAAGTGCCGAGTCCTGGCACACGGCGCTGGAACAGCCTGCAGGGATCTCACGGGAGAAATGGGATCTCTGCGGGAAAACCAAGCTTGTCACGCCTCCTTGTGTGCGCCAGGAGGGTGGAACACCGGGAGCGACTGGCTGAGCCATGCGATAGCCAGGGACCGCTCGCCTAGGGACCGGGATACGGCCGCGTGCAGCTCTGGGTTTACACGGCTCCGTGATGTGGATCACCTACGATAAGAGGCTTTTCCTGCCTGCCTGCTACTGGCAGCAGTTTGGCAAGGGTCGTGCTGGTAGTACCTCAAATAATGCATATAGGTGCGCCTACAGGTAAGTGATCATGAGTACGTACTTGCTTTAGTAGTGGTCATAGGTAGTAACTTTCAATAAAGAAATTCACAGAAACAAAACCTCTATGTCCTTGTGTCTGCTCAGCAGCCTCCTGGCTGCTTCTGGCTCACTGTGGAGGACACAGGTCCCTACGGGGTTCATGGCTTTGGTCCCTGGTTCCAATGGACCAACATCTGCATGCACTGGCAGAGAAAGATATCCGGAGAGGAGACTCCATGATCAAGGATGGGCCTTGGGGTAGAAGGATGCCAAGCAGGAATGATTGTCAGGAAAGCCCAAAACAACCATCACTGTGGGAGGAGAGATAGGGGCAGGAGGCCTGCAGGAGCCCTGTGCTGGGGACACAGGGGTCACCGGTCACCGGAAAGAGGGGACCTCAGCATTCCTGGCCATGTGGCTTTGAAGCCCTTGATCCTGGATGCTCCCAGCTCATCCATGAGCTCCTGCAGCAGCAGGGCTGCTGCTCAACTGGCCGCCTCAAACCAGGCAGCTGCCTGTGTTGTGGGCTGAGGCTCAGACCCAGCCCCCAACGCTGCTCTGTGCTTGGCAGGATGCACGTGGCAGGGATTTAGGACAAGCAGCCATGAGGAAGCAGAGGTGACCCAGCATGCCTGTGGCCACCTGCAACATCTGTCCCCACAGCAGGGACACTGTCAGCTCCCAGCTCCGGCTGACACCACAGCACAACCGCTTTCTCCTGCTTCTCTGAGCACAGGTTCACGTGTGCGAAGACACCCTTATGCGCAGTCAGCAGCGGCACAGCCTCACCCCTGCACACCGCGGGCAACTGCAGCGGGAGTGGTGATGGTGCAAACAGGGGAGAGGAAAAGGTATTTTTGAATAAATGCCGCTCCTGTCCTGAAGGTGCTAGCACAGAAACAGAGACACGACAGAGCCTCCAGGCCCCCTGCAGCCCACTCTGGGCAAAAACCACCTTGTTCTGTTCAAAGCAATTAACCTTAAACCAATCTGAGGCAGAGCAACCCCAGTCCCAGACTTAGCTCTTCCCTGTTTGTCACCACGGCAGGCAATGGATAAACCCTTGCACCCCCAAGTCCCAGCTCTCCCACCACAGCATATTACACCCAACACCCACAGATGCAGGGGTCTGACCCACAGAGAAGCAGCTCCCATGTGAAGGTCTCTTGACAATGTTTGTGCGGGGAAAGCAGAATGAGACTGGGAATCCCACACTGGGAATCACCATGACTGCTCCACTTGTGTCTTGGTGCTGGGGACAGTCCAGGCAGCAATAGGGATGGGTTCACTGCTCTTGGGCCTCTCTGAGCAGTGGGCCATGCTGTCACCAGCTATGCATATTGGTGGTGTCCACAGAGTTGTTCCCATAGCAGATTTGGCTTTTGTTTTATTTTCTCCTCACTGAATTTTTTGGTCTGGCCTCATTCCAGTGTGGGTGTGCAAGAGAAAGCCTCCTTTGCCTGACAACTTCATCATGGCTCTGACCACACAGCCTAGAAAAGTACAACACTGATTCTGATGCTGCAGAAGGGCACAGACATAAATAACAACACACAGGCAGGAAGACAGGCAGTGCTTTTATTGCTGGCGTTACCCAGGGAAGAGGGGATCGAGCACAGCGAAGGCAAACTCCTCATGGTGCATTTCCCAACATCCAGGGCAGCAGCAGCTCCTGCCTGCAGTGGCTCCACAGGGTGCACTGAAGATGGCAGCATCTGCAACGGGACAGGAGAGGAGGGTCACCCTTTCCTCAGCCATTACTGCTCTGGCACTGCAGCAACCCTGTGTCTGGAATCAGGTGTCAGTGGAAAGGGAGACCCCGGGAAGCCACTGGATGCTGTGCAGCAGTGAGATAAAGCAGCGCCAGCACCCCCAGCTTACCAGAATATGCCCAGCGCCTTCCTCCGGTTGATGTCTCTCTTCAGCTGGCAGAGTGAACACGGGCTGCAGCACCAGATAGTGAAAAAGTCTCCCAGGATGGAGCCCTACAGAGCAAGGGACATTGCATGAATAACCCCTTCCCACACCAACTTTTAAGCCTTTCAGCCTTTCTATTTTATATTGTGAGCACCCCTGGGCAGCTCACTCAGGCCCTGCAGCATGCTGCTGCTCCTATCCAGCAAGGACTGGGATGATGTGGTGTGTGGTGGGATTACCTCCAGCTCACAGTAGTGAGGCAGATGTGTCCCTGTCTCCTGGCCTGCTGGGATGCCCATGCAACTCCCCGCCTCTGCCCTTCCCCTTGGGCACCCCTTTCTCCTTCCCTGAGCCCCCACCCCAGCACCCATCCCGTGGCTGTTGCCACAGTTGGGATGGGCCCCGAGCCAGTCACTGACCGGGATGTTGTATTTGGTGCGGTACAGGGTCCTCATGGCCACGCTGGAGCCACACAGGCAACACTCGTTCATGTCCCCAGCCACTTGGCAGCCCAGGTAGGGGAAGCAGAACATCCCACAAAGACCTGTGGGACAGGGAGATGTGGGCTTGGCTGAGGGGTGCAAAGATGGAGGAAAGGGGGAAAAGCCAGCCAGGAGCTGTGGCTCTTGACACCAGGCAAGAGCTGCTCTGCCTCCAGTACCCACAGGAGTGGGGTTTGCAGAAGGGGTAACGCTGCTGAAGGAGCAGGGTAAAACACCAGGAACACATCATGGGCAACAGCAGGAATGAGGGGTACGTATGTACTCACATACGCCGCAGTCGGAAGAGCAGTCCAGCAGCCCTGTCTGCCACTCCCCCGGCTGTTGGGCAGCTGAAAACTGGGGTTGGACCGTAATCACTGTTTGAGAGCCCATCGCCAGCACAGGGTCAGGTCCCTCCAGGTAGTTTGTGGTCTGGAAAGAAAAGCCATCAGAGGAAGATGCTGCAGGTGTTTCTGAAGTGGGCATCTTGCTCAGGCTGCTGCATTTGAAGAGAGAGCTCCCTGGGGAGTCCCCACTGCCAGGGTACTGCCACCCTCACCACAAAGTGGCGGGCACAGCTCTGCCAGAAGCTGCCACTACTCCCTGAAACAAAGCCCTCCCCAAAACCAGTCTCCCTCCAAAGGCAGCAGCATATCATCCCTTGCCTATGCAAGTAAAATGCCTCTGTGAAAAGAGGTCCTTCTGCTTCAGAACTGCGGTGCTTCAGCACCTCCAACCTGTCTTCTCATCTCCAGATCATCTTTCATCATTGTCTGTACAAAATTGTCTGCGCTTTGGACTGGTTATTTGGTTTTATTTTTTTGTTTATGATCACAGTCTCACAAAGCTACTACTGCTTGGTTCTAGCTTCCCCAAGCTCTCAGGAGTCACCTTAACCTTTGCTTTGTTCTGTGAGGATCTCAGCCTATTTGCTTCCCCTTCTCCCTTCCTTCTTCACTTCCCTTCCTAGTGTGCTTCAAGGCAGTGAGTTTTCCTTGTCTCTTTCCATCACCCTAAGCCCTATCACCAGTTCCTATTCCTCCTCCACTTGACTGTCTGTGCCAACACCTCATTCTCCTCCTCCTCAGTCCCCTGGGGTCACCATGGCTTGTGGAGTTCCTCTCCAGCCCATCCTTCCTCAGCAAGGGCCGGCATCCTCTGAGAGCAGGAAAGCTCCTGCTCCACAGCACCATCCCCAAAATCACCTGACCAATGTAACAACTCCACTCGCACCTACACCTCCATCAGCAGCCCCTTCCCTCCCTGCCACCCCTGCAAGGCACAGCACCAGCCTCTGCCACCCTCACTCTTGTTTTGGGGCTTTAATTAAAACAAAACAAAACAAAACAAAACAAAACAAAACAAAACAAAACAAAACAAAACAAAACAAAACAAAACAAACAAACAAAAAAAAGGATGCTCCCACAGGAGAAGTCCCATGCAGACACATTCTCTGTCCTGTGCCCAAGCTCGGCACCACCTTGTTAAGCACTCTAAGAGGATCGTTTTCACATCAGAATTGCACATTTACACAAAGTTAAGTATTAAACAACACAAGAAATGTGGTGGAACAATTACTATGCCCAGCACTCAGACGATGCCATTGAGTTCATTACCTACACCGGAGCGGCGCCGGCTGTGGCACTGCATTTGTACTGCCTAATGCCAACAGCTGGCAAAGGGTTGGCCCCGCTGGCAGCTCCCGTGCCTCCCCAGTATTTACAGACTGTTCTAGACACACTCCTGCTGTCAGACACAGCCTGTTGCTGTGGAGCCAACCCTGGTTCCTGGTGGTCCCAGGAAGAGGAAAAAGATTGTTGAATTACGCTGTAAGAGGGAAGAAAGATGGTAAAAATCTCCACATGGTTTGTTCCTGACTTTTTGCAGCTTTCTGCAGGCAGTGGAAGTATGGCTGGGCTGTCCCTATCTGAGACACTTGTGAGTGCAGCAGAGGACACTGCACCCACAGTCCCTCTCCAGATGCCTCCCGGCTCTGCCCTGGCCAGCTGTCCCTGTTCATCCATGAGATCCCAGGTAATTCCCACCACTTCCGCAGCCAGTGTAAGTGGTGGGAATCCTCCTGGCATGCCAAAACAGCAGCCCCTTCAGGAAGCCTTGCCACATGATGATTTAAGAAGCAAGAGTCAGGAGGGGCAGGGGAGGAGACAGACCATGGACAGGATGTGCAGTGGTAAGCCCAGCATGGGGATCCCATGTGGGGACAGGGATGTCCAGCAGTAGGCAGGACCACAGGGACCACAGGGAGAAGTGTGCACAGGAGCAACAGCAGCAAGAGAAGTTTTAGGAGCAGGATCCCTCCAGTCAGGCTTCCCCTCCCCAGATACGAGCACACCACATCCCTGCATGGGTGGAGGCTGCAGTGTGGAGCAGGCAGCAGCCTGGAGAAGCCTCTGCCACACACTCACCTCCCAAAAGATGGCCCAGGCCCAGCATACCAAACGCACCACAATTCTACAATTCACAGCCCCATGGCATCACCAACCATGCTGGAATGACTGATGGGGACAAAAGGATCCTGAGGTGCATGCAGCCACATTTCACTGACAACCCAGCTCATAAAGCAGCATCTACAGGCACATGTATGTGTGCACAAATGAGCAATACAGAGCAAAATCTGTTGTCCTCTACCTGTGTTCCCCACATCTGTCAAGATGCCATCAGCAGCGTCCACCATGCTGTGGTTAACCTTGAAGCAGTTTTCCAGGTAGAAAACCCTACCTTTGTTTCCAGCTCTTCCCTTCCCCAGCATCACCAGTTCAGCCACAAGCAGTTTCCATACCACAATCAAAGCAAAGCTGTGCCATACTTACTTTCCAAGCCGTCCTCGTCCCAGTAGACACGTCCTTTTCCTGGTTCTTATGCTTTATATATGCTCTGGCAAATGACCTCTCCCTCCTCTGACTAACAGAGCAAACGCCAGCTTAGGTGCAGCTTTGCACGACAGCTTCCCTGCTGCTTTCCTGCTGCCCGCCCTTGCCTTCCCCCACCTGGGCATTCTCCAAGCCCAGAGCCCCAGTGGGAGAGGTTTCTGGAGGACAGTTTGTTTCCAGGCTCCTGTGCTGCCCTAAGCCATGTGCTGCTGGAGGGGCAGCACCTTTCCTTCATCAGACCTGAGCATCCACAAGAACTGCCTGTAGCTGCACTGGGTGACACGGGGGCAGCCTCTCTTAGGTTAAAAATGCATTTTTCTGTATTGCCAGGGATCATTCACAGGACAGTCTGGGCCATCTGGGGTTCAAGTATTTGGGAATGCCATCACACCTACCCACCCTGTGGCATGGACAGAGCCACTACCTGCCCTTCAAAAGCTTTGTGGTGAAGGTGAAAGCAGAGTGGGGACAAAAAAAAAATCATATTCTCCTTAAAGAATGAAGCTGGAAGATATTCGTCGGGATCAAAAATCCTTTACCATTTCTCTTGAGAGTGATGGAGAGAGGGTGGATGCAACCTCTACCTTCTGGATGGGAATGCAGGGCCCACAGCCCAGTGAGCTCTGGGCTCTAAAAGGCCATGGAGGAAGATGGCACTTGTCGGTCTCGGACACAAAATAAGCACACAAGACACAGGGTCAGGAGATAGAAACCAGCCAGGGCAGAGGAGAGGCCAGGAAGGGGGCTGACCTCTGCCCTCAGTCTTTATTTATATGATCTTAGAAACTACTGTGGATTGGAGGATGAAATGCTCCTCCTCTCAATCCCACTGGTCAAAAAATATGTCTGTCACATAACTAAAGGAATGCAAACATCAGAGACAATAACTAAGACATGAAGGCAGTTAGCAAAACATGAAAGATAGTTAGCAGAACATGGCCATGTTTACAGAAAGTACGTGAGAAACTATTTACAGAACTAAAAACACTGCAGAACTGCAAAGTGCAGGATGACAGGCACTGTCTGAGCATGGAGAGGACACAGATAACCCATGACCCAGTCAGGTTTCTTATTGCAGGTGGGTAGGAATTCATGCTCAGGGTCAATGTCTCTGCAACATCGAGGTGAGCTGGTGTTGTAGACAGTGAGCCCATGGCACCAGGGACAATGAGAACCCCCCGGAGCTAAGTGGAGAAATTCTCCCCAGGTTAAAGTGAGTAAAAAGGACTCTCTCAGAATGCCCTGTTCTGTTACAGAAATGTACCCTGGCTCTGTCTCTCCTATTGGCCCGTTGGCCTCCCCTGTCCCTTTCTACCCTATATGGCCCTAATCCAGAATGTTCTCCCTTCCCTGTTTCCCTATTCACCCTTGTTCCTTAGTCCCTCCCTCATTGTCTCCCTATTAGTTCCCATACCCAAGCCCCACCTATGTACTGCCCCATGCCCTCAGCTCTCCTGACTCCTGTATTTAAGCTTGAATTCTGTATTGTTCTGGGTCTTTGTCACTGCCCCCGTTCAAGAGCAGCAATACTGGAATAAAGGCTGCAGTGGATTTGCACACAAGGACCCCTCCTGCCTCTTTGCCGTCAACCTGTTGAAGAAGCTATCCGGCATGTGTGTGTGCTTGCGTGTGCGCGCGTGTGTGCGCGCGTGTGTGTGCTTGCGTGTGTGTGCGCGTGTGCGCGCGCGTGCGCTTGCGTGTGTGTGCGCGTGTGTGCGCGTGTGTGTGGGGGTGTGGGCAGTAGCTGCCGAGCGACTTTCTGTTCGAGTCGGTTTCAGAGTCACAGCACCCCACCCAGAGCACCCCCGGAATCAACAAGCTGGTGCCAAGCAGCCTCAAATCCCCATGCCTTTATATTCAGAAAGGTGGCACTGACCAACAGCCCTGAACAGCCACCTGGGCCACCACAGCAGGGGCAATGCTGGGTGGCCTGCAGAAGTCACTTGCCTGCAGGAAGACCTCGCTCTGCCCTGGAGCAGCAGTCATTTTCCCAAATTTTGCAACTTGGATGAGCAACACCGACTCCTTCAATGTGTTAAATATCCCTTCTAAAAGCTGATCCAATAACAAAACACTAGTAAAAATCTCTCTCTGCAGCAGGCACAGGGAAATCTCAGCTGCAGCAGGGGCTGCTGAGATGGATGGAGCAGGAGAATGGGTGCTCTCAGGTGGTGCAAGTCACATACACAGAGGTAGGAAGACAAACTCAAAACTTTATTGCTGCAGTTAATTAGGGGAAATAAAATGCAATCAAGGCAAGCCCCACATGGTGCATTTCCCAACAGTCATGGCAGGGGAGACTCGTGCCTGCAGCAGCTCCAAGGATGCAGCAAGGATGGCAGCATCTGCAACAGGATGGGAAAGAAGCATCAGGGAGCGGGGCTGTACCTCACCATACTGTGTCCCCCCAGTCCTTCCCCCTCCACCCTGCACAAGGTCCCCAGCAACATTTTGCTTCAGGACAGGTCACTCTTATCACCTGTCCATGGCTATTTCCCCACTGCAGCAAACTTTGTCCGTGTCAAGATGTTGGCAGGAGAGGCTCTGGGAAGCCGCTTGGCTGCATGGGACAGCAGCTTTATGGACCAGCACCCCCGGCTTACCAGAATATGCCTAGCTCCCTCCTGCGGTTGATGTCTCTCTTTATTTGGCAAACGGAGCACACAGGGCAACACAGGGTAACACAGAAGTCAGAGCAAATGGACCCCTGTTAGGGAGACACTGGTTAGGGACAGAGGCTTCCCAGAAGCCATGTTCCAGCCAAGAAAATGTTAATCACATTCCAGGTCAAGTACTCTTTTTTCTTGGCTGGCTGCAGCATCCTGAGTAGCAAACACTGAAGCCCTGGGAAGGCAAATCTCAAGCACCACAGAAAGGAAGGAGGGAGTCTTTATGCAGGCTGCAGACAACTACTTATAATCTGGCTTTTGAGGTTCAGACCAGGAAGAAAAATGCACACAGGAACAGACAGTTTGGGCAAAGTGAACTTGGGCCCTCATGGTTTGCACTTGGGATGGCACCAACCGCCTCCACTGCAGGAAGAAACACCCTCACATATGTAGCATACACCTTTCTCCCAAACCTGATTATGGATCTTTATTCTTTAGTCAGCTCACAGTTATCTCAAGTTTTTCCCATCTTTCAAAGCTCAAAGGAGGAAGCAGCAGCTGAGGTGGATACGAATGGGGAAAAAAGGGAGAGCAGAAATCACTGCTGCCCTGAGCCCATCTCTTAAGTGCAGAGAGAGGGGCTTCAGGGGTACCTCATCTTTTGGGCTTGCAGCAGGGTGAGGGGGCAGGCTCAGCACTGACCGGGATGTTGTATCTGGTGCGGTACAGGGTCCTCATGGCCACGCTGGTCCCGCACAGGCAGCACTCATTCATGTCCCCAGCCACTTGACACGCCAGGCAGGGGAAGCAGAACATCCCGCAGCAGCCTGTCAGGGGGAGAAACCCAGCACTGGCTGAGGCTCTGCCCTCCTGCCCGCCCAGAACCACCAGCACCAGCAGAGCAGCTGGGAGAGCCAGACTGCCTGGCTGCACAGTGGCACCACTGGGCTGAGCAGCAGGGGTGAGGAAAGTGTGTCCCAGGCACTCACAGACGCCACAGTCGGTGCAGCAGTCCATCAGGCCTGTCTGCCACATGCACCTCGAGACAGAGGACACGGCCCCGCCGTACTGCGGCTGGATAGTCACAACAGTTGGGGCAGCCATTCCCAGGTCCTCTTCTGAAAGAGACAAGAAACAGGACAGTCGGTGAAAAACCTGTGGTTGGTCTGAACCTCCAACCAAACTGGTGGCTATCACCCTTCAGCAGGCCGCCTTTTGCCCAGCTCCCTTGCAGCCACCAGAGGTGACAAAGCATCACCATATCTTGCCTGCATTTGTATATTTTCAAGGTTTTCACATTTTCTGCCATTTTATTCAGCCTTCAAAACAGCATCAAGCCACTGGTGTTCCCCACTCCACCCCATAAAGGCTTTGCTAGTGCTTAGACATGTTTCATTTCCCTTGTGCTGAGCTGGGCTGGGCACTGAACTCAGGCTAAAGGGAGTGACTGGGGCATTCTGGTTGTTGGACTTGGCATATTTTATACAAGATGGCTTTGGCATGGGCACAGAGCATGTGGGAAGCACCTGTGGGCTCATTTCCTCATAGCAAAGCCAGCCTCCACACAAGAGAGATACTACCGAAAACTCGTATCTCTGGCTTCTTGACATAGAGAGCCAGAAAGGCAGAAAATCAATGTCCAAAGTCTGACACCCTCTCCTTGCCTACCAGTGGTTAAGCAAGTATCTTGGTTTGAAAGACCAGTGTCTGCTAAGGAAGGCACGAACCTCCCTTGGAATGGAAGATGCAACCCCCTTCCCTCCGAATTATTATAATTTTGAGATTAAGGGACGTTCAGGCAAAGAGATGAGGAATAGGAATAACAGTTCTTTACTTTTATATATATATATCTCTATATATATATCTAGATATATGTATAGATATATATTTTATAAAAAACAAGGCAAACAAACAACAACAACAGCAGCAACAACAAACAGAACCAGTAACCCAGTGCCAGCCTCTCTCGGCTCTCAGGCCCTTTCCCCTTCGGTGCAGTGACGCTCACAGCCGGCAGGGGGCGCTGGCGGCTCCCGGTGAGCAGGGCGGGTGCGATGGTTCCCCCGCGCCTGCAGGGGGCGCTCCGCAGCGAGCTCGGGCACCACGCGGGAATGGCGGATGGAAACCTTCCCTCACAAACCCCCTGGGGCAGCTGATCCCCGTGCCCCAGCAGGACCCTCGGGAACAGCAGGGACCAACACAAAATCCCGAGCAGTAGACGAGGTGTATCAAACTCCGGAGCTGCAGTGGGAGCTCCGGGACATCTGGGCAGGCAGGGTTGCAGTGCTACAGTGTAGCGAAGTTTCACAGCAGTGGCAGAGGAACTGCAGGGGAGGGGAGGCAGGGCAGCCTCGGCTCAGCTCCCCAGCAGGGCAGGGAAAGGCGGGCTTGGGATCCCGGGGCTTTTCCTGAGGCACCCGAGCAGATGGTGAAAAAGGTTCCTTTTTAGTGAGATAGGATGGTAAATAGGGTCCCCATGCAATAGCCACTCCAGCGAGCAGGCTCCACTCACGATAGAAGGGCGGTAGCAGAAGGCAGGAGCCCGCAGCGGTGACGAATTCCCTCCACCACGAGGGTAGCTTCTCTCTTCCCTGAATGCCAGGAGAACAGGAAGCTAGGGGCTCTACCCAGCCCCTTTTTGCCAGTTCAAATCTCGCGGCGACTCCGCCCTACACGAGAAAACCCCAGGCAAAGAAGGACAACCAGCTGGACTCCTCCCGCTGTGTCCAGGTCCCTTAGCAACAGTATGGGAAAATTCTTTAAGAGAAAAAGAAAAACAAAAGGAGAACTCCTAAAACCCCCACAGCAAGCAAGTAAACCTTGAAAACAAGTAAGCCTCAGGTCTAACATAATGATGACGATGATGATGCTGATGATGATGATGATAAGAATAGCAACAAGAACAATTCTTTTCTGCTTCTATTTCCCTAGCCAAGAAAAAAAGCACAGAATATTCTTAGATAACAATTCAAAGAAAGTTTGGGCTTGGGTGAGGTTCTTGGGTGAGATAAGATAAACTGCCTGCTCACAGTTGCTGAGACTTTTTTAATGTAAGTTGTATTGGTTTATTTTATTTCTTGGGAACCGCAGTTCAGACGTACCCTGCTCGGTGGTCAGGCTCCACCTCCTCCTCCTCCTCCTCCTCCTCCTTCTCCTCCTGTTGCTTCTGAGCTCAGGAGCCAGAATAGAAACTGAGATGAAGGAGTAATGCTGGGGGAGGGGGAGCACCTTCTTTCTCCATCCTTTGGAGTAACACATGGTTCTCCAGAAATCCCACTCCTGGCTTCAGCTAGCAGCACACACCAGCCTGCAAACCCGGCGGGAATGCAGCTGGAGGTGGTATCAGTTGTGTGTCCAGAGGGAAGTGCAACGCCTCTGCCTACCCACAGCTTCCCTCTGCCTGCCCACAGCAGTGCCACTGACATGTGGTGAATCTCTCTACACTTTTACAAATGCACAGTGTTGTGTACACGAGTATTATTCACCTATTTTCTCCTCTCCTAGATGCAAATAATGAGGAGATTGAAGTTTAGCTGCTCTTGCCACCAAGAGCACACCCCACTGAAAGGACAGCAAGCATACAGGGAGGCCAGCCATCAAAAGCCACCAATATGCGAGCTTCTGGCAGGACAGCCCAGTTTAAACAGAGAGTAAAGTACCAGTCAGATTCCTTCAACACATCTATACAATTGTGTTAGCGGCAGAAAGCAGCAAGCAAAGGTAAACTCTCCATAATCCAGCTTTTGTGCATAGCTTTTTAAAAGCCCCCCCACTTCCCCAAGTAGGATTTGCCACATAGTTTGCTTTATATTATGTGCTAAGCAGGAAAAAAGAAAACAACCCCTACTTTGACACTATTATCCCACTCTTCCCAGGCTAACAAGTTACTAATATTTCCATGCTTTTAGTGAACTAACCTGATGAGCAGCCTTGGTCAGTGCAGGCTTCCTCTCCGGCTGAGACTGTGCACAAAGAGGCTCTGGCAAAGATGAAACTAAACTTGCTCCCTCGGATGTTCTTATTGGCAGCTAGAAGTAAAAAAAGTATAATGGGTGGGAGGTAACTTGAAGGGGGAGGTCAGGAGCTGTGCCCTGTCCTTACAACTGCAGACTTAACACATGCAGAACACAGTGATTTATTTTTCCTTTTCCCAGGATTCTTCCTTGAAAAAAACCTGGTTGCATGTTTATTGTCTTATTCCCTTAACTCTGCCCACATGTTGTTGCTGTTTGGGGGAGAGCAGCTCTGAATTATGTACTTTCATTGGGACAGACATTTAGGTTTTCATTTCTTAGAAAACACACCCCACATGGAGGCTTTCTGCAAAAATAAGGCTAATTCCCCAAGTGCTTGTCACAAGCCGTGTAGCCCAGCCACTGTAAAATTAACTGAGCACTTACCATACAAACATAAATGTCCCTTTATGAGATAACTAACATTTACAGTTTCTGCACTAACACGCCCCAAATATGTAACCACTCATGCCTTGTGCAAGTCAAGACAGTTTTGGATGCACTTCCATATTTTGTGGAGAATCTGTGGCACCAGGACAGCACTTCTTGTTTCCCAGTAGGATACACATAGCATGCAGAAGATCCCAGAGAGGGTCTAGGTGCCTGCTTTCTCAGGAACAAGTCAAGTTCAGTGCTGATGGTAAGGTTCCCCTCTCTCACCCTCGTCAAGAATGGGGAAAGGAGAAGTTGGGGCTAAACTTCAATGTAGCAGCTTTGTCAACAGGCTGGTATTTATGGTGCTTTAAATGAAGCCTTTTGCAAGTAGTGCTGCCGAGAAAACAGGGAGCTGTGCCCTGAAATGCATCCCTTGGCTTCCATCAGCTCCAAAGTTTAACTGTGGCTGTCCCTGTGTTACAATGGGGCTGCCTGGCCCCTCCCTGGCTGGATCATACACAGTTGGTGTTTTGTGTAAGAATATTGCAATAGGCTGTGGAAATTGAGGTTTGCAAAAACTTGTAGATCAGCAGATTCTCCCTAGAAGAGGAGATACCTGACATCCCACTGGCTGGCTGGATGAGGCTCATGGCCTAGGAGTCTGCTGGGGAGGAGGGAAACAGGAAGCTGAAATGCAGTCGGTTTTTTTAGGTGGTAAGAAGATAAGGCTCCAGAGAGACTCTAGAGTGTCTCTCAGTACCTAAAGGGAGCTACAAGAGAGCTGGAGAGGGACTTTTCACAAGGGTATTTAGTGACAGGGCAAGGGGGAATTGATTTAAACTGAAGGAGGATAGGTTTAGATTAGATATTACAAAGAAATTCTTCATTGTTAGGGTTATAAGGCGCAGGCACAGGTTACCCAGAGAAGCTGTGGATTTCCCATCCCTGGAAGTGTTCAAGGCCAGGTTGGATGGGGCTTAGAGCAACCTGATCTAGTGGAAAGAATCCCTGCCCACAGCATGGGGTTTAAAACTAGATGATCATTAAAGTCCCTTCCAAACCAAGCCATTCCATGATTATTTCCAAGAAGACAATGGAAAAATTCAGCTGAAATTAATATTCACCAATTTAACATGTACTACAGTAAATGCAATACTGATGAAGATTCAGAAGTGCAGATTAAAAAGATCTCCCCTAACACCTTTTTGCTTTCTCTGCAAAGAACAAAGTATGAATTATGCAGTCTACCATTGTACTTTATGGAGCAGTTACAACCAGAAACTTGTTTATTCCAGTTTGGGCTGCTCGCATGTAAATGTTCCTGCCTGTTCTCTGTACCACTTAAAAAAAATCCAACCTGCAACTTCAAACACTACTGCAAATGAGCAAAGCCACCTTCCTCAGCATGCTGCCTTGTGCTATTTACACAAACTCTGGTGTTTTGAGTGGTGAGAGGTGTGTTCATTCACAGAGGGTCCGTGAATCCCACTGGTGTGCAGGTCAGGGGGGCTGCCTGGCACAGAAGGGTGTCTGGGGGCCTCTCTCCAAAGCTCTGGTCCCACCAGCCCTTTCCAGAGGCAGACTAACAGCCTCAGTGTTTTGTTTCAGACATGGAGAAGGGCTTCTGAATCAGAAAATTCACCTTTTTTCTAGATGTCTCAGCGGCTTCAATGGAAGAACACGTTACCCCCAAACCTTGCTTCCGTCCCACAGCTTGAAATGGCGCAGGCAAAAGGGAAGTTCCTGCAACTGTAAAAGCCATAGGAGAATGGAGCTGAGCAAGTGCAAGGGGAAATTTTCACAGCCCTTAGAAATACAGCTGAGGGTCAGGTGCACATCTCACCAAAGCTGAAGCCATCACAGTTGGTACAAGGAGAGAGTTGCTCCCATGTCTGCACATCCCTCATCCCTCCCACACCAGGGACACTGCACACAGTGGAAAGGCTCTGCTTGGGTGGCTGATCAAACAGAAAATGATGCTGTGGCTGGGAGTGTGCAGTGCCATCTGAGCAAGGGGTCTGAACCCCCTGTGCCACAGGCACCCAAATATAAGGTCCAGCACACAGTGTAGAGCTCACAGCCGGGGCCAAGGGTGTCACCAGCTTCACAGCAGCTCTTTGCCACAGCAGGTTAGATCTAAACAGAAGTAGCAGAAGCGGTTTCAAATCCCTCTACAATCGCATGCTAGCTCAGGCAATGGTTTGTCACTAGATGGTTTCACACATCTAGTGTGAGAAAGACATCACACTTCTTCTGGCTGAGCTTCTGCTTCCCACGGCTCACCACCTTTTTATGCTTTCAGTGGTGCCACTTTATCTCCACATCACTGAGACTTACAGGATAATGCCCTCTGGGAATCAAGCTTTATCTCGGGAGCTCACAAGTAAAAATCAACAAATTAACCCTCTTGTAACAAACAGACCAGTCCAACTCATAAATTTTTGTAGTCTGCTGCTTCATTAACTGCCTATCTCAAAAATTCACTGACTTGCACCTGCACACAAGCAGAACTACCAGGGGGTGCAAGTGCGGATCCTCCTGTCCCCATCCCTACCCCCATCCCCAGAGAGTGGTGGGAAGCAGGAGAACCTCAGCAGTTCAGCTGCTCTTGGGTCAGCTGCAGAGGCTCTCCGGAGTAAGCTGACCCATGGCTAATTTCCAGCTTGGACACGTGCTCTGTGCCATTTCTATGGCAGTTTTATCCCAAGCTGGCAGCTTCTGCCAGAACGAGGCAGGGGATGACGGACCTTTCCTTCTTCCATCCCTTGTGCCTGGCACATGTGGTGTCCTTGCTTTAACCCAATGGTGCTGCTCCCAGCATACATGAGGAGCACTTGAGCAGGAGCTGAGCAAACAGCCACACATGATGCATCATGAGGTTAATCCAGCATTAACAAAGGTATTGGCAGAAGGACATCCAACACTTTGCAACAGTATTTGGCAGGTGAAAAGTATTTTTTTAATGTATTGATGTTATTTAGCAGAATAAGTTGTACTGTGGATTAAAAATGGCCTTTACTACTTAATAATAATGATGGTTTTTAAGACAGATGGGAGAAGGTATTGAGAGAGTTGAACTAGGAGAGATNTTCAGAAGTGCAGATTAAAAAGATCTCCCCTAACACCTTTTTGCTTTCTCTGCAAAGAACAAAGTATGAATTATGCAGTCTACCATTGTACTTTATGGAGCAGTTACAACCAGAAACTTGTTTATTCCAGTTTGGGCTGCTCGCATGTAAATGTTCCTGCCTGTTCTCTGTACCACTTAAAAAAAATCCAACCTGCAACTTCAAACACTACTGCAAATGAGCAAAGCCACCTTCCTCAGCATGCTGCCTTGTGCTATTTACACAAACTCTGGTGTTTTGAGTGGTGAGAGGTGTGTTCATTCACAGAGGGTCCGTGAATCCCACTGGTGTGCAGGTCAGGGGGGCTGCCTGGCACAGAAGGGTGTCTGGGGGCCTCTCTCCAAAGCTCTGGTCCCACCAGCCCTTTCCAGAGGCAGACTAACAGCCTCAGTGTTTTGTTTCAGACATGGAGAAGGGCTTCTGAATCAGAAAATTCACCTTTTTTCTAGATGTCTCAGCGGCTTCAATGGAAGAACACGTTACCCCCAAACCTTGCTTCCGTCCCACAGCTTGAAATGGCGCAGGCAAAAGGGAAGTTCCTGCAACTGTAAAAGCCATAGGAGAATGGAGCTGAGCAAGTGCAAGGGGAAATTTTCACAGCCCTTAGAAATACAGCTGAGGGTCAGGTGCACATCTCACCAAAGCTGAAGCCATCACAGTTGGTACAAGGAGAGAGTTGCTCCCATGTCTGCACATCCCTCATCCCTCCCACACCAGGGACACTGCACACAGTGGAAAGGCTCTGCTTGGGTGGCTGATCAAACAGAAAATGATGCTGTGGCTGGGAGTGTGCAGTGCCATCTGAGCAAGGGGTCTGAACCCCCTGTGCCACAGGCACCCAAATATAAGGTCCAGCACACAGTGTAGAGCTCACAGCCGGGGCCAAGGGTGTCACCAGCTTCACAGCAGCTCTTTGCCACAGCAGGTTAGATCTAAACAGAAGTAGCAGAAGCGGTTTCAAATCCCTCTACAATCGCATGCTAGCTCAGGCAATGGTTTGTCACTAGATGGTTTCACACATCTAGTGTGAGAAAGACATCACACTTCTTCTGGCTGAGCTTCTGCTTCCCACGGCTCACCACCTTTTTATGCTTTCAGTGGTGCCACTTTATCTCCACATCACTGAGACTTACAGGATAATGCCCTCTGGGAATCAAGCTTTATCTCGGGAGCTCACAAGTAAAAATCAACAAATTAACCCTCTTGTAACAAACAGACCAGTCCAACTCATAAATTTTTGTAGTCTGCTGCTTCATTAACTGCCTATCTCAAAAATTCACTGACTTGCACCTGCACACAAGCAGAACTACCAGGGGGTGCAAGTGCGGATCCTCCTGTCCCCATCCCTACCCCCATCCCCAGAGAGTGGTGGGAAGCAGGAGAACCTCAGCAGTTCAGCTGCTCTTGGGTCAGCTGCAGAGGCTCTCCGGAGTAAGCTGACCCATGGCTAATTTCCAGCTTGGACACGTGCTCTGTGCCATTTCTATGGCAGTTTTATCCCAAGCTGGCAGCTTCTGCCAGAACGAGGCAGGGGATGACGGACCTTTCCTTCTTCCATCCCTTGTGCCTGGCACATGTGGTGTCCTTGCTTTAACCCAATGGTGCTGCTCCCAGCATACATGAGGAGCACTTGAGCAGGAGCTGAGCAAACAGCCACACATGATGCATCATGAGGTTAATCCAGCATTAACAAAGGTATTGGCAGAAGGACATCCAACACTTTGCAACAGTATTTGGCAGGTGAAAAGTATTTTTTTAATGTATTGATGTTATTTAGCAGAATAAGTTGTACTGTGGATTAAAAATGGCCTTTACTACTTAATAATAATGATGGTTTTTAAGACAGATGGGAGAAGGTATTGAGAGAGTTGAACTAGGAGAGATGATGTGCAAGATGGGGAAGCTGTATGGCTCCACACCTGCTGCATGCATATGGCCAAAAGTCCTCTTCCGAGGAGAGCTTTGCTTTTCCATGGCAGTCTCGTGACCAAACATGCTCACCCTGATGGAAATGTAGGTTATAACCTCTGATGGAAGTTCCCCAACTGTTTAACCTCCATTTTAACGTGGCATAAATAAATCAGCACTGAGCAGCTCGAATTCTTGAAGGCAATTTTTTCCTTCTGCTTCCCCTCTTGCCACTGATTTCTCAAGCAAAGCCTGAAGACAGCAGGTACAATGCTCACTGCCTTTGCACCCACTCCATGTGGATGGCTTTCCTGTGTGCATGTGCCAAGATCTCAGAGGACCCCTGGCAGCACAGCAGCTCACGGCTGGGCTGAGAGACACGGGAAGGAATGAGAGGACACTTCCCCCTATCCTACCCAGCATATGAGAAAAAGCGGACCACCAGTAGTTGTCCCCAGGTGGTGCTGGCAGCAGTCCCACTGTGGAGAGCACATTCATCAGATAAAGACACAACAAGAGAGGAAACTAGGTGCTAGAGTCCTGCTTGGGGTTGAGCAACCAAGTGTTTATCACCTGTCACCTGGGAGAGGCGGCATGCACCGCACACCAGACCTTCAGCCTGCCTTTTACCTAGCCAAGAGCAACCTCAGCCCCACCAGCTCCAGGGACAATCTGTGCTGACACAGACTTGGCTTTACGCCCTGGGTTTTCCTCCCAAGGAGAAGGGAGGCAGGAAACTCCCACCCCTCATCTAACAGATACAGTCAGAGTGACACTTTACTGTGGTCTGCCAAATCCTTCTTTTATTGCCTTGCTGCACCCACTGTGCGGTGTCATGCACGCGGAAGTGCGGGGAAAAAAGGATCATGCCAACTCTAAGCAAATAAATTCAAGGTGCCTTCCAATAAATGCTTAAATAAAACGCAACAGTTATGCATGTTATGGTGTACATGAAGTCTGTGCTTTCCTCCATTTTCCTCTCAAGTACTTTTATTTCCATTTATATGTATTCCCTGAAAAAGTGGTTAATAGCATGACAGCATTTGGGGGAAAATAAGCTCTGATAAAGCTGAAAATGTGTTTGACAAGTATTTGGCTGTGCTGCAGCATGAGAGGCAACACAAAATGCACACAGGTTTTTCCACTAAGCAAAATACACACAGGTTTTTCCACCTAACACTGTTGAAGTTTCTCCCCAAAGCAGTCCCCTGGTGCTATGCATGTGCTGCTGCTTATGAGGTTAACTTGGAGATAAAATTATTTCCCTTCAATATCAAATCATAGAAAAACATTTATGTTGGAAAAGACATCTAAGATCATTGAGTCCAACCATTAACCCAGCACTGCCATGTTCACCACTAAACCATGTCCCCAAGTGCCACAACCTCACACCTTTTGAACACTTCCAGGGATGGTGATTCCACCACTGCCCTGGGCAGCCTGTTCCAATGTGTGACCACCATTTCAGTGATGGAATTTATATCCAGTCTAAACCTCCCCTGGTGTAACTTGAGGCTGTTTCCTCTCCTCCTGTCACTTGTTACCTGGGAGATGAGACCAACTCCCGCCTGGCCACAAGCTCGTTTCAGGGAGTTGTAGAAAGCAAGATATTTTTCATTCAGAGCTGAACTTCCCAAATGCTTTGACGTCAGCACAGGAAAAAAATAAGATCTTGTGGAATGGGCATGCCACTGCTTTCCCCCACTGCCCTCACAACCTCTTACAGGCTTGGTTCTGTTCTTTATGCTTTGATACAACTTATATTAGGTATATTTTATTCATTAATTTTATTTTGTATTAGGTATATTTCCTTGTTACTGTACCTGTCGCAAACAAGAAGCTCTGCAGTTTGGAGGAACTGTGTTTTGCAGGCGTAAGTATTCAGAGGTGGCTTTGGATTTTGTTTTGCATTAGGATGGGAATTTCCACCCCAGAAATTACAGCTGTATTGTTAGAAGCATTGAACTTGGCACAAACACTGTTCTTTTGTTGTTGGTTTTGTTTTGGTTTCTTTTAAGTGTATTAGACCTCTTTCTGCTTTGTTCAGGCAAAATCACTTGTGTACAGCTGGCTGGAAGTGGTGGGTTTTGGTGGTTTTTTTTGCACACCACCATCCAGGAAAAGAAAAATGCCATAAAACCAATGAAGTTTTGTGTTATTTTCTTTGTAATTGTGGTGCCGCATCTAGCACACTGTTAAAATTTGCTCTGGCCTTTTGCCTCCCTCACAAAATACAGGGAGGCATTGCAGGAAAATCAAAATCACCTCCTCAGTAAATGCAGCTAGTACCTAAACTTCACATTATCCATGGCTGGCTAACGTGCACATTTTTTCTTGGCAGCTTTCTTTTGAATCTCAAACAGAGCCTCTCTCCTGGTATCGGCACTGTGAAGTGTTTAGAAATCAGTTAATGGTCCTCTCCTAGCTTTTGCCAAAACAGAAATTAAAAAGGAGTGCCTTTTTTTTTCCAGGTCATGTCAGCAGTGGCTGGCGAGATGCCCGACCTACTGCCCTGGTGTTGCCAGGCTCCCTGGCAGCCAGGCGGGCTGGCATGGGCACTCCGGCTGTTTGCACAGCACAGCTCCTGCAGCACGTACTTGGGAATGGAGGCAGGGCAAACCCTGACCCCCTTGCATTAACAGCATCATATTTACCAAGAAATACAAATAGCAGAACCCAGGCAGTTTGCCTTGGCTGACCCTCCTCTGGCGAGCCTTTTCCCCGGGAAAGGGGAGTATGAGAGCTCCCGTGTGCCACTGTGCTAAGCAGAGTTCTAAAGCAAAGATCCAGCCCCACCCTGCAGGGCTTCCAGTGCCTTGGCAACTTCTCCCTTTATCTCTGCAGGAGTAGCACCCTTCCTTCTATAGGGCTAATCCCGGACAAAGAGCTCGTGTTGCTTTGATACACCCTTCTACAAAGTACAACAACAGGCAAGGGCTGGTGCTGGTAACAGAGCTTTCTGTTTCACTGAGCAACTGGCAGTGTTTCAGTTTGCCATTGTTAGGCACATTTGACCTTCCTGCTGCCCAAAAGAAGCATTTGTTATCTCAACATCCTGTGGACGAATACTTGGAAAAGGAGGTGGGGGAGAATGGCAAGGTTTGAGAGTGGAGAAGAAACCTCCAGAGGACATTGTTTATTTGTGCAAAAGGACACTAATAAAAAACTGATGCTTAGAGACAGGTGTATTTTCAAGAAACTGTATCTAATTACAGCAGAGAGTGTCTTTGTGAAGATTTGGAATAGAATACCTTGGGAATGAAGGGAGGAGATGCACATGTATCTGCCAGCAGATCCAAACAGGAAGGTTTTAGCCAGGAAGCAGATCAGCCTTTATCTCTTTTGCACTTAAAAATTATTAATTTCCGTGTATTAATCATAAAATACTCATGCAATTAACACCCTCGGTAGCCTTTACCTCTTTTGCACTTTAAAAATTATTTATTTATGTGTATTAATCATAAAATTCTCACAAATTTAATATCCTCAGTATTACAGCCTGGAACCTAAATCTTTCTGTTTTTCAGGCAATGAACCTAAAATACAGCTGTCTTATCTGTGTAAAATGCATTTTAAGATAAATTTGGAAAACTCCCACAGAAAATGTGAAATGACTTTCAAGTTCAGGACATGAGGACTGTTTTGAAACTTTAATTTATACTCTACTTAGCTGCATCTTTTTCTTCCTCTCATTTTAAGACGCACACTTGTGACAAGCAGTCATCAGACAAAGGACACCAGAAGGTTCAAAGGCACTGCAAAATGTGAGCTCTTCCCAAATCTGAGCTACCTAAAGACACTTCAATATATTAAAAACAGATTAATAACTTTTGCCACCACCTCTCTAAATTAATACTACTAGTACTGCTTGACTGATCCATACTAGTTACTTTACAAGACTTTTTAATTACTAGTAAATGGCTAATAAACAAAGTTCAACATTAAGTTGGATGCATCAAATTCTCCCTCTACAAAATGCAGCTATGTCACATAATTCATAAGAAGCTTATTGTTTTTAATTTTTAAACTGCTTTTCTTCAATTTAATACTTTCTCCACCCCAAAAATATAAACCCTATTTAAGAACAACTTCTGTGTAAGAGCCATTTAGTTAGCTCAGACTTGCTATTTTTACTGTTTCTATGCATCCCCCTAGAAACAAGTTTTTCCTGTAATACTACAAATAAAACTGGTAGGCATAAGTCAAAACAAGCAGAATTAAAAAATAAAAATAAAAAAAGGTCAACAGTTTGAATGATAAATTTGTAGCCCAGGGTCAACCGCTGGTCACACACAATTGGCAGCAGCTCTGGGCTGCTCTGTTTTGGTTTTCAGTCCTTAGTCTGTGTTCAAATCACTGCTGACAAACAAGCTCAGCTCACTCTGTGCAGGCAACTTTGCAGAAGCCTGTTCTTTTCACATGGAAAGCACCTGCTGCAGCAATCACAGCAAGAGCAGAAAATCTTCTCAAATACTTCTCTATTGACTCCTTATTGTGGACCTCACACACTCAGAGTCCTGACCGCTCCTAGACGCCCCTGGAGAAAAATAGTTATTGCAATTCTTCCATGCAGCAAGCTCCAACTCAAACTGAGAATTACCTTTGTAATAAACCAGACCATCAAACATGTACAGCCAGATTTTATTCACATCCAGAAATCATTTCATATTTTTACACTTGCTGTCACTAAGAGACACTTGCTTCATACAAAATCTTGGGTTCAGTCTCCAGAGCTTCATAGAAGTTTGCTGGTACAATACAGGACCGGCAGAGGAGCTTCATTTATTGGAGCTTCTATTCAGACTGAAGTTATTCACAGATAACCAAAACTTCCATTGTAGAATTATATCAATTGCATGATTTCAGAAACAAGAATGTTTCCACCAGCTTTTATAAATAAACAATATAAAACAGCTATACTTATATTAAAATGTTTTTCTTCTTACAATACTTACACTTTAGTCAGACTAAAATATCAGTATAGTGATTTCAACTGTTTTCTGAAGGCTCTTCCACATTTTTTAAGTCTTTTCACTTCCACAGATTTCCAAGCACAATCCCTATGAAGAGCAGAATTCCTATAGTACGATTTGAAGCAAATTTTTTCCAACAGTCTTCAGGCTTGTCTATGTCCAAAGTGTAAATCTGCAAAAGCACAGTATAATATGACAGGATTATTATTCTACAGACTCATAAATATCTGACACATCACAAAATGATCTGCAACTTCAAAAAGTTATTCTTAAATTCAGAAGTCTACCCTTACCTCCACAAGAAACAGGAATACTCTGCGCTTAAAAAATTTTTTGCGTAACTGGTATGTGTTTGACAGATTTATTCAACATACAGCAGAAAAGTCAAGGATTTCATATGAACATGATTCCCAGACCATCTCAACGGAAGACTACATAAAGAGCCTGATTACTGGTGTGTCTGGTTTGATATTTAAAAGTGCAAAAATATCTCAGCATGTCAATAAGTCACTTTGAGATTTTCCTCAGTAGGTTGCCACCTAATTCTTCAATGTAACTTTAAATAAAAATAAGCTCCCCAGAACATGCACTTTTCCATCTCTGCTGCAAGCTGTTGTTTCATGTTCCAGTAGAGACACGGCACTGGACAGCCAGCAGTGAAGCAAGATAACTGGAAGGCACAGGGAAGTGCCAGGCCCTGCCTTGCCAGACAGGGCTGGTTCAGTCCAGTTGCTCTTAGCCAAGTTCATGCAATTCCCTTCCACACAAGAACCAGCATACCTGCAACAGCAGCCAGAGAACATGGCAGCTCTCTGCTGTGAGTCATAACTAAAAGTAGAAAAAAAACCCAAATCCACAAGTTATAGCAAGAGCAAAGTTACTGAAAAATATTCACAAACCCAAAATTTGGTGCAAAAATCTTGAGGATAACAAGAGGAAACACTGAGCAAAATGAGTGAAAAGATTAATAGAGAAGCAGCCCCTAAAACCTCAAACCTTGCACTTCAGCCTTTGAAAAAGTTAAAACAGAAAGTATTTGACTGAAAGAAGTGAAACCTTCCCCAGGAAACCTGCTTTATTTGTGATTGTACAAAGAAATCAAGGTTGGGCCCTGGTCAAATAATCAAAACCACTCTTCACAAGCTTCTAAGATATGATGTGATCCACACTCTTAAGAACCTGTCAGCCCCTCAGACAGTGAGAACGTGAAACACTGAACTGACTAATTAAACTCAACAGCTGTAAAGCTATACTTTCAGAAACACAGGGAAAGTAAAAGATGTTATTTTTCTACTGACGCACTTCTTGAGAGGGATATCATTTGACATCATCATGACCCAAATTCTTCTGCCTCAGGCAAAAATTCAGTGAATTAAGGAAATCCTAGAAACCCTGGTCCTCAAGCATCTTACTCAGCTTTCTAAACTCAGTTAAGCACACAATCAGAAATCTTGAACAAGAAGATAAACATGAAAATATTTAAGTAGGACTAATATTAAAATAATCACTCAAAAAGAAGCTACTCTGTGGTACACAGAACAGTTCTGCTCTTGTGACTTTGGCAGTCCACACAATTGTGAATTCTCCATCACTTATACTCATTAGGTCTGCATCCTCACTTATAAAAATCCTTAAAAATGGTTTCCACTCATGCCAAAACCACAGTGTAAAGCCTCTCTGACAATTCAAACTGTAAATGATCATGCAGTGGATGTAGTATTCTTTCCCTCATACATTTCCAAGCACAGTCACTACGAAAACAGTAGCTGAGTGCCAGACTACATCACCACAAGAATTCCCTTACTCAGAGATATGTTTAATATCGATTACCTGCATGAGCTCCACCCATTAAAATGCAACATACGACCAACATGCTTTAAAAACTTCCACATTACCACAGATTGAAACTGCTCAGACTGGCAATGGTTTTACTACTTGCAATACACAGACCTCTGCCATCATTTATCTATCAAGACCAGCAATTAATTTCTGAATAGACTGACTCGTCACTTATTACAAGGCTGTGTAACACAGTTGCTAGGAACCAGAAAGCACAAGGTAACAAGATCCTATCTGCATCCTTTACTGACAAAGCTAATTTCTTTCTTTCTGTTATTCATAAAAATTTCTAAACTAATGCAACTACAAGACTGAACTGGATTGTTCTCTGCTATAAAAAGAACTCTGAGTTAGAACTGTCAATTAACATAAAATTATAATATTAACATCTGCTATTATATATGCCAGACACTGCAAGAGCTGAATCAGAACAGCCAACACCACAGTATTTTATAGCATATTGAGGTGGATTGAGCAGCAGCTGCTGCTGGGAGTGAGCAGAAAACCACTTGCTTGAGATCACAGCTTAATGTGTGGCACTTCAGTTGGTTATGAACAGACTGAAAGCAGTGCTCCACTGTTTGTGGTCAGGACTGAAGGTCTCTTCAGCCAAAAGGTCTGCAAAAGGTACTTAAGAAGACCAAGCTTATTGTCAGAAGACTTCAGTTCTCTTTACAGGAACTGTTTTTCATGCGTAGCTCATGAATTGATGGGCGTTAAAAAGCACTCTGACTTCTTAGTAAGAACTTCCACATGGGAAAAGTATAAATAAATCCATCAAACCTGGTGTGCCAGGTGAGCCCCTACGGCAGCCACAGCCGAATAATATGGGAAGGTTTGGTTGCAGTTCATCCCTGCCACGCACAAACTCAGGAGCATGGCCAGGCTGAAGCCACTGAGCCACTGCTTCGTGTCCTCCTGGAACTGCAATGCAGTTGACTTCACACCGATCATGATGTCATCCCTCTTATCCTGGAATGAAAGGAATAATTACCAGAAAATCCATAATCCAATGCCATTTCATAAGAAAAATAAAAATGGGGGACTAGCTTAAATTTCCAATGCTTCTTACTAGGAACCCAATTTAAGAGCAGTTGTAGGTCCCCAAATTAAAATTTAAACTAAAAGGTTGGTCTTAGAGTTGCTTTAGCAGCCAAGAGTTAATACCAACATCTAAGTTATTTACACAATACGTAAGTGTAAGAGCACGAAGGGCATTTTACTTCCACCTTTCCACCTGATTTGTAAAACCTTGGCAAACAGCAATAAAACATCAAAGGGCTGAGACTCCTTTGGTGCTGATTCAGCTCAGCTGAAGGTGAAGAACTGTAAGAGGTTAGTTCTGCTGTTTGACAACAAATTTGTAAATGAAACACACAAACTTGTATGTTTCAACACAGGCATCTGGAATGTCTCACTATTACCCTACCTGATGTGCATAAATGGTGTCGTACACCAGTGTCCACATGACTCCAGCAAAGTACAAGGGCAAACACACAGACCACTCACACGACCCTCTGATGGCAGACCAGCCAAGAAGGGCTCCCCAATTAAATGTAAGTCCTAAAAACATAAGGAGAATTAAAAAAAAAAAGTTAGAAGAATGCTAGCAGCAATTAAATATTATTTGTTTGATAGTGTATCATATCAGCAGCTTTTTGTACAATACTGACATCTCTATTTTTCTACCACTTATTTTCAGGCAGGTAATAAATATAAATAATTTGACATTAAATACTCTGGACATACAAGGAAAAACACATATGTCACACATTTTTTCCTAATTTGAATTTGACTTTATTTGTGTAGGGCAACATTTGCACAGAACTATTCCAGAATACTCAAACGACAGGCCTGAACGTAAAATGCTTAGATGTCAGTGTAACAAAAGATGTTAGCATAACTTGCTGCAAAACAGTACACAGCAGCCAACTATGGTACTTCTAGGCTGAAAATGACAATTTTGGTAAAAGAAAACCCTGAAGACAGCTGGAATGTGAAAGCCAATATACACAGGTATGTTTTAGTAGCTCAGCCTAAAACACAAGCACCATCACTATCTGTTCAGGAGTTATTTTAGAAGCTGAAGACTGAAATGCTGTACAGACAAATCTGTATTTAAGCAGGGTTTGAAATAACCCCAAAACCACAGCTCATTCTCAAACGACAAATATTTATTTCCTCCCTACTTTTCTTCCTCCTATCACTCCATCAAAACAAGGAACTGATTTCTAACCAAAAAAAACCCCACATCAAAAAAGCCACACATCAACTCTGATGCCTGATATAAATTAAGAAGCTTGTGGCACAACAGAGCTTCGTCTATATGATATTTCTATTTTGATATAAATTTATAAAAAATCAGATTGCTAAAGCTCAAATACTAATTTGTAAAACACCCCAAAAACTACAGCTGAAATTAAAAAATAGTAAAAATATTTCCATCTCACCCAGAACTAGCTGTGGCCAGTATGTTATTCTCTTCATCAGAGGGTAGGTGACCACAAGGGATAAAGAGGCTGCTCCCAGAATGATACTGTAAAAAGTACCAAGAGGATTATTGTTTCCTAGGCTAAAGATCAGTAGATGTAGTGCAGCATTATAAGATCTGTACGTGGTACTGAACTAATTATTTTCCTTTCAACTACAATTTCATGACTAATAACCTCCACCCTCTGATCCAACACCTTTTCTGCTCAAAATCTCTATGCTTAACCCAGGACCCAGAACCAGCCTTTAAAAACCAAAAGATAGCTCATACATCACCTGTAGTAATTCAGACACAGAAGCACACAGAGCGCCAGGCTGAGCTGTCCCCCGAGAAAAACCAAGGACTGAAAAGTAGAGATATCTCCAGCTGCCAGGGGTCTGCTTGCTGTTCTTGCAACCTAAAAAATGGAAGTAATATTACCACCAGGTGTATCTGTAACTGATGGGCAATTTACAATGTTTGTTTCCTGTTTTCTGAGGAGAAATGAAAGGCCGCTAATTCTGTTGTTGACTTTCGCTCTAATGGCATTTTCAGAATCCAGTCCCATTGATGTGGAGTTAATAGCTGTGAAAAGACAATTAATTTAATCCTAGCTGGGAAACAGTGGAGTTTGGAAATTCTGTCTGGAATAAGAAATCATACAAGGTAAACTGAAGAAAGAAACAAGTATCAGAAAAAAGTTAAAATGAATGAATGGTGAGTTACTTGCCAAAGGTGACCAACGCCAAAAAAACCCCAAATGACTGAAATTCACCTCAACATGAGGAAGAACTTCTTTACACTGAGGGTGGCAGAGCCCTGGAACAGGCTGCCCAGGGAGGTTGTGGAGTCTCCCTCTCCAGAGACATTCCAGACCCCACCTAGATGTGTTCCTGTGTCACCTGCTGCAGGTGACTCTGCATTGGCAGGGAGGTCAGCCCACATGGTCTCCAGAGGTGCCTTTCAACCCTAATGATTCCATGAAATTGTGCACGTCAATGAAAATGGTGTCAAGTCTATTCAAACAGGTTCAAAAGCCAACTTTTTACAGAATATTATGTACATATATAAAGTGTCTTGCCTCTGCTTTAATAATGTGAATTTAAATAAACTTTTTTAGTTTGTTTTCCCCGCTGCCACCAGGTTAGGTTAAACACCAAATACTGCTTTTGCAGTTTAAACATGCACTTAACATATCTGTGACCAATTCCACTGCACAGTGCAACCAAATGTGGGATGTTTCACTTAAAGAAAACATCTCCCAAATAATCAGTAACATGAAATCTAAACCCCAAACTACCATCACCTACACCAGCCAACATCCTGCTCTTGGCCACAGCTCTATGGCACTTGTGTTGAAGGCAGCCTTTTAAGGTACCCCAGAAAAAGATGTGAAGGCAATTTTTTAAAACTTTCTATTTAACCACATCACATAATACATAAATTAAAACATTGTATTGAAATTCTCTCTTACTTATCACACCCCCCCCACATAAAATCTGTTCAGTATATTTAGTTGTTAACACCTTCCAAACCCTAAACTGTTCAAAGCTGCTACAAACCCTGTTCTGGTTACCTGCCTTCCAAACAGCACAAACACAAGTGCCGTAGTAAGAACTTTACATATTGGATTGGCTCATTATCCTATGTCCTGCAGGGCTGAAACCCAAACCCCAAAACCAGAGGAACAATACAGGAACAGAAAACAGGATGAGTAAACAGTGACGCATCAGCAGAACATTCCCCTCCAAGCCTGCACCTGTGCACGTTTCAAAATCTGACACTGGGCACTGCCTTTTGCTTACTTCCCTCTTCTGAACAAATGGGAGATGATAAATGAAAAATACAACATAATAGAAGGGGATTAGCTTAGGGTTGGACATGATACTCCGAACAGCCAAAATTAACAATACAACAATACAAGGAAACACTGCTCCTAAAATTAAGGAAAAAAAAAATGTGGTTCTTGGGTAGATTGTAACTAGCAAGTGTAGCAAAACAGTGGAACTTGTTTTGTTCTGTCATGTAAAACAAGGTTGAGAAATAAACTTTTTTAAGTACTACCTACAGCTGACAACAGCATGTATTTTATCTTGCACAGAGGTGAGTATTCCAGAAGATTTATTACAGTCCTGGACAAAGAAATGTTATACAAAATAAAATAATTTCTAATATTTTTGGAGGAAACTTAGACAAATTAATTGTGCGCATCTCAGAGAGAAACGTGGAGGAATTCCTTAACCTGGGGCCTGCACTCAGCAGGGAATCACTGGTGATGTTCATGTACTTCAGTGCCTTCAAGATCCTTGGTGCCAGGCTAAGAAAAAACAGCATCCGTTAAGTGGAGTCTCCCTCCCTGGAGATATTCCAAACCCACTTGGATGCATTCCTGTATAACCTGCTCTGGGTGAGTTGGCCTTGGCAAGCAGGTTGAACTAGATCATCTCCCGAGGTCCCTTCCAATGTTAAAAATTCTGTTTATTCTGTGACAATGCAGATGAGTGGGCATGTGCTTGGTTCACTGAATCACAGAATGGCTTGGGCTGGAAGGGGACCTTGAAGATCACCTCATTCCAACCCTCGTGCCGTGGGCAGGGACACTTTTCACCAGACCAGGTTATTCAGAGCCCCATCCAACTTGGCCTTGAACACTTCCAGGGATGGGACACCTAAAACTTCTCTGGGCAACCGGTTCCACTGCCTCACCATCCTCAGAGGAAGAATTTCTTTCTAATAACTAATCTAAATCTACTCTTTCAGTCTGAAGCCGTTCCCCCTTGTCCTGTCACTACATGCTCGTATCAAGAGCCTTGCCCTATCGTTCTCTACCTGTCTGTCATAGTCGCGGTCCCACATGTCATTGATGGTGCAGCCGGCCCCTCGCATGAGCACGGCTCCCACGCCGAACAGGGACAGCATGCGCCAGTCCGGGAGGCAGCCGGGCGCGGCCGCCAGCCCGATGCTCCACGTACACGGCAGGTACAGCAGCCACGTCCCTGCGGGGAGACAAAACCCGCGGGAGGGCTCAGCGGGGAACGGGGGGCCACGGGGGGCACGGGGCCCCGACCCTCCCCGCCGCGCTCACCGGCAGGCTGGTGCAGCCGCATGAGCCGCAGGTAGGGCTGCAGCGGGGCGGGCGCAGCGCGCACCAGCTCGGCCGCCGAGAAGCTGCGCGGCCCCGGGGGCGCGGCGGAGCGACGGAGCAGCAGTTGCGGGGCGGCGGCGGCGGCGGCGAG
>VZTH01019502.1:8469-102082 GCA_013397815.1 Aleadryas rufinucha | reverse complement strand
ATTGGCCCAAAACCGGCACAGCACCTTACAGTGATCCTTACGCATAATCACTTAGACTGAATTTGGAGACTGAGTCATGGCTAAAAATTGATCTTAATAGAGCTTTATTCATTTAAGCTGGAGGATGAACAGTTCCAGAAGTGGAGCATGGAGTCCACTTCTTTGATTACTTTGATTTTCAGTAACTGCACTGCTGTAATTTTTCAGCAGTATCCAATAGTTCCTCCATGTGTTACTGTAAATAATTTTGGTACAAACAGTAATTTCAGTAGAATGTAACTGCTGGGCAATTACCTCTTTTATGGAGAGACATTTGCAAGTGTTAGAGAGAAATGAGACTGAAGACTAGCAAAAGGTATTTCAATAATTAACTATTATAAAATAGAAATTTCCTTAAGGGTCTGTGTGAAAAAAAGTAACATACACTATATGAACAAACTGTAGAGCACAGAACATTATTTAAGTGGCATAGGCTCTATTAAACCCCTTTTACTTCTTGCCAAGGAGGCTTAAAGGTAAAGGGACAAACTGCAAATCTCACGGCTTCTCCTAAAGCTCTGGAAGGATGTGCACTTACTACTGAAGACAGCCTGATATTTTACAATGCAATATAGAATATAATTTTTCTTGATACTGATTAAGCCACCAGAGAGGTGCTAAACTCTTTTTATTTCCACCAAATGGCAACTTCCAGGGATGCTCATAATCTGATGTTTCATTCCAATGAGTCTCAGTAGTAGTTACAGTTGTTCAGCACCTATCAAAGTTAAGCCCTCTGTCACTCTAAAGTAATTGACTGGTTTAATTTTAACGCATACCTGGCCAAAATGTGAGATTTTCATCAATTAATGAAAATACTTAGTAAATGCTATAATAAATGGTATTTGTAAGGAATACATTCAACTGACCTAAGAGATTAAAGGTTAAGACAATTTTAAAGAGGTTATCTTTGCTGGTAACTCTGGTGCTTTAATTCTTCCTTAGAAGTAAAATGTATATGCAAATTAAAAAAAAAATTATATCTCTTTTTTTGAGAAAAAGATCTACCAATTTTCATAAAGAATGCATAAATGCTTAATCTCTATCACGTGCCTAGAAACCCAGCACCTTTCTTCTGCTACTCTTCTATTTGTAGACAACAGCATTATCCTGGCAACAGTGAGACAAAACCCATTTACTGCTAATGAAGTTAAGCCAGCTTGCCTTTGCACTGTGGAGAAGCTGCCTCCATGTAAGGTGCTGAGGTTTAGAAATTTTGTTGAAATGAACAGAAGAATGTGAAACTGAAAAGAAGACTGACAGAACTAGAAATTTCTACAGTGAATATGTGGAAGATTTTTGTTCTTGGTGTGGAGAATGGCTGTATTCTTTCTGTTAGATATTACAGTACTAATGCTTGCGATGCACCAACCTGTTCAGATCTGGAGTGTTTTAAGTAAGTGTTTTAAGATTTGTTGCAGGGTTTTTTTTTTTTCAATTTAATACATTTTATCTTATGTATCTTATGAAATAAAATATCTCAAGAAATTGAGATAGAAATATAAACTAAATTACATTAAATCACAAGTGTTTTGGTTCTCTGGTTGGTAGTGCAGCCATACATCTAATATAACTAGGTAATAAACATATATTAGTATATTTGAAGACAAACACATTTTAAAAACTTGCTCTTTGAGGATTTTTCCCCAGGTGATATTAGGATTAGTGATGGAATGTTCTTTTCTATGATGTTGGAATTGGGAATATGAGTGGGCTTGACTGTTGTTACAAGTGACACTTTTTACCAGTAATGACATTAAGGTTGTATTTTGCTTCAATTCTTTTTCTTTGTCAGCAGATCTTTCCAATAAATTTTTAGTGTTAAGAAGATTTATTCTAACAGCACTGACAGAGATAATAACACTGAAAGTTTGATAAATAATTTGGAAACCTACCTGCATTGCTACAGTGTCCTAATTTGTGGAGTTTAGACCTAAAGTTCTCTTAGTCAGGGAGTGTCTGCTCTGCTTCATTAGAAAATGTACAGGACACTGGTTATCACTATAATTGGGCTATAAACAATCAGCACAAGCCCCAAGATTTGCTACAGAAGCTCTAATATCCTATAGTTTATAGCAGCTATTTGGATGCTATACAGACTTGGTGGAAAAGCAGCACTACGTTAAAATATCTATTCAAGAAAAGCATTCATGGTTTGGAAATTTAATTAAAAATAGCTAATGATTTTAAACATGCTTCTTTTTTAAAAAAACAAACTAATCAAGTTAATGCTTGGGAAATCACATTTTAATGGGTGATTTTTCAGATGCATATATTTTATGGTTGCATAATCTAGAAGCAAAGGCTAATACGCTGAAGCACATCCTGAAGCTCTGTTATTACAAACTTAAGAGCAGAGTCATTCAAGACACTGTCTGCAGTTGGAGGATAGAGATCTCCTGACTTCGAAAACAGGTCAGCCTACCTAAGATCTAAATGTCTTAGTGGGTGCTTGATTGTCCTCTTTCACTTGCCCCCTCCTAAGAGTGGCAAAGCAGACTACACACCTAGCTCATATAACTGACTTGGATGGACAAAGTTAGGTGTGACAAGCCTGCTCCCTGACTCTTAACATTTTGACATATTAAAAAAGGACAGGATCTGTATCTTCTATTCCTCTTAGGAGCAAACCTACAAAGAGTAAGACAAAGTGCTTACAAAGAGCATAGTTTTGAAACCATTTCTGATTTAGTGACAGGGTCTGGCTTCCAGTTTTATCTTCTCTGATACATACCATGTCTGTCTCTATAGAGTCTCAGTTATGGTCCCTCTCAGAAAAGAAAATGGCATTCAACAAAACAATGAAGCTGAAAAATGGAAATAAATACATGATTTCTCAATTTGCAGAACTGGTCTCATGTAATTTAAGAAAGCTTGTGTCTTGGGGGAAAATAAAAATAAAGCACCGTAATTTCTGTTGGAGAAGCTACTTTCAGGTTTTTCATATGAAAAGCCCTACTAAAATCCAGTATTCTCAGTTCTGCTGATAGTAGAAAGACCCAACAATAGTAAGTTACTGAGAGAAGAATCTAGCATTTAACTGCTCTCATGTACATCTCCAACAGGAAAGAGCAACCTCACAAACTGCTGAAATTATTTTTGAAAATGTATGCATTTAAAAACTAGTCACTATTTCTAATCGATATAATACATCTAGAGGGCAGCTGAATGCCAGACAGTTGTTACTGCCATGAAATTTTCATCTAGTAAGTGTGACAATTAACATCCTAACTGCATTTGTCTCGTGCTAATGCTGAGTATCAAGAGACCAAATTGAGCATAACCCGTTAAAAACCTGAAGAGAAATTTAGTATAGGAATAACAGTTTGTAGCCAGCTGAGATTTAAGATTTCTCTCACGTCAAGTAGAACGGTTTCAGCTTCTGTTGTCAGCACTACAAACAAACATTAATTCATCCCTAATAAGCACTGCAGGAAGTCAGCTATGCAATCTTAATGATCCTAGACTCTTTTGCTAAAGTATACAGTTTGTAATCTCAAGCAGATTTCAGAATTCTATGTCAATTAGGGTATCATGCAGAGCAACAAAAAAGACACCACCAGCTGCAGGCAGTCATTGAATCTCATTGTCAATGCAGCAGTAAAAGAAATCCTGTTCTACCAAAATGAAAACCATAAAACAAAGATAAGATGAACTGGGTCAGGATGAAAAGCGATCCCAAACTGTCACCTTCAAATGGCTGAGTATTAAAGATCTTTGGGTAACTTAGAAGTCAGCAGATTGGGAGTTGTCTAACTGGATGCCACCACCAGATGTCGCTGGTGCTTCCATGACAAGCCACTGCACGTGCATTTATCAGGCTGCACAGCTTGAAAATGGCAGTACTGGGAGTTCGAAATACTGTCATGGTAACACTTTTCTTTAAGTTGCTTTTCACTTTTATCATCTCTCCAATTTACTCCAGAAGCTGAAATTACTCAGTAAGCCTCAATAATACTTGAAATGAAGGAACAAAATATAATTTTATAGCTAGCAACAATACTGCTGCAATTATCCTAATCCTAACATCATGTTTTGTTTCTCTTTAAAGCAGGTACGGCAGGCCTTCTGGAATATCATCTGTTGTACTTACTCTTCTGTCTAGTCAACACAGAATTGAAAATTTCCTTATTGTGCGCATCTTCATATTCTATCACACCATGACTTTTACTGGCCAGGTAAAATGTCATACACACTTACCACAAATCTAAACAGCAGGTTTTTGCAATAGATTGGTCCCAACAGCTAAAGCTGGAAACCACCAAACTTTATGCATCTACTGTTATCTTGAATTCAGTCATGATACAAGCTTTCTTTCACCTAAAATGATACTGCTATAATCAAAATGGTATTTTTGCTCTTCTGATTATTTACTGTAGTCCACTGGCAAATCTAGAAAGAAGGGAAATAAACAGCTGTCCTAGGTTACAATGTAAGATGTAACCAATAGTATGTATTCTATTATCATCTTCACAAGCTATTAAAGCAGGTGGGGCAGTGTTCATTATCTCCTACCATAACTCATCCTTGATAACTCCCTCGGGATGTTTAATCTCTGTTTAATGGGCAATCAAGGACCCACCACATGACTCATGGAATTACATCATCCCATTGTGAGATGCTCCACCCAGGGGGAGGAGCCAAGCATTCCCACCTGGATATAATCTGGGGTTTGGAACAGCACAAGCAGCCCTTACCTACTGGATTGCCAGAGGACAAGAGCTACCACTGGACCTTCAGGTGAAGACCAGACCCTTCTACAGGATCACCGCTTCAACAGGACCACTTCATCTGGACTGCTACCACCACCCTGACTAACAGGGTGTCAGGTTGCATCCTGACTCTGTCAGTGTTCTTGTACTACTGCATTTATTTTAATTTTCCTATTAAATTGTAATTCTGACCTGTGATCTCCCACTGGTTTGTTTTCAAACTAGTACAACAGCTTAATCATATAAGTGTTGTATTAAAGCATCCTCCTCTGCTGACTGGCTCTGTGAAGGAAGCAAACCGGGAAACTCACAAAGCAATGGATACTGGAGACCTATGTGCAGCCTCTACCCACAGCTAGCAGGGCACTTCCCTGGGAAACAGTTTCCTCCAAGAATCTCTTTTTGTAGATCACTAAGTAGAAAATAAGGAAAACAAAGTGTAGGCATAATGTGTTGGTTTTAACAATGGAACAAGGCTACCAGAGGGAACCCTCAGATATTTTGCTGTCCAGCAGATCCATAAAGGTAAGGAAAGGGGCATAACAATGAGATGATGAAGGGTGCTGAAGATACATCTTACTGCCTTGAAGAGTGTTCTAAGATATCTGTAAAGAATTACAGGAGATCATGATACCAAGTTACTGAAGGCAAAATAGCAAATGAAATTCAGCTCTGATAATAGAAAGTGATGAACATTGGGAAAAGTAACTGCACATACAGAAAAACAGGATCTAAATCAGCCATTACCACTCAACCTCCCCCACGTTTTACCATGAGTAAAGTCTCCAAAGATATCAATGTAGTTCTCAGCAGCAGTCAAAAGGAACTAGACTTGGGAATACTACTGGTCCAGTTGTGGCTATGATGAGTTCTATATAAAGGCAAAGGTAGTTCTGCAACCAGAGTTATCTCATATGGGTGGAAAAAAATTTAAAAGCCTTCAGACTTTCCGACTCTTCTCTGGCTCTTAGCAGTAGCAGCAGCCTTCAAAGCCTACTTCAAGCTGAGAAGTAATTTTGAGTTCAACTTAACTATGTCATGCAGTTACACCATGTTGAGCAGAAAGGGGGTGTTAAGTGTGATAACTCTAATGGGCAGCTTTAAATGAGCTCTCCAAACACCCTGCCTGAACTTGTTTTGATGGAGAAAGAAGCCTCACACCATCATATATCCACAGATGTCACGTACAGCCTTCCAGGAGAAACCATACAGAAAAATCATTTGAGAATAGTAATCCACATGGAAAAATGATCCTACCTCATGTATTTTTCATCTGCTCCTACTACTCAAGCAATCCCTCAGCTTTGCTAAGCTCCTGAATAAGAGCAGCCTCTCCTCACATAAACATACGCTGCTACTGGAATCAGCTCACGCCAGGGCAGCAAAGGCAAGACTTGGTGACCATCTGCACAACCTGCAAACAGAAGTGCTACTCCGACAAGAACCATCCAAACTCCTGAATCTGCGTGGCCGCCCATACATTTGTTACAGTGTACCAAATGCCCTTATCACAGGTGCCTGTGTGGCTAACACCAACCAACCATTTGACATGAACAAACGATTTTCCTTCTCAAATTAGTGGAGCTAAACCAGTATGAGCATTCTTGCTTATCTGCAACGTGGAAAAAATATTTTAAGGAGGATATATATTAGTGCCTTGCTATTCCCAGGAACTGGAGAGAATGTGCCATATTACATGCAGGCATTCTCTCCCTAAATCTAGTTCACACTCTTTTGGGTGTCCATCTTTCAAATGGACAGCAAGCTACAACCTAAGTGAAATTCAGCACGCACAGATAAAGAGATACTATTCAGACTACAGTGAGACTTCAGATTCTGCTTCCTCATTTAGAAAACAGTCACTTCTATTTCCATAAGCTTCGCGTTCCTTTGGATTTATCTGCTTTCTACCCCCTCCAGCTCACGAAGGAAACAGCTATCTTTCCTTGCAGCCATGGCAAGGTCACTTGCTGCAAACTGGGAAGAGAAAACTGGCTGCAATTACTGGATGTAAGCACAAGCACTCATTCTCCTCACTTGAGAAACTGAGCTATTTCTATCAATTACATGTATTTAACTTTTCCCTGGCAAGCATAAATGTTTGCATACAGTAATTACAGCTGCTCCAATGTCCCCAGAAGGAAGAAGGGGAAGTAAAATAAATGATAATAATTTGTTTTTATTGCTTTCCACTTAAGTTCTATGCTTTTAATTACATAATGTTACAATTAATAATTTAAAACATAATTTCTTTTTTTTTTAACAGTTTTCTCTAGTGTTTTGTAAACTTAGGCCACAAAATATTCAAGCTTTGTAAAATCAAAATCTACTGCATTGCTGTGGACTCAGAATAAATAACATGAGACTCACAGTTAAGCATCCTAATTGACTTGATAGACCATATTTCATATATATGTATTATGTCTAAAAAATTTACCGCTACAATTAATAAAATGCAGTAAAGTATATTATTTTTTGCCATATATGTTTAGTAGTTAACGCAAAACTGAAATTTACTTAGTTAGAGGTATTTCTCTGTAATAATTATTTGTGCATAGACTAGAAGCCACAGCATTTTTATATTCCTTATGTATGCTATAGTCTTTGGCAGTCATTGATGCTACGTTTAGTAACAGTAAGTTAATTATTAGGAATTGAACACACTATGTAATGGTATTGGTTTTTGTGGAAAAAAAAATAGCAAAGAAATTAAAGTATTTATGTATGTTATGAGAGAAAGCAGTAATTATTCTTTAAAAAATTAAATTTTAAATGGAATGGTAATTCAAAACTGCATATAAATTCTTGTCATTTGTTAAGTGTGATATACCAGGAAAGATTAGTTGGGTTCATTAGCAGGAAACCATGCCTCCCAATTCTGCTGGAGTTCTTTGAGGGAGCCAACAAGAAAATCAATTTATTGCTCATTAACAGTGAAAAAAACCCCAAATCTGGTAAGTATTACTAGGAAAGAAACAGAAACCTCACCAGAAAATGTCATGATGCCATTCTAGAGATGCTAACTGACATCCACAGCTTAGGTGCTTCAAACAGTTCTGGGATTTTCGTTCTCCTCCACTCCAAAACACTGGAGGTGGAAGGGTACCAGTGACAGACCCTGCACTGACCCCAGAAGCAGTGAGGAAGAACCAGCACTGAGGACCTCACGCCCACACCTCACGCCACCTGCACTTCAGGTGTTCCACTTCTGCCCAGCTCTAGTGCAGTGGCACGACTGAACCCTGGCAGTGTCCCCTCAGCCTAGGACTCAGCTGTCTGTGGGGCCAGCCTCAGCTTAGCACAGCCCAGCTGTGCAACCGCTGCTCCAGTTTATTCACGAAGAGTGATAGAAAAGTGTAAAACACTACGTGACCTACAGTTATGAGAGGTGAGAGAAGGAAAAGTGCAGAAAACAGTGTAATTCTTGAGAAGGTAAAATACAGCAGCACAGCAGTTCATGAGAAAAAATAACTGTTTAGAACTGCTAGGTTTTAAAGGTTTAAACCCCCAAGGTTTAAAATCCCAAGAATAAAAACAGAACTTGGGAGATGGCAAGTCAGGAACACTGAAGATAATAAATCATAATTTCTCCACGTAGCTGATGCCCACTGTGGAACATCAGGACACATGAAACATCTTTTTAAGAGTGGTATTTGGTAGCTTTTTAGTTCTAACTATTGCATACATTAAGCAAGAAATTAGCCTTTGTATTCCCAAACTGCATATATCCTGCTTGCAGAGTGTCTTGAGGAACATGCAATGTGTCCCAAAGAGAGTATTCATTTAAAACAAAGATGCATGTGAAGCACAAGTTTCACATCAGTTTCCTCAGAAGAAATTCAGTTTGTGTACTGTCTGTACCTTTATAGGGAAAAAGGCAAATCTGGCGATTGCTATCAAAGCTCACTCCACAGTAGGCATATGTACCACGAATCTCACTACTGATTATGTAAGGACGTCAAGTTTCTTTGAATTAATTCAAAAGCAATTACACAATCAAGCAATAAAGAACTCTCTAAAATGCAATTAAGCCCAAAGATGGCAGCTGTGATTTGGGAATTCTCAAAGTAACAAATTTCTGGGGACAGACAGAATATTGTAGGAGTATATTATGCAAACTTTTCCCTTTTTTTGATACTGTTCCTTTTTTATATGTTATTTGAAAGTCCTGGAGAGAAAACACTAGGCCAGATAGATAGACTGTTTCAAAATCTTATGTAATTCCTCTTTCCACACAATTTTGATAGTATGTATTCTGTATACAAACCAGTAAATCTTATATATGCGCCCCTTTGCATCCAAAAGAAATAAACAGTAGTTTTTTGTTTTCCTTTTGTTTTCCTTTCTATTACAAAATATGAGTCTTTTCAGAGGTGGCTTCTTTGGCTTTACTTTGCTTGTCATGTCAAACTGCTACCTCAGCCAGATGAATGACTTTGCTCAAGTACTGCATAGAAGTTAGGTGATATTATATATATATATATGCTATAAAACATCTTTATACACAGTAAAACACTCAAATGTCAGTGTCAAGAAAAGCCAGGATAACCAGGCCTCTTAGTGCAGCCACAATCGCACTGGAATATGTCTCTTCCCCGCAGACTCAAAGGACTACCTAACACAGACAATTTCCTTTCAAGACAGAATATTTTTGTACTCTCCCCTGTTCACTCCGTACTAGAATGACAAAACAAACTGAACTCAATCCACACTTGTGTATTCACCATAAGCTTAAACTTGTAGCATCATGACCAAATGCTGGCTGTGTGGGACACCGTCCACCCTCAAGAACTCAGTCCTGTGATTACACAAGCTCCCTGGCAAAGGGAGAATCAAGCTGGGAACAACTGTGTCACAGCTTCACTACTGAACTCCAGGCGTTAACACAGGAATAAGGATGGCTGCATATGGTGTCTCAAATAGGGCCATGTACTGTAAAGCAACTGCAATTACTCTTTGGATGCATGAGGTTTGTATGACAGTCCACACAATGACAAAGGACAGGCCTTTGGTACACATTGACAAAAAAATTAGCTGTCTATGGAAAACAATTTTTTAAGACACATATTTTGGTTTTTGGGGGAGGGGAAAAAAAGAACACTGTTCATTCAGGTAATTTCAAAGCCAGTAACTAAATCAAATGGATTTTCAGGACACTGAAAGTCATTTTCCCTGCTAAAAGCCCACACCAACCCAACATCTATCGTTCCACCTGCAGTCAGTCATTTTACCACTCAGATTTTTGTAAAGATAAGAAAAGGGTTTTTTCAGTCCCCTAATTATCAGATAACCACAAATATATTTCCACTTTGAAAAAAGACCAGAGGCAAAAATATTTGTGTTAAGAAGGAATTGTCTAAGAAGATAATAATGTATGGAAACATTGATGATCTTTTTTGATGATCTGGGTGAGGGGATTGAATTTACCATTGGCGAATCCATGGACAACAAGTTGGGTCAGTGTTGATCTGCTGGAGGGTAGGAAGGCCCTGCAAAGGGACCTGAACAGGCTGGACTGATGGGCCTGAGTGGCATGAGGTTGAACAAGACCAAATGCCAGGTCCTGCACTTGGGTCACAAACCTCAGGCAGTGATACGGGCTGGGGGCAGAGTGGCTGTAAAGTTGCCAAGCAAAAAAGGACCTGGAGGTGCTGGCTGACAGTGGCTGAACACGAGCCAGTGTGTGCCCAGGTGGCCGAACAGGCCAATGGCATCCTGGCCTGCAACAGAAATAGTGTGGCCAGCAGGACCAGGGCAGTGATTGTCCCCCTGTACTCAGCACTGGTGAGGCCACACCTCAAATCTTGTGTCCAGTTCTGGGCCCCTCACTACAAGTAAGGCATTGAGGTGCTGGAGCGTGTCCAGAGAAGGGCAATGGAGTTGGTTAAGGGTCCGAAGCTTGTGTCCTACAAGGTGCAGCTGAGGGAGATGGGGTTGTTTAGCCTGGAGAAAAGGAGGCGGGGGGTGACATTATTGCTCTCTACAACTACTTGAAAGGAGGCTGCAGATGGGGGGGTTGGGCTCTTCTCCCAGACAACCAGCGATAGAAGAGGGCTTAGTCTTAAACTGTGACACAGGAGGTTTAGGCTGGACATCAGGAAGAATTTCTTCACAGAAAGGATTAGACATTGGAATGGACTGAGCCAAGAAGGTGGTGGAGTCACTGTTCCTGCAGGTATTTAAGGAAAGACTGGATGTGGCACTCAGTGCCATGGTCAAGTTGACATGGTGGTGTTTGGTCATAGGTTGCACTCGATGATCTCAGAGGTCTTTTCCAACCTACCTGACTCTGTGATTCTGTGACTGGGGACTAGCAAAGTGGGAGTGCCTGCACTGCCCTAACGGGAGAGCTCATATGTGATCCAGTGTCAGATGTAACTTGTAGTTCCTGTTTTAGTAAACCTGGGTTCTTAAAGGTAGGTTAAAAAGTCAAATATGGTATTTAAAATAAAAATTACTTGCGTTTTAACGTCGGGAATCTACATATCCATTTGGAGTTGAATGGAATTAGTTTGTCAGCATTTTTGAAAAGTTAATCATGTTTACTTAAGGATTTGAGAAGTTTACTTTAAAGGCTCAGAAAAGTTTCTTGCTTCTTGAAGTTGCAAATGATATAAATACCATCTGAGGGACAGTGCTCCAACCTCTAAAGGTCCAAAGGTGACACAGCAAATCCACTGACATTCATCTTCAAGACACCCATTATTGGAAGCCTTCCATTTGATATTTAACGCTTCCAATCTATCCATTTTCTAATTCTACTGATCTCATACTTTACTGTGTGCTTTAGGCAATATCATTAGATTTATGTGTAACAAAAAATGAATCTTTATTATTTTAAAATAGAATCATAGAATATCCTTATTTGAAAGGGTCCCACAAAAAATCATCAAATCCAACTCCTGGCCCAGCACAGGATCATCCCCAAGAGTCATAACATGTGCCTGAGAGCGCAGTCCAAACAGTTCTTGAACTCTGTCAGGGATTGGTGCTGGGACCACTGCCCTGGGGAGCCTGTTCCACTGCCCTACCACCCTCTGGGTGAAGAATCCTTTTCTAATATTTAACCTAAACCTACTCTGACACAGCTTCAGGCCATTCCCTCAGGTCCTGTTACTGGTCACCACAGAACAGAGATCAGTGTCTGCCCCTCCTCTCCCCCTCACAAAGAAGCTGTAGACTGCAATGAGGTGTCCCCGCAGTCTTCTCTTCTCCAGGCTGAACAGACCAAATGACCTCAGCCACTTCTTGTATGGCTTCCCCAGAAGGCCCTTCACCATCTTTGTAGCTTTCCTTTGGATGCTTTCTAATTGCTTTATATTTTTCTTATATTATGGCTCCCAAAACTACACAAAATATTTAACGTGAGATTGTCCCAGTGCAGAGCAGAGCGGGACAATCCCATCCCTTGCCTGGCTGGCGATGCTGTGCCTGATGCCCCCCAAGGACAGGGGTGGCCCTCCTGGCTGCCAGGGCACTGCTGACTCAAATTCAACTTTCCTTCAACCAGGACCCCCAGGTCCCTTTCCACAGCATTGCTTTTCAGCATCTCCTTCCCTAGTCTGTATATCCAGGGTTGCCTTGTCCCAGGTGCAGAATCTGGCACCTGTCTTTGTTAAACTTCATACAACTGGTGATTGTCCAGCCCTCTAATTTGTTGAGGTCTCTCTGCAGGGCCTCTCTGGCTCTGAGGAAATAAACAGGTCCTCCCAATTTAGTGTCATCAGCAAACCTACTTAATATACCTTTGTGCTTCCAAGTTATTTATGAAGATATTGAAGAGCACTGGCCCCTAAAATGGAGCCCTGTGGAATGCCACTTAATACCAGTCGCCAGTCTGCTGTCACTCCATTCACCTGTAACCCTTTGCACCCAAACCATGAGCCAGTTGCTCACCCACCACATGATGTGTCTATATAGCTGAGTGCTGGACATCTTATCCAGAAGAATCCTTTGAGAGACAGTATCGAACACTTTACTGAAATCCAAAAAAGATCACATCAACTGGCTTCCCTCGGTCAACTAGGCAGGGATAATTGGACAACTTAGTTCAGTTCTGTAACTTTTAATTCTCCAAAGTTTTAATATCAAGCATCTGCATAGATAACTCCTAGAGCAATTTCTAACCCACCCAGGCTGCAATTTTGGGAAAAATATACTGATGTATTATGTAACTTGAGATCAGAGAGGAGAACACCCTCATCCAAACATCTAACTTGCAGACAATCATTTGAAAATCTGCAGTTTGGGGAGGCAGCCCCACTGGACTCCAGCCTAGGGAACTGACGTAGTCTAAAGCATGACAGATCTGCAAGACCCTGAAGCACTCAGAACACACACAGACAGGCCCAGGGTCTGGCCTCACTGCACTGCCAACTTCCTGAGGTACACTGCTGTGCCATGTTGTGATGTATGGTGTAGGCACGGCCTAAATACTTAATGTCTGAGCACTAACTAATATTCATAGAAAACAGATGGGTTGGAGGAGATTCCAAATACCTGAAGCTCTTTTTTGCCCTTGATGCCATGATGATTTTTTGCTTTTTTATATATACCCCATTTTATATACTCTTCTGTATAGCTTTTATGCTTTTAGCCCACACACTTCTAATTCCTCAGGTTTGATAACTAGCGTAGATCCAATATTCCATTAAGCCAGGAGACCGAACATCCCTGGAAGCCTCGCAGTTGGGGGTCAGAAAGCCCCAGACACCAAGGTCCTCTCCAGAACACATTCTGTAAATTGAGATAGGCCCATCCAGGGGGAAGGTTCCTGGGATGAGGGGTTCACTCGAGCCTCTCACTGGGGAATCTTTGATAGATATGCTAATTCATAAGGCCTACAACTGTATATGGGATGTATCCTGTGTGTGCATTTCGGTGTGTGCTTCTCAGCGCATTCCACCCGCACGGAGAGTGCACCTTAAGGATCCTTAAATAAATACCGAGGCAAACCCCTTCTCCCTTTTAACCGTGTTTGGCTCTGATTTTAAAACCAGAGAAAGGCAACACCCTCATCCTGCTCCTGTATGGAGTATCTGGCAGCTGTACTCTAAAGTTTTCATTTGTTTTGAAGTAAACTTCTCTCTGATCTTGTCCTAGCCATTTCTTTTTTTATATTCTGCTTGTGACCCTCTCTGCACATGTGTCTGTTTTAATTATGAATCTGCTTGAGTAGGGCAACCTGTGTTTGGCCTATCACAATATTTGCCTGTGAGTCCAGGGAGATTTTTTAAGCAGCACTTCCAATGGTAGATTAATCTGTTACCTTGTTCTACACTATGGCTTGCTACAGAAATCCTCTTGAAGGACTTTAAAATTTTTTTTACCCATGGTTTAAAACATAATAAAGAGGTTTTTCTTTAAGTATGACCTTTGAATTTAAAAGTTAAAAACTAATAAAGTTAAAAACACTTCTGCAAACTGCTCTGGTTTGTGTAACAAAATAATTCAACCCCTAATAATTGTGTTCCTACATCTCAAGAGAATTGTGTAGCTCTTTGAGCTCCTTTAAAAAAAGTCTAATCAATCTAAGCACACTTCATTAAAATCAGAAAACATTTCATTAAAAATTAAGAAATAAAATGAAGGCAAAATCTTTAAATGGCTCAAGTATTTGTTACACATACATGTGAGAACTTGTGTATACACACACGCTGAAATACAACAAATCTAGATGATGAGAAATAAAAAAGACTGACTTGCCTATTCTCTGATCTGATTATCACTCATTATTTAAATCTGATAAGTATCTTAGTTTGATTCAGTGTCATAAATTAGTATTTCTATTAATGTTTAATAAGGCATAAAAGTTACCATGAAAAAGCCTTTCTGACCACTGCAATTTATGGTTGCTAGAACTAATATTAAGATGAAATTATTTAAAGATAATTGCATGCCACTGAAGTACTGAAATTAATTTTTAACTTTTTTCCTGTGGTAGGATTTTAAACTGAAATCCAGACTAAGATCCATCTGTATGCTATGACTTACTTCCTAATGTCCATTACAACTCCTTCAAGTCCCTCTAGTCCAGTTTCTTTCTCTGATTCAAAAAATCAGGTTGGACCACCTTCTCCTCCTATTCTTAATCTTTTATTCTAAGTAAATTTTAATAACAAGTAACTCAAAGCTGAAAAGGAATTCAATTTATTTTTTATTAGCCTTTTACAGGCTTCATCTGCTTGTACCAAAAATTATGTTTGCCACTGCAGCCATGGCACAGTGTGTTATTGCTGTGTTTGGCTACAACAGCAGTTCTGATAGCCTGAGAAACCTTCCTGATGGCCCATCTCATTGCCAAGGGACTCAGATGAAGAGCAGATTCGGAAACCTGACAGAAAAACGATCAAGTGGTTTCCTGCTGTCTGGTTTCCTGCCCCACTCTCATTTTATGTCTCTCCAGCTAAGGAGACCACTATACCTGATTCAACTCTATATAAATCTGGAACTGATTTATAAACTGAAAAAGGCTGAGCAGCAAAATATGTATTTTTATAAGAAACTGGCTAGCTTCACTAAACAGTCCAATCAGAGGATGACTTTCTTGAGTTTAATGACTGAACTACAATAGAGTTTGAATAAGCTGGACACCAGGTGTCGCTGACCGCTTGGCCGCCCGGGGGCCAGGCAGGCGACAAGCTCGGTGCTCCGGTCACCGCACAAACAGGCCGGAGCCCAGCCATGAGCGTCCTGCCCTCACTCGAAGGGCAGGTCCGCACCCCCCGCCAGGGGCTGGCTGCAGTCGAATAACAAAGGAGCGACGGCGGAGGCAAAGGAGGAGAGAGGGACTCCTTGCTGCAGCAATCCAAGTCTTTATTCCCCAGCCCGGGGGCCGGGAGAACAGGGAGACATGAAGGGGAGGCAACAAGGAGCTCAGCCTGATGGCACGGCTCGATGGAGTGGAGCCCCCACTGACTGTTGCAGGGACAGTTACACAGGGGGTGGAGAATGGGAGGAACAAGGATACAACCAATAAGGAAATTATAAGGGATGACACATAACCAATAACATAATACAAGGGGAGGAATTTATTTGAACAATCCAGTGACAGGGGTAACAGAACTGAACTTTCTAGAACTTAATCACATAAGCAATAAAGGCAATACATAAACATAAGGGAAAGAACCAATCCATAACCAAATAACTCAGAACATACTAGATTGGGGGAGAGGTCCTTCAACCAGGGAGACACCCAGGGGGATGTGGCATAAACCTAGGTGCCACCCATGGCACTGCCCTCCAACCTGCCCTCCTGGGCAGGGAAATCCATCCCCTGGATGTCCTCATTAATATGCACCACTACAACCAGGAAAGAACACCATTGTATTCATGTTGGACAGAAATCTTCAGAAGGTTGAAAAAGGTCCAGCAAATTGAAATGGAGCAAAATAAAAAACAACCCAGCACTGTGCCATTTCAGTACAAACAAGATGGCCTGACTTGCTCAGTTGTGAATGATTGAGACAAGAGCTACTTTGAGACTGTCTCAGACTTCAGCCTCCAGAGGAATCTTTAGCCCACAGGGTTTTAATTCTTCTCTGGCTCAGAGGCCAGAGGGCACTTTCTGGTGCCATCTGCTCTGGACTCCAGTACTGTGACAAAGCAAAATACCACAGAGCAGTCTCCATCAGCCTGCTCATCACTAAAGGTGCTTGGTGAGCTTTCAGAGCCCTGATAACAACAGGTAGGTTCACACGTGCCTCTTCATCGGTACACGCCTAAAGTCACCAGTGAACCTGGATAGAAAAATCTGTACAATATGCATCCCATGAGGTGACTTAACGATTTTTAGTCAGATTAAACCTGACAAATATTCCAGTTTACTCCACTGTCTTAAAGATATTTTGTTGATCTCTGATTATCATGGTGCATTATACCACGTGCTCTTCCATCAACCTTGTACTAGGTAAGCAACAAGCAAAAGCCAGACTTGTCCCTGCTTGTGCTTTAGAATAAATGACTTCACAAGGCCTGAGAGCTGTAAGAATTAAATGCAAGGGCAAGAAGAGGTACTAGTTTCATAATGATACAATGTTAAGGACTTCAGCAGAGTTACTTCTGATCTAGACAAATAAAAGTGGGACTGAAAGATTCCTTACAACTTCTCTTAATTGAAATCTTTAAAGATGTGCTGTCCCTAGCAAATTCAGTTGTAAGCTCCCCTGCACCTACAGAATAGTTGGGACAGAAGGACAATAAAAGAACTTAAAAAAAAGTCTTCAGTCACCAAACTTGCTGTGCTGCACTAAACTGCCCTAAAACCAATCACCTGTAAGAGCACATTCAAACTGTGTGGGTACTGCATCTCAGTACAGCAAAGCCAGAGGGCAATGATAATATGCCTGAGAGATGAGGCAGAAGGAGACTGGCTCCCTTTCCATGTGCCAGATTTAATGTATAGTGGTGGTAAAAAAGCAGAAGAGAAGCAGCAAAATATCCCCTCCTGGCATATGATACAAGTTAACTTAATGTGCACAAACACATTAGAACAGGGATGGTGTCTAGAAACCAGACTTCACAGATAACTCTTCAGAAAAGTATTTAATTCTGGGATTAGTTTTAGAACACTAAATTGGCTTTTCATACAATGAAATCTATACCCATCAAAGGAGGAGGATTCTTGAACAACCTTCCAAAGAAGGAGCCAACAACGGTTCTTAAAAATTGAGATCTTTTTGAAAGAAGTTAAATAACAGAATGTTTTCCTTATTCTATAATCCTGTATTTTAAAATAAAACTATTATTAATAAAGCACTAGAAAACACAATGTTCAAAAATTAAACCAGAAGTAAACAAGTAACAATTTGAATACAGTACCATTTTATGTTTCTAGATTTTGATTACCACAAGCTCTTACTTAGGCACCCGCTGTTTTCCAGATCACTGTGTCAAGCTCCATCCTTACCTCCTATTCGAATAAGTACATGGAGGTGTTCAGCTTCAGTTTAAGACCAGCTTGCCATGCATCAAAGGTTTCAGAGGCCTAAGGAAATTATTCATGTCTTACTGAAGAGTAATGCCATCATTCTTCAAATGATCATAATGAAAGACCAACCATGAGAATCTAACTGTTCCTTCCTGCAGTAAAACTGGAAGATGGGGCGCAAGAGGACACAAACAAACCTACAAGGTTCACCTCTGGATCCTTTTGTAGAGAATTGTAGTGTGGGGGGATCAGTCCAGGAAGCCACCAAATGGGTACAGAAATGCTCTTCTACATTTCAGAGCTATGGATCAACATGGACTTATGCTTTAAATAATTCTTCTTTCCTCCTGCTTGTCCAACCTGGCTGCACAGCCCGCAGGCAGCCATAGGACACACTTCCGGCATATGTTAATAAGGGGCAGACAGAGAGCAATAATATCTTAGAAAAAAGTTCCTGCAAAATTTAGAATAATCAAGATTAACTATTGATTTAAAAAAAAATAGAATGGTATAAACATCTTTACTTTCAGCTGAATATTTTGGGTTGCTTTCTCAATATACTTGTGCAGTGTGAGTGTATGGACACAGTCAATCTGGTGGAACATCTTCTAAGGAAGTAATTTATCTTAATTATACAAGCATGCAGGACAACCTAACATAACATTAGAAAATTTATCTAGATGATATAATAGGCCACTGCAAAGTAGTTAAATACTGGCTCATGAGAAGGAATTGTTAATTAATTGATTTACAGCTATTCTTCTTCCATTAGTAGCAAATTTTGGTCGAAAAAAATAACAATATTTGCAGTTAACAACCATTTCTTGGACAAGACAATGAAAGAAATTTTTCAGTGGTTTTATTGCTGGTCCCCTTAGACAAAATACTTAATTTTCATTTCAACACCTTATCTTTTTTCAAAAATTATATCCAGATAATTTACAATCTAAACATCATTTTAAAATTAAGTGCTGGAGAAGATAATGTCTAAGCATAGTGCATAAATCACATCCTGCGCACTTTTTGGGGAGAGAAAGAAGAGAAGTGCTTACTGAATATGAAATCAGCCCAAGTTTTATTAACTATACATCAAAAGAAATTAAAAGAGCAAAAATTGTGATTCTCATGGTATAAAGCCTTAAATATGTTCATCATCTAGTTCTCAGCCTCATCATAAATAACTTATAAAAATCAACTGAGTGCATTTTAAGTAGACTGATTAACATTGCATAAATGCTGTATATATTAAGAATATTATCTACAGAAATTAGCAGGAAAAACCTTAAAGCTACTCTTAAAGTTTTAATCTATCCCAAGGTATCAAAATATGAATAATTTTAAAATTAACCAATTGTTATCTAACTTGAGCTGTTTCTGAACTGTCAAAAAACAATCATTCATTTCTATTTTTTAGGTTGTTTTTACCTCTTACAATACATATGAACCAACAAGAAAATCTTACTGGAATACAGGGGAAGGATTTAGATGAAGCAATTTGCTTCACACTTTCTTACAGAGTTTGCCTGTAAGACATTCACTTTAAAAAATGGTTGTGACTCTACACCACATCACTCTCAACCTCAGCTATTGAGAATTTCTAGTTACATTTTTGATGGACCATAGATCAAACAAACACAATTGAAGATGAATTTTGGTTTTATTCACTCAAAAGTCATACACAACAAGCATGTCATATGGTTAGATAATGAAGAGGGCATTGACCTTATCATCTTTCAGGTCCTCTGGCTATTCCAGACCCTGATGGCATTCCCAGAGTCTCTCACTCCAGTGACAGAGCACAGCACTGGTCACAGCTGCCTGCCAGCTGTGGCCCCACAGCACATCTGAGTTTGCAACCTGCAAAACTGAGTGCTTGTCCCGTGGCTGAAAAAAATTAAGTGACTAAGTAGAAGTTTTACCACTCACTATTCATTAATGAGAGGACAGGAATTGGATCAAATCAGTGAAATGACCACACCCTGAAATTTAACCTTCACTTTCAAAACTGTAATTCATCTTAGAAATCCCTCATCTCAGTCTGCTGTCCCAAGGATATAATTTCTTCCCCTTATATTTTACGTAGTAATTATTTAAAAATTATTATGAATAAATGAAGATTTTATTTATTTATTTATTGTTCTTTTGGCTTCCATGAACATACACACCTAAGCCATTGGTTTATATACTCTGTCTGGTATGTTCCAGCAGAGACATTACTGCTGAAATGTCTCAGAATAATTAGGTACAGTGAGCAGGTTATATGTAACCACTGCCAGCTGAGCTCCACACAGAAAGAAATACTGACAAAGATGTATAGAATATTCACAGAAAGAGTTTTGACATCTTCCAGTGCTGGAGAAAGTCATTAAAATCAAGGACACAGTTATCATCTGTGCTTCAGTGAAGTCATAAGACTCCCAACGAAGGCTCAAAAAAACCCTCAAAAGCTGCTGTTCTGGATACAACAAAAACTATAATTGAGTTTCCCAACCATTTTATTCCAAATAAATAAGTTTAATAAACATGGAAAGAATGAAGCATTGCTATTCTCACATTTAATTTTATGAACTTGAGTAAAACAAGAGCTTAGACTTGTCCTTCACTGCAACCAAGAGCAGAGCTCAGTCCTTGTATTTATTCCCCTCAGGAAGGAGGCATTGCACTGCTCAGCCACATGGCACCTACATCAAATGACTCGATTCACAGCATGAGGCCACGGAGCAGGCAATGGGTCTCTCACAACTGGCAGCCTCTAGTGACCAGTCTCATTTTGCCATTTGCTCATTTGGTCCGAGAACCACTGCTGTCAATCACTCAAAGTGCCTCCTCCATCAGAAGTTGTGGCTGAAATTTCATTTAATATAAGTGAAAGGTTTTGGATGTGCACAAAAATCAGGCTAGGAATAGAAGGCCACTACAAATGGAAACTGTAGCATTAAATGTTTCCTTTCACTCCTGAAAAAAGAAGTCTGGAGTTTTTTTTTCTAAGTCTCATAATAACTTTCACTTTTTAAAAGAATTTAATAAACAAATGATTAGTGCAAAATAATAACATATATATATATAGGCCTCAGTTGTCCATACTTCTTTCAGGCCAAGTGAGAAAACAAACATGGAAGGTACAGAAATTAACACCACACATTTGCTCCTCTTTTTCTTTTCCTCCAGTCTCCATTACAAACAGCTGACAGTATAAGGAATTCTATAATTCATGGTAAGATGCATGCCAGAACCAGGAAAACAAAGTCACCTGTGAAGTGTCTGCAGGCACAGAAGAGACACGGTAAAAGAGAAAAACTCTTAAAAGAGTCACCTTGAAAAGTAGTAAGGCACAGCATTCATCTCCACTGTGGAAGAGAGAGGAAGCACATAAAACCATCCAAGACACACTGTGGTAGTTAAGAGAATGAAATTTCTCTGAGAAAGCATATATTTCTGTTTTTAAAATCTTTTATCTTCACACTTTTCCTGTTTGAGATAGTTTTGACAGAATTTTCTAAACTCCCACTGGATTGAAAACAAGAACATATTACAAGTGCAGAGAGAAGTGTCATGAGAATGAGAACACTTTTCTGAGCATTTGAAGAGAAAAAACAGTTCAAAAAGAGATTAAACAAATTCCTGGTGGACAGGTTAATCACAGACTATTGAACACCCACCAGCTGGCTCTGGATCAGGGATTCTCAGAGCAGCTGAAGGCTGTAAGCTGGGGAGGTAAAGCAGGGGAAGCATTTGTTGTTAGTGACTGTTCAAGCTACGATGCTGGACTAGGTCTGGTGCAGTACAGCTGTCCTTATGGCCTTGCATTATGCTCCCCAACAAATCTGAACTGTATCCACTCTCACCCAAAATATCCTGTGTGACAAGCTAGTCCTGGGTGTCTCAGATAGGTATGGATGCTCTGTAGGAATGATGGCCACAAAATAACCAACACTATCAGTTCTCTGAATACTACTAAATGCTTACTTGGATGAAGTCTTTGGCAAAGGTTCTTTACCAGCCTCTGGAAAATAATGGTTCTCTTTTTTCTCAACAAAAGTCCATTAAAAAAATTCTTCATGGTCTGCATTGTTACCAGGCTACCAACGGACTTCTGGTTGCTGCAGCCCAGGCAGATCTTTCTAACAGAAGTAACAGGTAAAAAGGGTCTATATTTTATGTCAGATGGTACTCAACTGTTTGGCATCTCCTTCTTTGAAGTGCTACCCCATTAATGACTAGATTCCAGATGAAAATTAAGGCAGTCTGTTTTATTTTTAAATGTGTCCCAAACAGAGACTCAAAGGAGATGATGTTGGGGGGAAGAGGAGAAGGGTGTTTCTGTCTTCTTAGTATGTGATCCTGGATATAGCTTCACTATAGCTCCTGTAGTATATGTAAGTAGTACTTTTACACCTAAGTGTGTCTGTGTCTATTTCAATTTGGACTGGTTTACTGTATCTGATTCCACGTGTGACCATACGTTTATTTTATAGAACATGCAATGTCTAGAATGATTTTTCATTACTTACGCTATAAGATTATAGGAAACAAAGCATTAAAAAACAAACAAACAAACAAATATCCAAAATGCAAACCTCAAAATCACAAAGATGATCCTGCTCTATAAATGTACTAGTAAGCGACAGAAGGTACAAATCCTCCGAAGAAACTATCACCAATACCAGGAATAGTAACCTCCTGATTTTGGCCTGTAGTTTTGGCTCATGGAATAACCCAGAAGGTCCTGAGGAGTTTGGCTGCATCCCAGTGGCCTGTGATCACCTGCATATGGACAGCTCTACTGCCCAGAACCTCCACAGCTTCACACACGGCAGCTTGTTTGGCCACCAGCCACACCGCTGGCACAACCCACACCATAACACCTGAGAACAACATGCAGGGTAACACCAGGGCATACCTGATGTGCCAGTCCTGCCCATGACAGGGTCCCAGAGAATCTGGCCACGATGCTGCCCCATACTTCCCAAGAACACCCTGTCCTTACAGAATTTGGGGATTTTGGAACTTTTCGCATCAGAATTAGCGCCTTTCTGCCTAACAGTCTTTAATGGATTGCTCCTCTGCAAATTTGTCTTGCCACTTTCTCAGCCTGTATAAGAACATTTTGCACCTATACACCCTGTAGCAATAACACTAACAGTTTAACTGTTCCTTAAATAAAAAATACTTTCTTTCACTTATTCTGAAGCTTTTCTCACTACAGAGCGAGATTTGAATGAAATGATTACAAGAAACAGTGATAGTCATCCCGTTCTGCACACTCTTCATGCTCTCCGCACTCCACTCACCCATCTGCTTCCAAGGCTAAAGACACATACTTTACATCTATGCTATTTCATTTGTTTTCAAGAGTCTGGTTATTACACTTCACAATAAAATTCTTCCAGTTTTATATTTCTTGCAGTGTCACATCAGGATTCCTCCTTTCAGCAATGCCAAAGAACTAATCAGACTAGATATGAACAACTGGAATACAGAAAATTGTATACGATGAATCAAGCACTTCTTTCAGGTGCTTCCTGTATATAAACTGAAGGCCACTAAAATACTCCAAAACCAATATGAGAATGATTTGCTCTATATGGGTAAAATTCAGGGGTTAAGTGCGCCAGTGTACAAGAGTCAGAAACTTTTTGTAAAATATACATGTATGTCCTCTGTTGCTATCAGTGCTAGTCCCAGTTCGGGAAACAAACAAATCTGGAGGACCTAAGTGAAGTACAGCTGAAAAAGGCTAAATTCAGTGCCTTGCATTCAGCAGTGAGCTACTATTTTTGAGGCAGATCCTGCCCCCACCTCTGCAGGTACGGCTAAAGCCCTGCTTACAGAACTAGGGCAAGCCATGGGCATGAAAGGAAAAGTATCCTTCTCTTGGCAGGCAGAAACGTCCAGCAATGGAGTATTCCAAGTGCAGAAGACTGTTGCATTTTCTTGCTTTACTAGGATCATGAGATGACATGACGCCTCCCCAGAAAAACTTTATTTACATGGTTTGCCTTATAAATTAACCAGTCTCAATTTTGAAGCTATGTTGTGGGTTGCAGCCACTTGTGCACTGCCATCAGGATGAGAACTCTTCTTGCCTATTTAGTGAATTAGTCAATAAACTACAATTTCACACAGTACATGTGAAACCCCTGGGATGCTAAAAATAGACTGAATGATAAATTTCTCATTCTGGATTTTTCCATGCTTCTTACTACTAAAACCATGAACAGAAAATACACAGGAGAGTATCATATATCATTGGTGTCAAATTATTAATTAGCAAAGTCTAACTTTTCCAATGGAAAAGCTGCCCATAGATCTCATAGCAGCTATGCAGGCTAGGAAGACAGGAAGAGAGCAGAGGGTAATGGTAACACGCTTTCCCCGTGTGTTGAAGCTGCCTAGTAAGAGGATGAAAAGCTCATGCTCAAGGGTCAAAAGGGAGGATGATGTGCCCTGGTCCCAGCCCTGATGCTTGGGGTGTTTTGGGGTCTGAGATGTTCTCATTACGTGACCCCTGGAACAAGGGAGCAGAGGAGACAGAGCAGAAAGAGCAGTTAGCTCTAGGATGAGGATTTGGCAAAGGAGGAGGAAGGAAGAAGGAGAGAGAAACTCCACAGGAACTGATGTACTGGTTTTTGTCCTGGTACCTTGGCTCTGCTGGAGCATGTTTCAATGCCCACACAGGCTGTCCCAGCAGGTTAAAAAGACCTCTTGCACACACAGCCTGCTGCGAAGCTTCAAGTGCTCCTCTAGTTAGGGTGGTGTAAAAGGGGAAAAAAAGCCCACCCGCTACCACTGGAACTCACACACCTTTGGCTTGAATAGCACCTTATTCCAAGGTGCTGGAGAAATGCACATATTTCGCCACAAAGGAGACTAGTAACTAACAAGTTATTCTTTAACTCTAGCAGCACAAATGCCCCCTTTTCCTTCCCCAGGTGCTTTTCAAATGGATGCTTCTAATCAGGTATGATCAGGGAAAAAAAGGACAACTCAGGTCAGGAGTTCTAAAAGGTAAATGGCGGAACATTCCTATTTCCACTGCAACGTTCAGTTCCGGTAAAGACAAAGCATTTGAACCCAATAAATAGCAAAACTATTATTTTCTTCTGGAACAGTAGTGGAACTATATAACTATTTTCCAGTAGTTGCCACTGTTTCAAGTGGAGTATAAAACCAATAATGAAACGAAGTGCAGAACTAATTCTATAAATGCAGCCATAATCAGTACAATGCTACATTACCATCACAAATGTAATAATTCCTTAAAAAGCCAGTTCGGGATTTCTTTCTGTCTTATCATAAAATACCACTTATTTGTGCAGGTTAACATCCCAAATTCTCTTCCTTTCCATGAAAAAAACCTGCATAACTCCCAAAGTGTGATGTTGTTGCAGGCAAGAGATCAGAAGCTACAGTGTTGGCAGTAGTAGCCAATGTGAAGATCTTGAACTACATCTAATTAATAACCAGTTCAGGTACAGTTCCTCGGCTTGGCTTACAGCCTCCATGGACAATGTGGTTGTCTGAAACCTTTGCTGTGGTAGGAAACCAGCAATATGTTGTGTTGAGGCTGCCATTGCCAGTTGATATTGAGCCCCATGAATCCCAGTGCAGGGAAGCAGAGGAGCTTACTATGCTATTATTTCTATTCATATTGAGCTTTGTTTTGAAGTGTCTGATTCACACAAGATGTAATAATCATGTAAGAGATGATTGTGTTGCCTGGACAAAACGAAATTTGTACAAATGTGATTCTGCATAACAAAATAACTGATCAATAGCATCAAATACCAATCAATGCTATCAGTAATTCACCTACTCCTCATTTGTGATCTTACATTCATAGAATCATTTAGGAGAACACCCTATCCTAAATTATTATGAGAAATTGGCAAAGCTGTGACTAAACAGGCATTCACATAACAAAAGTGCTCATTATGAGAGCATCAAACTCTAGGTCAACCTAAATAATCCTCCAGTCACTCCAAACAGACCACCCTGGTAAGATGCAAGGGAATCTGGAGAAGGCCTTGCTTTTCCTTGCAAGGCTTCCCCTTCTCCATTCTAAACCCTTTTCCTTCTGCATCACACTGAAAGACTGCAGAAACAGCAGCAATGGAGCCTTCTACTGGTTTCATTCTCATTAGACTACATGTGAATATAGCAGAAAGGACCCAATTTAAGTTACTCTAAGAAACAACTTTTCTAAAAGAAGTAAAAAAAAGTAAAACAAAGCAGAAATCCTTCTGATACTTCTGTCCCATTTCGCAGGAGAAAGCTGTCTGCCAGTTTCCAGCTCACAGCCCTTGGCTTTTTCCTGGCTGAGACTTCTCCCTAAGGCTGTCCCTGAAATATTCTCATCAAAGAGCACGAGGGAACAGCATGCTCTGCCCCAGGAGCAGGACAAAGACTAGCCAAATTTGTGACCACTCTGCAGTCATTCCCTGCAGCTATGAAATCCCATTCATCCCCCACTAGGAGCATTTTCAAAAGGGCCCAGTCTTCCAGACCTGGAAACTTAAATCAAGAGCAAGTTAAGGAAGAGTCTGGTTCCAGCCCTACCATGAAAGGCTATGTATTTTGGTCCATAAAAACAGTTCAACCTTCCCTGCAGACCATAAACTAGAATCTGTCACAAGCTGGATGCAAGGTCCTGACATTTCTAAGCACTTTCTGATGCTAGTGTCTAACATGATTATTTTGCCTGTCTAATGAATTAAAAGACTCAATTTTTTCAGATGTCAGTATTTTCCTACGAGGAAGTATGGCCTAAACTTCCCCCAAGTGTCTGCTGGGATATCAGAGTGAACATCATTACCAGAACTAGATATGTACAATTAATAACACAGTTTTAAATTTACATCTGTTAATCCAACCAAATTTTGTGTTTCATTTCTAACACCATTCTAACACTGTAGTCAGTAACAAGTATGAAGTCTTGTGACACAAAAATGTCAAACTGGTGGTATTCATCTGATGTCAAGAGCAGCAGTAACACTTCTACAGTCTGCTGGGTTTCTCCACACAGAAGCCAGCAAACAGCCCAAGGGTAATTTATTTCATCCAGTAACAGGGTGCAGTAGGACCAACCTTGTTCTAATGAAGAAAATCATTATTCCCATGCCTCTGAAGAAGGATTCAGGATGGGAGACTGGTTGCTGGACTGAACAGGAACAAACACTGTGGTTAAGTCGTATTCCAGCACCCAGAGGAATGGCCTGTGCTTGAACTCTCCATCCTGAAAGGTCTGCAGATTTCTGTGCCATTATCTTATGCAGTATATCTGCTTCCAAAATCAAACCCTGAGGAACAGATTTTGCTGTCTACGACTATTTTATTTTCTGCTGTACTGTTCCTCCAGTCCTTTGTGCTTTCCTATATCCATGACAGATCCATGGTTTTAGATGCTAAATCCATTTTTAAAATAAAGAATGAAACGTAGCTCAAGAATCTCAGCTGAAAAATTCTAAATAATTTCACTGACCTACATTAATCAATGTATTTATAGCCTCCAGCTAACAGGCAGGTGAATAATTATTTTTATAAAGTAATCTTCAGTGTGCCAGCCTTTTTATTTTTTAGTAAGAGCTGCCAGTAGAAATGCTATGACACAGGCTTCTCTTACCAGTTTCTCCTAAGAGACTAAAGACCTCATTTCCAATATATTGAAATATTACTGTATTGTGAACAATGTCTTCAGGAAATGAGATAGAGAAGTTTCAGTTCTCTTTCTGCTCAACTAAGTCAAATGAGTTTTTGGTGCTACCAGTGAGTGGAGTTTAACTCAACTCTGTAAACCCCTTAATTTTATCTACAGAAAAATGCTAACAGAAGGAAAACATGCCTATTCTCAGTTACTGCTGGAAAATTAGTACTTAGGGAACAGACTTGTTGAGCAAGCAAGTATTATATACAGAGATATTTTTCTGTTAATAAGCACTGATAAAGTATCTGTACGCTATGTGCTTTAAATTATTTTATGCAACTGCTAATTTTTTAGTGTCTGAAGACATATTTAATCAATCAAAAGCAATCTGGTTATTCTCAGTGATTACTTCTCAACCATGGGATGAAATGTAGAAATAAATAAATGACTAAGTGCATAATAGAGTGCATTACAGGAAAAAAAATTTTATGTGTTATCAATAATTTAGAAGCATGCTCCTGCTTGCAAACATACATGCCAAAGTATTTCTTTACAGTTAATCTAGAATTATGCCACTTTTGGAACAATACCAACTGTGCGATAATTTAATATGCATTAATTCCTGTTTTTAATTCCTCTTACTAATGTGCATTAATTCTTCTTTCTCTTTACAGTAACAAATGAAAACCAATATAGAGCAGAAGAAAAAAACTTTCTTTTTATTTATCACAAGGCCATAACTCAGGAGTTGACAATGCTACTTTACTGCAACAGGGAGTGAGAACTGATCTGTGTTCATTCGAGTTCACATGATGCCTAAGCATCAGCTCTTAAAGCTCCTGATTTTCCTACTAGTCACCCCTTCAGTTACTAACTGAACTGAATGGATCTGCTCTACAGCCCAGAGCAAGAACAAAATCAATAAGATTTGGCAGCACGCATCAATTCTCTGATTGTAAATGTATTTATTAAAAGAAAATTTTCCAGAATTAAGTCCAAGTCAGTTAAAATTTGCAAAGCTGCAGTTTGAGAAAACCAAGTACTGTAATTGAATCTTTGGCTTTATAATGAGAACAAGAAAAACAATATTCCAACACGTTATTAATGGACACTTCCATCCACATTAAGCTGCTTTTTTTTCCTAACACTATCCCTTACTAATAAGATGCTTGCAAGATTGTCCCTTCTTGACCCTTTTCTCTGTATAGTACCATGGATTACTTATTGGTATTTTAAATTATATAATTACCCAGTTATCTGAGGAGATTGTGGACAAGAACAACAACAACGATGACAACAACAAAAATCAGTTCTTCCTCAAATTGGTTATATTAACAGCAAACAGTTCCTGGGTTGCCTTTGCTTTCCTCTCTTTTTATTCAAGCTGCTTACTCTGTAGTGACTAAAATATTTATGTATGCTCCTCTGAAAATCTCAGCCAAAGCGACTAAAAATCATGATCTCCAGGGAATTTCAATGGACCCTGGATACCTCTCTCAAACGCCTTGGAAAACCTAGCCATTATTTTTTAGAGAATATTAGTATTTTCAATTCTTCACCTTTTATTAATATATCTGTTTCCTCATTAAACATAGGTAATTTAAATGCCTCACCTTCAATGTGAAAAAAATGAGAATTTTGTTGTAAGATCCCTGAAACTGTGATTATGGCTGTGATGCTTTTTATTTACAACAGTCAAAGAACGCAAGCCATGTTCATTCACTGATACATCTGGATATAGTAGCAAAGCATTGAATGAGCTGAGGCATATTCCAGTAAATCACATATGTTCCGAATTCAGTATTTGAATGTGCAACCCTTAACTGTATGTGTGAAATTCTCTCTCACAGAAATACACTTCCATTAACTTACTTAGTTTCTATGATAAATGAAGTTAGGTATTCCCTAATTAACTGCATGAAAGGAATTTAGGAAGGTGTTTTTCTGCTGTTAGTTATTCTCATTTTTACATCTGTTTTCACGGTCAAAAGCCTGCTTAATCTGCAAATTACGCATTTCAGATAATATTTCATGGCAGAAGCAGAGAAAATAGAGTAAATCCTCCATGGCAAATGAAGAGTGACTCGCATCTTTGCGAGCAGCCAGCTATCACACATATCTTCCTTGTTAGTATCATGTGAGCTCCTCACTGCTGTTGCTGCCATCCCCGCCGTGTTCCCGGCCCAGAGCTCGCACGCCCAGGAATGTGTTTGCATTCAGCACACGCGAGATACAGGCTTTGCCAGGGAGGATTTTCAAACGCCCCTCCCCCAGATGCTCCTAGTCCCGGTAGGTGTGTTTTCCATCCCCAGGCTCCATGTGCTGCGAGCGCTGCTGTGGCTGCTCCGGGGGGCCGGCGCGCCCCTCCCAGCCCCGCGCTGTGACTCAGCATCCCGCAGGCCTTCCTTGGGATCCGGGAACCCGCACCGCCTGTGCCCGCCGGCCGGGCACTGCCCGCATCCCCGAGCCCATGAGCCTTCCCCAGCACGGGAAGGAAGCGTGGTGGAAGGAACTCCTGGCCATGAGCAGGTGGGGTGCAGCTCCCGCACAAGGAATGCGTTTCCAGACTGACCGGCGGGTTCAAAACTGCCGCTCCAGCCCGATGACTGCTCGCTTTCAGTCGGGCAATACTAACAATGCCTGATCTCTGGTACAGCGTTCTTCCAGTTGATTATTTGGTAATTAACAAGCAAACACACACTGTTCACTGAGACAGGGCTCCATATGTGTTTCTGTGCAAATGTGGCATAAGGACTCAGGGATCTAAAGCTGGCCCATCAGGCGTTATTAGATGCAAATGCAAAATTACAATGTAAACTCAAAATAAAAAGGCAATTACCCAAGGAAGGGTAGCATCCTGTTGTGACTGCCGGTAATGCTTACTGGCAATACCTTGCTCCTTGCGATCATACAGGTAACAGCTTTCAGATTTATTAAACTAGCTATTTCTCAGTACTATGTGACAATATATCTCTTTGAAAGTATCGGTATGTCTTCAAGTTACTCAACACAGAAGCTAAAGCATTTCTACTCCTTTTCCAAAATAAAAAGATCTACAAGTGCAAAAAAATATTAACAATATAGAATTTTTAAGCATTTACTGTAGTAAATAATTTATTTCTTAAATGTAACTTATCTTCTTTTAAAAGGTGATATCTTTACTGTACACCTGTATTAGTTAGACAGTTTTCTTGAATATATCCAAAATTGTCAAATGTGCAAATTAAAAAAATGTAGATTTTTTTTTTTTAATTTCCAGAAAATTCCATAATTAGAAATAGCTATACTTCTATGTAAAATTTCTAAGAATACATCGTTTTCTGAAGGACAGTAAGGACAGACTTGTCTAGGCACTAAATGAAAGCCCAGACTTTAATCCAAAATGTAACAGTATGATCATCTTAAGTTATTTACAGGACAGTCAAGCAATAGATTCTGGGATGCATTTTCCTGGCATACATTTTACTCTAGCTTGCAAATGTTACAGAAGATGTACAGAAAGAGGGAAAAAGTCAATGAAATTTCATTGTCATTATTCAGTTAGGACCTCTAATGAAATAGATCATGTTATTATATTGATCACCTCAGTGACTGTCCTGCCCCTCCCCACAACGCAGTCAACTATAGCAGACAAAAACTGATCAGAAATGTACACTCTTGAACAAACTGCAGGATTCAAACACAGTATTTAGTCTCAGCAACATTTAAACCATTTAAAAATAATCAGACTAGTAGGATCTCTGCAGCTATATCCACCTGAGAATCCTGACTCTGCATTCCAGCCCAGGTATATGAGTCAATATAACCACACTGCATCATCGTAATCCTGTCTCAGCATATTCCCTCTACTGCACTCAAATCCACAAATAAAAAATACCCCTCTTTACCTTAGATGGTGAATTCCTTCTTGTCCTTTTGTTCATAATAACTATTCCAAGTTTGCATCTTTGAAAAAAATACAAGGATGGTTACACCAATAAACTTCACAATCCTCTCCTGCGGCGGAAAGCAAATTAAAAAAAAAAAAAGAAAAAAAAAAAAAAGACTTCAAACTGTGACCTCAGAGCAGAGCACAGCCGTTAGCATCCCTCAGCCAACCTTCAGTAGAAAGCAGGTTTAGACAGCAGGAAAACTGGCTCTATACATGGCTGCAAAGCTTTCAAATCAAGCATTCTGTGCTCTAAGCTCGGGGATTTATATCTTCTTAAATAGGCCGTCCCACTCAATGCTGCTTGTGTGCATGAAAATATGAAGCATTTCACTGCAGTCACTTTATGCAAGAAACTACCCTAGTCATCTTTACAATCTCTGTCACTATGCTCTGAGACTAAAGAATGAGGAGAGCATGCATAATTCATGCATTAAAATTTTCTGTGCACTTCCTGCAGCAACTGTTACATCCAGTAATGGGGTATCGATCAGCTCATCGCTAAAACAATTGGGGCTGGGCAATTGCTTTGCTGCAACAAACAATATTCCATCCAAAACAGGATGCAGACACAGGCTTCCCCCTGCAGCACTCAAGCGTAACTCCAACATACATGGCATGGCATTTACATATTGCAGAGTGTTTAATCTGGACTCTGCATTTCTTTGACCTCCAAAAAATGCTGTGTTATCTGAGCCTTTTATTTGAAGTCTGTATTCCCTGCAGACTTTCTCCTTTAACTCCGTGCAGCAGGAGAAGCAAGTATGTTTTCCTAACCCCATGTTCAAAGCACAGTGAACCTCTGAAAGCACAAGGCTGATGTAAAAGCTTTCTACCCCATGACACATTCTTTGTCCCATACACACCTGAACCATGTTTGTACCAGGAAGCAAGTCCATTCTCATTTGAATCCTTTTGTTAGAGTGCATATATTATATTCTATCTGCATAGACACACATAGATACATCGTTTTTGTCTAGCACAACTCACATAATTTTATCTGCCAGATTAATTAAAACACATCCCAGAGTTTCTACTTCTTCCCACAGACCTGAACATCTTTCAGCCTTTTCAGCATACTCCTTTTTCTTGCACCCCTGTCATTTAAACAAGCTTCATCAACAGTTATCAACCCTGTCTTCAGCCCCTGTGTTCAGCAGCTTCTGGGCATTCCCAGTCTCTGACTGCCACGTGCTTCTCCTCCCACACACAGGAAAACCACAACTGCCACTGTTTCATCAGAAAAAGATGAGAGAAGGAAGATGGACAAAAGGAAAACATAAAGTCATGACTCAGGTGAAACTCCAAAGCAGTATTTAAAAATAAAATAACAAGGATCTTTGATTACCCTGGTGTTACCAAACAGCATAGTCACTGGTGTGTGAACCACACAGACCTGTAGTTTCCCAAAAGCCATGGAATTATTCCTGATTCTTGACAGAGTTTGGGTCTGATCTTTAATCACTAAAATACATCATCATCACTAAAATAAAGAACTCTTACAGAGGTTTGTTAAAAGATATTCAAGAGGTTAGTAAGACTTGTAACAGTTATTCCTGGCAAAACGAAAAATCTTGATGGAACTGCAGCACAAACAGAGACATTCACACATTGATGAAAACCCGAATCTGGGCCAAACTATCAACTCTCCTGCAATTGTACACATTCAGAGTCCTCCCAAGTAAGTTAATGGAAAATTGTCTGGAGCAAGCAGGATTTGGCATACAGTCTGGAAACCTGAATGAATAGAGGCTTTTTCAGCAGAAATTCGGGAAGAAGTTTTTCTTAGTCTCTCACCAAAGCAATCACCTTTCAGTACATCCAGTGCCTACTGCTTTCCTTTATGCTAAGGCATGCCCATACATTGCAGTGGGCTGGCAAACGTGTCGCCAAGAAATTCCTGTATGCCTGTCTGGTACATCCATTCTCAACAGCTGCCAAGGGTATAATATAACAGCACTTAATCACTAGTTTGGGATACATCAAAATCAGCAGTTTAGTTTGTTACATTCTTCATCCTATACTGAGTGCTGGGTCACAATAATCTCTGACAAGCCTTAAGCAAGAAGTTACAAGTCGTATCAGAAAATGTGATGTTGTTCACCTGACTGCTTAATAAATGAGATTAGAATGGGAATAAACGTCATAGAGATGAGATTTGTGCCCCAGGTCATGCAACCCCTATGAGTTCACTCTGTTCTTACTCTAATCAGTTCTAAGTGGGAACTTTACTGGGAAAAGAATGCTCATGTAGGCATTGCAGACTAGTTCATCCTGCATTTACCATAACAGTGGACATCTCTCACTTCTTGATATGTTGGGAGTGTGCTCCAGATAGATGTCTAAATTTGGACAGATAGCAGCACATGCCTACGCAAGAGTAAGATGCCCATTCTCTGTCAGAAATGTCAGAACCTGTTCAGCTCTTGTGGTCTATTTAAGGGCAAGTTGAATCATTCTTATGTTTATGGACTCTGTTGATTAGATTTCTGCCAATTAGGATCAGACTGAGAGCACGTCAATCACATGTAGACCACTCAATTTAGACATTTCAATCTGTCACTCTCTCCCTCCTTCATGTGGTTTAACAAGAATATTTCCTGGACACAGGGCAGGAGACACGGTAATTTTGGGAACAGGATCACTTTGTCATATTCTACTCTCCCTATTGAAGCTATGTTTGGGATTCCTTAAAAGAAAATGATCAATGCCTAAACTTGATTTCATATGTAAATGCCAGGACACAAGTGCCATATTGGACAGTTCTGTCCAGAATATGAATTTTGATCATTGACTTGGAAAGAAACTAACTTTACACATTTCATTATGAGATAAAGTTAAGTTACTCATTGAATTCAGAAGTTTGAAATGGGAAACATCTCCATGTGATTGTCATTGGTATTGTAATACATCAGTTAAATAACTATTTGTGTAGAAAAAGACATTGTTAAAATGTCTGCAATACTTGCCTTGTATGTAATATGATGGGTTCCTCAAAGGAAGACATAGAAGCTCTGGAGAATAAAGTAAGTCTTACATCTATCAGAGAATTTCATAAGAAGCACAAACAATACAAATAGAAACTGGTACACTTTCTTTGGAAAATAACGAAGATAAGAAGGGTTTTACAATTTAGAAGGGTAAGAGCTAGAAACTGGACAAACTAGTGTTTTCTTGAAGTTACTGGTGTCAGCAAACACAGATCTGAGTGTTACAGGTGTATTTCATTACACTGAATTTCATTACACTCTAGGTATTTCACTGTGTTAGACATGCATCCCAAAAAAATCTGACAATCCATGCTGACAGAAGCTGTGACAATCTGACAATCCATGCTGATTGCCTTCTCTGTGTATTTAATTGTATTTTTAGCATTCCCTGTTTTGCTAATGATGAAAAGGAGATAATGAAAATGCCCTGCTCTCCTTGCTTTATTCCTCCTGTTTGTGCCGGTTTTGGGCCAATCTTAAGGAAAGATGTCCGAAAGGACGTCTCCTCAAAGCAAAGCAGGGCACTGCCGCCCCTCCCCCACCAGGTTCGGGAAAAGAAAACTATTCCCCGGAGGAATGTGAAAGACANCTGTTCTACACTTCTCATGTAAATGAGGCATTCCCATTTTTACTATGCCTAGATAGAAGTCAGAAACCCACAATAAAAAAATAAAAAGATTTATCCTTCATCATGAAAACCAGTTCTAGTACAATACACACAGCCTCCCAGCCCTCCTGGCAAATTACCCTTTCAAAGTAGAAACTCCAGAGTTGGGAACTTTCTCTTCAATTTGGAATGGGAAAGTACTCATGGCATGTAAGCTTTTAAGACATGCTATACAGTGGACTGTCAGGGATTCTCAATCACAGGATCCCATTTCTAGCAAAGTATATTCTGAGACCACAAAACTATTTAATGCAGCCATTTCTTATAGACATCTTACAAATCTTCATTTTACTTCAGTAATTAGTTTTTCAAATTCCTGTTTCATGCACCTCTTTCTATTATTCATTCGCTGTTCTCCCTTACTGTAGTCTAACCTCAGCCTTGATTTATAGAATCATACAAACTTTTAGGTTGAAAAGATCCTTGAGATCATCAAGTCCAACCATTAACCTAGCACTTCCAAGTGCACCACTAAACCATGTCCCTAAGAACCACCTCTCACCATCATCTTCCTCTTCCTACACTGAGCAAAGCCCGTTTTTCACAACAAATTAATTCTGTTCTCCTTCACATTTTCTAGGTATAAATCTTTTATTCTACCATTAATTTATAACATCCATGACCATCATTTCAACTCCAGTGCTCAAATCCTCCTATTTCTACTTCTCTTTCCACATGCCTATTTCTCCAACAGAAATAATGTTGTAATAGATAGACGTAATAGCAATTTGATTTTTTCTTCTTTGCTTTCCCTTCCTTTCCCTATCTCATCCTTAAAGCACAGAAAATGGTTGTGCTCCATCCTTCTATTTGTTCCCCTCTCCTTAGAGCCACAGCCACTTCAGAGTTTCCCAGTCCTTCAGAAACTCTCATTTCCCCACTCCTGCTTCATTCTCTTTCCATTCTCACCACTTCTTCCTTTCACAAAGGAAAAAACACCCTAGTGTTTCCTTAGCCACCAGTACATCTTCCTGCTTTCTTGTTGCTCTTTAATAGCTTTAAACTACTGTGTGAAGTTTCTCTATTCCTTTTCTGAGGGCTCTTACCTTTTGCATTCAAAATGTGCAAAGGAAACTCTTTAAATCTCTTATCATTTGCAGTTATACAGGCCTCAGGAAATGGACTCATTTTTCATTCTTCCTGACATGCCAACAGTTTTTCATGTTTAGGAGTTTTTACTTCTGTTGTTTTGGCTGCCTTGGCACAGTCTTACCCTGATGTCCCTAACTGTTGCTCTGGATGTCATTCAAAGGAATAACTTCATGGTTTCTTCTATGCTTTCTGGAGAATTTTTTGGTCTTTTTTCCTCCTAAAACTTTACTCTAATACAATCTCATTCATAAATTGACATCTCAGTGTCAATTACTATCTCCTCTTTAGATGCTGCACCTCTACTTCAATACTACCTCATTCTTTTCAAATTGGTATCTCAGACATTATTTTTGATACTGTAAATTCAGGCATCATCTTAGGCTCCACACAGACAAATTAGGGTTTTCATTACCCATCCCCACAAACTCATTCTGCCAGATCCTTTCTGTATCACTGTGTACAGTCTGAATGTTATCTCTAACCCAGATCATCCTTAGATCACTAAATCCAGACTTGCAGAATCTTTCTGCATAATATTGCTCATATACAATCTTTTAATATGCACTTAATTAATATCCTTGTCCAGATTCTCATCATCTCAGAGATGATTTAATTAAATTAATCCAAAATCTTGTCCTCTGGCCTGAACAAACACAGCACCTAATTAGAGTGCTGCTGAGAAGACCATTCTTCTGGTACATCATTCTGAGTGTGTAATTTCTCTTCTTGCCTCCACTGTTTTGATATGTCAAATAAAGGCAAGTTCACATTGGTTCCATGGACCACTCTCATTATTATTCCACTTGGTACTGAACAGCCAACTTACAATTAGTCTGAAAGCTATTTTTCATTATCTCCTTGTTCCTCCCATTACACTTCATACTTTGGAAGAACTCTACAACACCTGCAAAGTTACTGCATTGCCCTCCTTCAAATCCTTTCTTAAATATTATTTGCTATGATAATTGCAAATTAAATTGACAGCATGTAGGCTGCTCTGGAAAGCTGAGACCACTATCCTCAATGGCTGATTTTCTTTCTGTTTCTTTGCAATTCCCCATCTGTCTTTGCCTTTTATGTTATACTTCCACTCATAACTAGTATGAGTAATTCTCACTGGGAGAGGGACAGACTTCTTGTTTGTTCAAAGGGATCTCTGTTTGATGACTCTGACTTTTCAGCACTACAGTAATGGCAAGTACCAGAGGGCACAGAACAATAGGAATTTAACTGTGACTATCTCATAGAACCTATGGAGTCAGGAGTAGAATTTGAGCTGGCCCCCAGTTCCTACGGAGAAGTCATATGAGGATGAACAAAATAAAGACTGCCAGTTCAGTAATTCATCTGAAAATGTGACTTTGTTCCTCTATGGACCACTTTGCTACCAATACCTAAACATGTTCCACAACAAAACAACTGCTTGTTCTGCTTTACTGTTTAAGTTAGTGTTCCAAGATATCAAAGATACTAACTATATTAAAATGCTTTCTTTACTCATTATTCTGAAACAATCGTGACATTTAATACAATTATATAAATTTCATGCCAATATGATTGGCCCTACTACATATACTATACTGTATTCTGTACTATATCACAGGTTTAAAATATCATATTATTTACTTGTAGTTATATTATAAAACAAAATAAGAATAAAAGAATATAGTAACCATAGTTATTGGTACAATAGATTACAGACTACTACATGCATTAGCCATATTTAAAGTGTAGAAGAGATTCTATGTATACTGAGAAAAATGCCACTCCAAATGTCCCAAGAGCTCCAAGAGCTAGTGACAGATACAGAGCTGTAGAGAGTACTACTTTCAGTTCTCCTAGGCCTTTGCTCTCAAACAGCAACAAAGGCTGTATCCAAGATAACACACAAAACTTCTGTCCAAATGGTTTGCAATGTTTACAGAGTGATTTACTTCAAATCACTACTGATCCAAAACTAGCATCAAGTGCAGCATGACTTGCTGCAGTATATTCCTCTACAGACTGTCTGTAATACTAATGGGAAAATTCTCTTCTTCAAGTCTTCTCTTCACGTGTTTTTTTGGTCACATCATTGTCCTTGGGCCAACTGCCCAATCCCTATAGGAACTGAACTTCATACATTTTGAGCTTAAGAAACAATCTGCTTGATATGGTTTTTTCCTATATCTTTCATACTGCTGGTTTTGCAGTCTACTATGCATGCTTCCTCTATTATGTTCCTGACCTCTGGATTGATTGTTCTATCCACCATTAGTTAAGAACTCCCTTCATTTGCTTTATTGGTCATCACAGTAACAACTTACATCACTGGATAAACAAAGCAAGCCTTGCTTGACCCGGCAGCAATTTGCTGTTGGGCCTGCCTGGCAATAAAGCCAGACTCCTTCCCATATCCTCATCCAAAGACCTACAAAAAATCAGGGTGCACCACAGGAATCAACTGAATTATGTGTTTTGGTGAAAAGTAGCAAAAGCCAAGTATCCATTACTGTGAGCAGAAATTCAGGGCCACTGCCTGCGCAGAGCATAGCAACAAATTCAGGGCTGCCAGCTCCTTTTCCGCATGAAGCTCAAGCCAATAAATGTTTCCGGCTGACTGAAATGCTTTAATGACAAGCCTTTTACCATACAAACAAGAGACAAACTGCTGCATCCAAACATCTTGCTGGGGTTGCTCTGAAAAGGGTTGGATGGGAGAGGGCCACTGGGTGAGGGCAGGGGCATGGGTAGCCAGGGGCCACAGGCAGCCCTCACCTCGGAGGCACAAGCCCATGGCCCCTGAACAAGCAGTTTGGGGCTGGGCTGACGGCAGCCAGGGCAGCTGCGGATCCGGATCACTGGACAAGACCATTGCAGCGGGCCAGGCCTGAGGTCCTCTCCAAAACACAGCACATGTCAGAAGGGTGAGACTGAAATCATGACAGTGCCCATTGTGCCCACTCTGCCTCTGTCTGCTGCAGCAGAGTGCTCTGCTGAACACACGCTGCCAACTCCAGAAATCTGGGGAACAGCATGGTCCCGATTCAGAGATCTTGTTGCCACAGGAATCTGGTGCCCTGAAAAACTGTTTAAGATGCCAAACCACAGAAATACCAACTTATATTCTCTCTGCAAATTAATACTCATAACAAAGTACATGACAGTCAGAAGGCATTTTCTCCTGCTCACTTTGTAATCTGCACATTTGGTTTTTTATCTGTTTTCTACTCAGTCTGCAAACTCACAGAGAGCATATTATATAGCTGCTTTTTAGAGTGGACTGCTGTCCTTATCGTTGCACTGATGGAGGAAATAAGGGTGCCTTTTCCTACAATGAACCACTAGAACACTGGAAGAAATATGATTTTATCACTTAATTTTATTCCATTCTGTACTAGTTCTTCATGTCACACTACACTTTAGAATGAAGAAAATGTCAGTGTGATTCCTAATAAGCAGCATGAGGTAGCATTTGGCTGCGTGAAAATCACAGGAAAACTGAAGTGGGAGGCCCGTATTTAATCTTTATCCTCATGTCAGACATACTTCCCAGTCAGTACCACCAAGTATTTTCAAATGCAGGTCAACCAAGATCAGTAGCCTGCCAGTAAAGAAGCAAAAGTGACACAAAATAGACAGAAAGCCTCCTACTTCTGTTCCACCAACAGCCTGCATTGTCAGTGACAATCATCCTCTGCTATTCACCACCAGCCCTTTCTCCTCTTTGCCAGAGCATGGCTTTTGACTTTTTCATCTATATTTGTTCACAGTTCTCTGAATCAACAGCTCCATCACACCGCACACAGCACTAGCTCCATCTGACCAGAGAGAAAATAAACATAAAAATAGAAAGAGAGCAGTTCTTTTCAGCTTGGGAACAACTGTGTTCCTCCAAATAAAAACTGAATCAGATATTTGGGTTCTCCTAGGAAGGATCTTCCCCTGCAATAATATGCGTTCCCAAATCCAGGAACAATCATGTTTCTAATCTTCCACTTTCTCCTTAGAAATGCACTGTGAGAAATTGCTAACTGCAAATGAAGAGACAATATGAAATAAGGAGCTCTAAATACCATAGATTGCAGGGGGCAGAGCCTAGCAATTAACTGAAGTAGAAAACTCTGTTATCAGTTAGAATTTAGTGGAAAATCAATTAAATATGTAAATTTTCACCTTTGAGGGAAAACATAAAACTAAGCCAGACCAGGATTATAAATTCTATAAAAAGTGGGAATAAGAAGCCCTCTTTCCTTTAACCCTTATTTTCTAACCTGTATCAATGCAATTGGTTTACATGACTTTACTTCCTCCTCCCCAAACTGTAATCCGGCATAAACTTTTTGGTGTTTTATGTGATTTTTTTTTTTTTCAACAAAAGGCAGATTTCACCAGCACATACAGAATAGGCTATTTCCATGGGTGATGCTGAAATCTGAATGAACAGACTAATGTCCAAAATTCTGTCTGAACAGACAAGGGAATAGCAGACAGCACTTTGTGAGAAGCACAACATACGATATGAACTACAAAACATAAGGGATTGCAACCACTGCATAGGGTATACAAGCTCTTTTGCTTGTTTTAGAACAACTAAAGCAACTAAAACCAAATTCCCAACTGGGAATTCCTTCTTTGAGGAAGTATGAGCTCAATTTCTAGTCCCAAAGTAAAATGCTACCATGGGATATACTGTGGGAAGATTGTTTTTGAATGAGCAAACAGTAAGTAAGTAAAAAACAAATAAAGGATACTTTTCAATGGGTGTGGTCTATTTCTGAAAGAATAATACTTTTTGGTCCAGTGACTGTAATATTGCAGTTTACTTGATTTTAGCAGCAAAAATCAAAACAAAAAATTATGATACAGTACAACAAATAAATCTTTTGTACACATGTAAATTTTCACCAATTTTTTTTAAAACACACAGATTAAACTAACCATTTCACAGATTAAAAAAACCAAAACCTTAAGCAATTTAATGCAAAATAAGTATTTCTAGTCATTGGCCAGTGTTTTTTTCTGACATAGTTCCAAGACCAAACATTTTTATCTATATGGCCAATGATGGGATGGCTGAAGGACTGCTATATTCTCCTGCTTTTTAAAGAGACACTCACACATCTGCGCTGAAGTGTGGATGGTCCTATGAAGATAAATTAAAGAAAATTTTCCAAAAGTTCTTTCAATTACTGAGGTCTGCAAAAACTAACAGCAGCTCCTTGACAAATACAGGAAATGTTCCATAGGAGTTGAATCACCATATAAGCCTAAACATTGTGCCTTATGAGATGCAGAGGTTAAAAAAAAGTAAAAAAAACACCCCAAAACAGTTAAATTACTGTCTTTTTATAGTTCTCCATCCTCTAATTCTCCATCTGACTAGTGAGATGAATAATTGAAATTTAACTCTTTGGGCCTTTGAGTTGACAGAAGTTGCCTGTTAATTTTTTATTTATTTTACAGTTGAGATAATAACAGGCATACAGACACTATTTTTCTTGAAAGAAAAATGCACAGCATGTTTCAAAGGAAAGGAAACTGCAGTGAACAGCTTAATGGACATGTACAGTAACCCACCTTAAGTGTCTGTGAAGGAATGTATCAACATGAATAAAAAGTACAAGTATGCAAGACTTCTAGCTATCCCACATGAAAACTTTAACTTCTGAAGAATATGAGAAGATATCATCCTTTTGTGTTAGCTTAATTGAGTGTTTGGGGGCTATAATTTTTAGGGTTTACAAAAAGTGATGGATTCCATTCTGTATATAGAGCTTTTATTTACAGCAGCAGCAGAAGCTACGGGTACCAACAAAAAATGAATCTATGGCCAAATCCTGAAATAAATTGCAAATACACCATCTGGCACTTAAGATTTAACTAAATGTGACCGATACAGCCCACCTGTTCTGAGAAGTTTCATTATACTGAAGTTTCACCCAATTTCTCATAGAATTTATTAATTTCTTTCAAGATTGAGGATGGTCTGAAAACAACTGCAGGCATACAAGTTTAAAAATAAATAGCAGTATTTATCCATTAGAGAATTCTATATAAATGTATTTAGTGACCTCTAAAGAGCAAATTAAGCTAGTCTTGAACTTAAAAGTGATATTGGCCACATTCCAATTCTTCACCTTGTTTTCAGTGTACTTTCTGCCAAAAAGCACGTAAAAGGTTTTTTTCCTATCAGATTGAATAAAATTCTAAAATAACCTGACAATGAAGGACAGGAATATTCTAAACAATTCAATTTTGATCTTACCAGTATATTTCCAGACTACTGATATGTTATCACATCTTAAAAAGCTAGTAATCTTTTGAATTAGGAACACTGAATTTGATAGATGTCTCTTACCAGAAACTTCCTCTTATTTCCTAATATAAATCAAAATTGCTGCTGTGCTGCACAAAACATGGAGCACAAATTAGTGACATTTAAATGACTATGCAAGCTTATAAACTGTGGCCAGAGTTTGAAAAATCATTTTTCTAACCCACAGGCTTCAATTTTGCCATAGAGCTAGTGGCAGTTTCTATAAACTTCAGCAGGACTGCAAGGCTGTCCTAGTGTGGGATATGTTTGTTTCATAGTAGTTAGTTATGTTTATGACAAAAGCATACAAAGACATCTGCTATCTCCATTTAAAAACAAGCTGAGATAGCAATGAACACCACTGCTGCTTTAAAAGAAAACATAACGGGCTACCGATGGGAGGGGACAAAAATACTTTTTGCTGACACCTATCTAAGGCTGGATGGAGGAGGTGGGTTTGCACCAGCAGGCAGTAAACACTGTCCTGCATCATGTGCAGTGACTATGCTGCTCTGACAAAAACCTATGTAAGGGACACCCTCCATGGAGGACAACAGTCTGTCAAAACCAAACCCTAAGAAACTCCCCAATGACAGAGCTTTCTCTGGCTCTGCTATCTCCTCCTCTAGTTCGTCAGTGATGCATGTGTATCTTAAACGATTTACAGTAAAAATACTGTGCAGAGTTTATTCTGTACAGGGCTGAGGTAATTGAGTCAGCTGCCTGTAGTTTTGTTGCACGTGGAATCTGGGGCCTTCAGAACGGAGGGAGGGAAACAGCATGACTTTTCCATGGGCTTTGCTCCCCAAGCTCAACAAACTCACAAGGTGCTCTCTGCCTCACTGGAGAGCCTTCGTCCCAGGATGTCACCCATCCAGAAGCTGCCCACCATGCAGTGGGGTGTATCAAGCTGGGACCATGCAGCCCAAGACAAGTAGGAAATCCTAGACTGGATCAGGAACCTCCCTGAAGTAAGGAAGGAGCAGATCTGGTTACAAAATCAGGGGCAACAGAGGGAACTGCATACTTGTTTCACCATACCACAGGAAAAAGCCAGCTCTGCAAGGGCACAGCAGGAGTGATGGGTATGCAAAGCCTTTTATTTTTATGTGTTTACAGTTTTTCTTATTTAATTCCAGTTTATCAATTTGTGTTGTAATGAAACTACCTTATAAATCCCATTTGGTCTATTTGAGTAAGTCATCAGATAGGAAAAAGGTAAACCTCTGTTACTTCTCTTACCTCTGTTCTCCAAACAAACACAATCTTGTCACATAAATGGATTAAAAAAAATCCTCTGACTTCTCAGTCCATCTTTCTGTTATCAAGGAATACCTCTCAAAATGTAAGTATGCTTGATGCTTTGTTCAGTTTGAAATATAGTCCCATCCAAAAAAAGAAGCATGAAACTGCTGTTAGAGGAAACCAATAACGAGTATCAAATGCTCCCAGTTGTGGGACCTGTCAGAAAGATGGCACAAACAAGACTTTATTTGTCATGACATTAAGACCAGAGAACAAACCCATCAGAGACAAACTGTAGAAAATATGTGTCTTCTACAACTCTCTCTGCAGTGCTGCAATGTGTCTGGAAAGTACCTACAGTGTTCATTATAAAATAATTCCTCAAAAAAAAGTCTAGACATAGGGCAGTACAAGTAGTTGTAACACTGCCCTGTGGTAGTCTTTACCAAACCAGGTCACTTTTCTGTGTTTTCAAATATTCAGACTCCTACCATTTATAGGGAAAAAAACCCTAAACCAACAAAACAACACAACACACACCAAACAAAAATCCAGCTAAAAACCTAGTTGCATCTCCAACTTTTGTGGTTCTCTATTCCTTGCCCACTTCTGTCTCTGTGTGGTACTACAACACATGACATTTACTTCACATGTGACTCCAGCCAGTCACATTCTCCATGCCCTTTCCAGCTTTCCTTACACCACAGCATTAAGCTTCTCTTGGTCACCAATCATCCCCAGACTGGGAGCACTGCTGGTGTGGGAAGCGGAGGTGTAGGACTTGTGATCAGAACTGGGGCACCCAAAGCAGGCATCCAAGCCTTGGACTTTATCAGAATCTGCTGCTAGGAGGAAAAACTTCAGCTCCACATCATCCAGCTGAATGAGGAAAAGAGATGAGTTGTCCTGGCTGCTGACATCCAGAAGTTCCCTTGCAATTCTCCTAGGCTTATTAAAATAAAAGTTAAAAAAGACTACTAAGTTTCATTCCATACAAGCAAAATGAGACCTTACCTGAACTGCTTCAGCATTCAAAATTGCCACTGACAGCAATGACACTTGCAGTATCTCCATAAAGACTCTCCCCTGCATGTTTATCACAATGGAGAGTCAAGAATCAATGATGCATAAACCACCAGGAAAGATCAAGCATGTTAGTGCTACCACTTCTCTTCAATATTCACCTCAATGAGCTGTAGAAATGCTCACAGGAAAGTAAAATAGCTTGTCAAAATTACCCAGCCTTGGTTTTGTCACTATGTAAAGTCGTTTTTATTCTCAAATTCTCCTTTTCACTGACACAAAGACCTAGATCCAAGATACATTAGAAAGTTCCTAACTTCTCGGTGTCTGCTGCTTTTCTTCCTAGATTTGAAAAGGAAGATTTTTACCTTTTAAAGGTCAACTCAGACTAATCAGATTTTGTTGCTTTCCTCAACAGGGAAAATTTTGAAGATTCATTATCTACTCCCATGTGATCAAAACAGCCCACTTCCAAGTCACAAATGATTTATCTTTACCAGAAATAGTAGTAATTATCAGTAAGCAAGAAAGTAAATAAATTGCATTAAGATTGCTAAGGTACATTTATGAAATATTGGAACCAATGCTCTAATTCCTATATGCGGTTACATTCACAGGGGAATTTACACAGTAATACTATTCATTAATAATTACTGCTATAATTCCTTTATGATGATGATCAAGGAAGCTTTCATTTGAAAGAGGTAACAATCATCTGGGCCCCAATTTAGCAAAACACTTTAAAATGCTAATTTTCATAATGAAAATAACCAACTGGATTTGAACAGGACATGCTTAAGATAATCTTGGCTTTGTTAAGCCTATAATGGGAAAATTGAGTAGAAACATTATAAAAGTAGTCCATGAAATCCTGCCAGAACTTTGCCTCAATATTACACCATTATCATACATGCTCCAAGGACCTGCTTTCTTCTAGGAGACTACCAAGTAAAATGAAGAACTTTTATAGGAACTAATTTAGAAGAAAAAGATCCATTATGGAGCCAAGGACTCTTAAAACAAACATACGGCAAAGAGCCAGATGATAACAAGATGCATATCTGGTACTTAAGGCCAAGATTTAAGTGTCTGACCTGAAGCCAAGCTCCAAACCATGTCTTCCACATCCGATTTTGAAATGTGGGCTTTTTTTTTTTTCTTTACTCACATTCTCCAATAAGCAATTGCATAAGCTCCTTCAGAAACAAAGACTTGGGATAGGGAACTGGGTGTTCAGTTGCAATTTATGGAAGAAAAGTAAGAAATACAGGAACACATTTTATTTAACATCTTGGTGACATTTGCCTTTGGACTGGGTAGGAGCTGATCACAGTAGTTATGGAGAAACTGCCAAGCCTCTGTAATCTTTCTGGAGAATAGATCAAGACTAGCCCTGGGGAGAAAGACTTAGGAATGTTTATGGACAAAAAGCTCAATATAAGCCAGAAATGTGCACTTGCAGCCCAGAAAGCCAAGTGAGGTGATTCTGTCCCTCTACTCTGCTCTGTTAAGACCCCACCTGGAGCACTGTGTCCAGCTCTGGGATCCCCAACACAAAAAAGGACATGGACCTGTTGGAACAAGCCGAGAGGAGGTCCCCTAAGCTGATCACAGCGCTGGAACACCTCTCCTATGAAGACAGGCTGAGAGAGTTGGGGTTGTTCAGCCTGGAAAAGAGAAGACTCTGGGGAGACCTTATAGTCCCTTCCAGTATCTAAAGGTACTTAAAAGAAAGCAGGAAAGGGACTTTTCACAAGGGCATGTAGTGACAGAACAAGGAAGAATGGCCTTTAACTGAAGGAGGGTAGATTTAGATTGGATATTAGGGAGAAAGTTTTTACTGTGAGGGTGGTGAGACACAGGCACAGGTTGCCCAGAGAAGCTGTGGATGCCCCATGCCTGGAAGTGTTCAATGTCAGATTGTATGAAGCTCTGAATAACTTGCTCTAGTAGAAGGTGTCCCTGCCAAAGGCAGGGAGTTGGAACCAGATAATCTTTAAAGTCTCCCCACAAACCATTTTGTGATTGTATGAAGGGATCCAAGCCCTTTTATCTTACCCGATGCAGACTGCCTGCCTCTAAGGCTGTGAGCTTGTCACAGCATGTTAAGACTCCGAAAAGCCACCTACCCAGCTGCTTGAAAAAAGCAGTGCACCTTTTCAGAGTCCACTATGGATATATGTTCTCTTTTGACCAAAGACTTTCTTCAGTACACTAACAATTTACAAAACATCACCAGTCATAGTGTTCAGCCCTAAATTTAGAAAAGGCTTTTTGGAAGCACAGACCTTCCTTTTTTTTTTCCCACCAACCAGGAAAGCAGTAGTGGTCAAGGAAGAGTGTCTTTGACTTTCTTTAATAAAATTTAATCTGCATTTAGCTGCAGCAGAATGAATTCTGAAGAACCCAAATAAATTGTCAGCAATTTTTGAGAACAACATGAGCCACTTGGTGCTTTTTTATTCTACAGCATCTGATCATGCTCTTCTTTTACTTTTTTTCTTTTGTTCTTATTTCAGATCAATTACATTCTCTGGTTATATATTAAACATTTAATTTAATGCATAGAGTCCAGTGAATTCATCACCATTATCTGATAATAAAACCTCTCCCTATGCCTCTTGGCTCTTGCCCTATGGTAAACAGAGATTTCTCCTTCTAAATGAATTCAGCATAATTAGGAATGAAACACGATGAGAAGTTTCACATAAAATCACATTTCAAATGCTCTGTCCACATTCCAGACACTTTTATAATGTAACCTACCAAATTTTAAGTGCGGGTTCTTACCTCTGTTCTCCTCTTCCTGAGCAGCCAGTGACCAGTAGGTTCTATTCCAATGTACACAGCATTTGGAGACACCCGTTTCCCATCTCTCCATCCACTTTCCATTTGTATAACACACATCTTTGATTAGCCCTCACACCTACTTTTACGCTTAGATTATTGATGTTCCTACAGTAATGTCAATGGGTTTCAACATTACATACTTAGAACCTTTAATTTCAAATCATACCACCTCCCTCTGCTTACCCAGAGCATAAAAAACAACCAGAACAAAAGGACATCATATTGAGGAGGCAGAAAACTAGGAGAAGAGATAAAGGTCATTTTAAGGTTTATATGTTGCGTGATGTTTCAATTCTATTAAATATAGCTCAGTACCAGAAAATACGATTACATATATCATTAACTGTACTAAAGCAAATTATATTTCAGTTTCTGAAAAGATAGTGCACTGCTAGTGGAACATAAGTGGATTGCTTGACTCATTCAGGCTGAAGGTTAATCCTAGAGGTTTCAGAAACCAAATGGAATAAAAGCAAAAATCCCCACACCACTCCTGAAGAACATTTCACTAATTATATGCACTTCTATACAGCTCCCAAACTTGATGCAAATGCTTTACAAAGAAAAACAGGGTGACAGTCTAGGTTGTGAAATTTATCTATATGCCATATACTCAGCCAGCTCTGGAAGCAGCAGCAGGTGACCTGTCCCCAGCCTGCTGGGAGAGCCCAATATCTGATGTGGTTGTTGCACTGCAAGTTCACATAACAGTCCTTCCCACATCTGCACTGGTGGCACAAACATACCAAACATCTTGAACATACCATGGCAGTGTACAGGCTGGCTCATACAGAACAAACTATATTGCCTGGTTTATGACTATGTTGACATTATATGCCATGCTCTAGCTGTGTCCTGATTTGAGATGATACCTAAACAATAACTCCTCTTTACTGGCTTTTCTTCCCCCCTCTTCTCTCGAGGTGCATCACTTTCCTAACAAATGAAGGCTAGAAAGAAGCCACGTTGTATTGAAGGAGATCCTCTAAATTAAAACTATGACAGGTAGGGACTGTTAGAGTGTGCATGTATCCCAAGATGAGGATTTTGGAGTATACCACAGATGGCATAACTACTGCAGGTATCCAAAGCTTAGCTTAATCTACTCCAACATTCTAAGAGCAGCAACTAGGAGCCTAAAGAGAAAAGTGTTTGGATTTCCCCAATGAACACCTTTGTCCTTAACCTTTTCTAACTTTATGCCCTTAAACACAAAGAAATGTATTCCTCTTATCCTCTATCAGGGTTATCAATAATCTTTGGCTCTTCTTTGGAATTCTGTTAACCTCTTTACATATAATAAGCTGTGGTGATAACACCAATAAATAATTTTTCAAAACATGTTTCCTTTTATTAATTTTAAAATATTTTTGAAATAATGATTACTATGTCACTTCTTTACTAATATTATTTGAAAAATTAGGTGGAACTTCATACACAGATGGTCAACTTCTGTTAATCTAATTGCAGTTCTCCAATTCTACCTTCATTGGAAGTATTTCATCTGCAAAATGAACTGTCCTAAACAATTAGTTTGCAAAATAATTCACCTGGGCATCAAAACATTTCTCTAAAAAGTCTACCTATTCATATTTTTGAAGGTATTGTCTAACCTGTTCCAGATGCTTTTATACCTTTATGCTGACAGATCATTTGGCTTGGGTTTTGATCCTAGGTCCTCGTCTTTGCACTACTTCTTCACATTTCATTCAAAGTATTCATTTTTTAAATTAAAACTGACATCCTCTAGGTGCAATACCAGTTTTTCTGTGTCTCTTATCTTACCACAGGCTCTCTGATGATCTGTCTGGCACACTGGTGACTCAAGGAGGATGAAGGCAGGTGGTAGTCATGTCTCCCCACACGGGGAACCTACATCTCTGACTGCCAGTCAGATGTCAAATTTAACAAACTTTACAGCACTCGTAAGGGCCTTTTTCTTCACTCAGCCTGGATAAGATGCATTATTTGATTTTCTTTTCTTTGTTCTGGCTTGATGCCAAAGGCCATTCCAGCTTTTATAAAAGCAAAACTTCTGAACTAATGTTTTGCTTTGGTTTTAGAAATTATTCATAGCACTCAAATCCTTTTGTCACAGTACAGTAAAAGTAAATATATTTATAGCAAAATAAGAACATAAATTACTAGCTCTCAAAATAACACCAATGGTGAAGTATTTAAATTCATTGTGACTCCATACAGAAATAATTTTTTTTTTAAATGGTCTTCTGGAGTGACATTCTTACCATATTTCAATGAGGACTAATGTTAATCTGTTGAAAGACCAAAGTATTTCTGAAGCTGTACATCAGACAGCTGAGCTGTATCTCAGACTACTGTCAGAGAACAAAACCAAAATTGGTTCACAGCTTATAATTCTAAAGGTAAAATATGAAGCAAAATAGCTTTACCTGCATTAAGCATAAATGTACAGAGACTCAATTTCCCACTCATTCTCATCTCTGAGGCATCTTATCTCTAAAACTGCATATTTGAGGAATTCAGTAACTACATTACTTGAAAACTTAAACATGAATGATGAAATGAAAAAAAAAATGTAATGATTTGTTCTGCGGCCAACAGATGTAAGGAAACAGGATTTCCTACAGACTGAAGTCCTACTTCTCTCATGCTCCTTAAACAAAATAATTTCAGCTTCTCTCTCAGCACATGTACTTCCTGACATCTCTTCTGGGCAGGAGACACCACCTGCTGTGCTTAGCCTGGAGGTATGCACATGTTGATTGCTGCCGAGGAAAATATATAACAGCTTTCCACTCAGGAGAGTACTGATTTGGGTTTTTCCTCTTTACTGAGCCACGGACACCCTGAAACTTGTAAGAACTCAATTATCTTCAAGGCTTGCAGAAAAACCCCCTCCTATTAGTGGGAGCTAGTACAGCAGTTCAAAACCTGATGTAGAGGACTGACATTCAGAAAGGGATTGCGCAATCCTTGGTTCCTTAGGAAATAGTAAAATGTTACGCCAAATTAATGTTCCATTAGATTAGCAGTGCTGGCAGCACAGGCTCTATGAAAATTTCAGTAGCTAATTAAATTTATTGAGTTATGTAACATAAGACTGTCATAATATAGTTAAATATACATTAAAAGTTGATCCTAAAATGTTTATTTTGAATTTTATATGTACCCTGCACACCATAATTTATATATATGATGTGTTTATGTGTGAAATAAGTCCCCAAAAGTATTTTCATTGTATTAATGATTTTTTTTTCAGCTGTAGGTTCTGATCAAAACAGAAACCAATCTAAATGGGTGATGAGATACTCTGATCCTTGCACACCTCCAAGGCTGAGCAGCTGGAGTACAAACTGACAGTAGTTGGTACCATAGGTATGTCTGAACATAGCCCCAGGCCTGTGCCTAAACCAGGCAGAGCAAAGAGCTGGAGCAGTTTACACGCCAGCTCCAAGAGCTGTTCTGTTAGCTACTCACTCATGAGTCTTCACAGCTTCTATGAAAGAAGAAGCTTATATTCTATATCGTGAATATAAACAAGCTTTAGTTTTACTCTGTATTGAAAGCAAAGATCAAAGATGATTCATGTCTTGCCCACCCTACTGCTGTCTCTTCCATGCCTTCCCCAAGGATGGACTGGCTTACACCAGAATCTCAAGTCTCTGAAATTCTGCTCTTTAAGATCCAGAGTTGCTTAAATATTTCCTTCGCACAACCTACATGACTGTTCATTCTCTTCTTAGTTACATCCCTGAGAAACAATGAGTCCAGGTTTGGTTTGAGCACTTTGGACAGACAACTCTCCTTGTCTGCTTCAGGTGGTTTCCGTTCAGGGAAAGCCGCTGAAAAATCCCTCTGACACCTCCTGGTTTCTGCACTTCTCATGAGGAATTTCCACGTTCCCCTTCCCAGCTCTGCTCTGTGAGGCTGAGCAGTGTTGCTGGCAACCAGCTGCTTGTTTTACCTATAAGAACATCCACAGTCTGATTGCTCCTGTCACAATTTCTCAGATGCATTTTGGCTATTACATGCAAATGCCTCTTATGAAATGACTATACAAAGCTAAATGAAAGCCTCCTGTCAAAACAGAAATTGTGATAAAGATGCTGCTCGCAGAACCAACACTGAATTCACATAGACATATTCCCAGCCTGCACAAACATCACCCACTTTGGAAAGTATGGTTTTCCATTTTCTACAAAACGAAATCAGAAATACACAGGTTGCATCCCACACCTTAAGTATGATCTTCAAGACAATTTCTCTAAGAATTGGATATCAGGAGGCAAGTAACTGACAGCAAGTTAATACAGCTCAGGAATGTACTCTAATAACTCGCACGTGGTCTACTGAAGCACCTAATTTAATACTTGAACTTCTTAAACAGTAGGCCTGAAATATCAATACCAAACATTTCACTCTTTCAGGACTTCTCCACACAAGAACGTGACCAGTTGGTTCAGCACTGCTCAACTGACTTTCACTACAAAAAACAATAATGGGAATTTTGTAAAGTAATGTTGCCGGCACATAAAAGCACGAACACACACATACACAACTGGAACATACCTAAGACATGCATGCAGCCACAAAAGGGAGCAGGGCTCAACAGCCTAAGCAAGAAGGAGACTTCAATCATAAGCCACAACTTTCACTTGAGTTTGAACTTCAGAATATAACTGAACTAGAAATAAGGCTGACTCTCCGTAACGACCATGAAATGAAACATATACCATTGTTACCCGTTTCTATTACTGTTTAATTTAAGATTAAATTCTTTATTAACTCCAGTGCATGTTTTGGCTATAGAAGAGAATTTTAATTTAGAAGAATATTTTCATCTTCAAACTCTGTTGTGAAATAGAAGAAGGAACATTTTCAAGATGCAATCAAGTCTGTGGCCATAAAGTAATGTGCTGGCACCTGCTGCCATTATCTCTTTTCCCTGTGCAGACCTGGTAGAGAGATGGTAGCTGGTGAGTTTGTCACCCTCACTGCTCCACACCTGCAATTTTTTACAGAAGAAAATTACTCCCTGCTTATAAGATTACTGGATTAGGTAATTTTTTGCTATGGTTATGAACAGGCTGGTAGGAATCCGTAATATCTGTAAGGGGTATATATGGTTAAAGAGCACATACTTTCAGTCTTCTTTGGCTTCTTTAGGCAAGCCTAAGTGAAGAAAATAATGGCTGGTGGGAGTTCAGTGGCCTAAAGTTCTTTTTTCTAATGTCAGATAACTGAGCATTGAATTTCAGTGGAAACTATTACTCCAGAAGGATTGAAACAGTGACAGAAAGAGAAAACTGAGCTAAGAAAAATATGGTAGAATGGAAAAGAGGAGAATGAAACAAAAAATCTCAACAGAAAAACAGAGATAGGAAACACTTGGGCCATCTAGATCAGTTTGTATCCCTCAGCAGTATACATACATCGCCTTGCACAATTTCATACTTTGAATACCTATTTTTGACAGAGCTCTAGAAACAAATTCAAGTTTCAAAATGAAGTTATCTCTAGTAAAAACAAGAAGTCCCTGCAGGCCACTACCCTCTTGTTTCTGCAGAGAAGAATACCTTTAGCAATATTTTTTTGGCAAAGCAGATTTCTTTTGCCACTACTCAGATGAAAAATGTGACCGCCTCCCCAGAAGTGCTCTGCAGTTATAGACTCTGGTGATGGCAGACTCAAGTCTATCAAGAACATCAGACAATCCAACTAACACCAGTCTCACCTCCAGCTGTGGAAGCCACTTTTCTGATCCATTATCTACTCCACAGCTCCTGGGAGAACAGCCGACCTGGCTGCTGCCAAAACAGACTCACTGCTTTCCCATCAGCTCCCCCCACAGCTCTTCTCATCAGAGCAGCACAGAGTAGACAGCAGATGGTCTCTCTCCTGTCCACACATGATGCGCACCCAAAAGCTGAACTCTTCACACCATTATTTCAACTAATATGAGATTTTTCTATGTTACTTCATCAGTATCACAATGAGTCATAATCTAATTTGAAGAAGCAACTGCTCAAATCTTGATGTTGTTCTGGCATTTTCAATGCTCTGCATTTCAAGAGAGATGCTAATAAGTTTTGGAGAAACTTTCAAAGGTTAAAATAGTAGCCAAGATACACTCTGTATAGCCAAATACTTTAAAGGAGATTATTGAGATTCTCTGAAGCTTATTCTGTGAGAGCAATCAAATATCCCATCCTACTGCATCCACTAGAATGACTAAAACGGGTACCATCCTGAAAAGAACAATTCCATTAAAATCTGTCTTGTTCATGTACATGCATTAATATATGTGTGTATAGACATGTAGGTGTATGCAGATGACATTAAAAAGAGATAAGGAACTGTCAGCAACACTGCTGTTTAAATTACCATGACGCAGGATTAGCAGAGCACATGTAACTCAGCAATTTGTTATACCTCATCTGCAAAATCAGGTATGCACTATTGAGTCATTTATAATTCATGTTTGGATCAGATTGTTGTCCAGCTCAGTTACAAAACACTATGCTTCTGCTATTCTTTTTCAATTTTAGGATGGTATTATTTTGAAGAATAAGCATGAAATCTTATTTTTAAAATGGAGAGCTATATCCCAAAAAGCTCTCAAGCAAACTCAGCAAGGATCAGGAAACCAGCTGAAGATGCACTTCTAGTGTGCAGTTTTAGTCATCCTTGAAGTGATAAACAGGAGAATTACATACCAATACATAAACATTCTTAGAATTAATATGTAATTTATGCTTTTGTATTTGGTGTAATTAGGAGAGTACAGGATGTTAGTGAAGTCATTACGAGTATTGTGCATTTAGTCCTTGAATCAACACCTCAAAAAAATGTTTAAGATTGAAGAAAAGTTTCTCTTTAGTCACAGTTGTCAAACTTGCCTCAGGCAGGACTGGAAGAATTTTAACCTATCTGGTTAGTCAAGCGAAAGCTAAGATAAAACTGTATACTCTGCAAATACCAGCAGACAATAACAGATTTCTTACTATCCACAATGGTTTTCATACAGCCTATGGGATTCACACAGCCTATTGTTAAAAAAGTCGGTAGTGTAAACATTAACCTGTGATCTCAAGTCCGTTTTTTGTGAATAAGCATTTTTAATAATGCAAGTATCAACAAATGGAGCATCTTACTGAGACATCTTTAAAAAAAAACCCCATGCATTTTAAATTATTGTCTGTATCAAGGAAAGGTTCTGTGGTCTGCAAATATCTAGTAATTGCTTTTGGGTCTTAAAATCTACAAGTAACAAGAGCTTTGCATAATTATTGGAAGGTCCAGTAAGCATTACTTTGCAGAATTAGTCTCTTTGTAATGGAAAACACACACTGTTCTTGATGCAAAGTGAAAAGTCGCATATCAAAGATGTCAGAGTCCTGCAAGGCCATTTGGCATACTCTATTTTCACCCATATCAATCACTTTTTATTTACTTGGGAAAACTGGCAACACATAAAAGTGCATTAATGTCTTGCCTTGATTCAAATAGATTTCACCACACCTGTGATCTAAGTGCCTGACACAGACCCTTCCCTCCTCAAGAAAAGGAGGTGGTGCTTGACGCCAGCATCAATACCAGCAGTTGGCTAGACAAATATCTGGATAATCTTCCTCCCACTGGCTCTGCCTAGAGAGGGCAGAGTGTTGACACATGAACAAGGGAAATGTTCTGAGCATCTGCAAGTATTCTGCTCCTAATCCACAATAAATTATGTGGTTTATGCAAACAGTGCTTCTTCTGAGCAAAATACAGTTTAATTTTCTTTTGCAAATGAAGGGCTTATAGATTCTTTCGGGAACTTGTATACACCATCTCTGTTACTTCAGTTACTGTGTTTCCTCCAAGGCTACTGGCTTTTGTGACCCACTCTAGCAAAGACTTCTCTGGACACCCCCAATTCGGAAATACCTGTGCCTGATGCTCAGTATTTGCTGCTGGTTTGATAATGGTTGTACTCACTGCTTTGCAATAGCTACATATGTGCTTCAATACTGCCCTAGCAAAGTCAAAGGATTTTGTTACCAGTGGCAGTAGCACTTGGGAGGTGCCTTTCAGTAACACGCCAGTCAGATTTTAACCCCAAGCGGTGCAAAAGTACTCAGGCATGTTAAGAAACTGCAGCAGTAACTACACTGAAGTACGCATGTAGCTGCAAACACAAACTTTAAAAAAATTAAATGTTGAAGGCACACGATCCTACCTATTTCACAAGAAAATTAGTCGAAGACAGAAATACAGTTGATTCAGGCAACCTTAGCTAGACATACTTCATCTTTTCACAGTCCCTACTGTGTCAAACACCTGAGTAAATTATAACACTAAACAAAATTTTCTCAGCAGAAAAATGGCAAGATAAATTACCTGGCCTGTTGCAGTGTATCAGTGTATCCATCAATAACTCAATTTCTGCAAATCTGCAGCAGCTTTATAAGATACTGCTGTGCACAATGCTATTGAAAAAAAATCTGTTGGTTTTCCTTTAAACACAAAAATCTGAAAAGCACAATTAACTGCACTGTGGGGAAAACTGGTGCATATCCAAAACAGCTCACAGGTGAAGATCTGTTATCAAGAACACAATGCTATACATTTAGATTTCTGCCAGTCTGCTCCACAAGAGGAGAAGACCACTCCAACAATACAAGGATAAGAATGTGAAGCAGCAGGAGCTGAGGCAGTTGAGTAATTCATCTCTCTTGAGAGGAATAAGACATGACTGCACTCTGTACTGACTGGCACAAACTCTGGAACAACAATCTACTATGTGGAAAACAGATTGGCCTTTATACTTTGCTTAGGCCTTTACCAAGAGCATCTTAAAATACTTCAGTAGTTTGAAAATGCCTCCAATATAAAAGGCAGATGCATAGTTCTAGAAATTAATGCATAATAAGCAGAATCTATCCTATGCAGGCCTTTCCAGGAAAATTATTATTGGAACTGCTTCTGGTCATTTGCAAATATCCAAAAGGAATTCTGCAAGATTGCTGCAAGTATTTAGTCTGAAGTAGCAGTTATATCCAGACAGATCTAACCTTTCATGCTTAGAGGCACTGCAATGAGGAAGAGACTGCACTGCTTCACAGAAATACAACTACATATGAAAAGCACTAGTTCTGAATGTCTGGATTTTTAATTAGCTCATAGCATACCTCAAAGAGCTTTCTAGATGAGATGCTACAGCTTATGCAAAAATTAACATACCACCATCACTCCTGCTGAATACTTGAAAAATTATATACTTGCATCTCAATTTTCTCTTCAAATACATAAGAGTCAGCGTGCTCGGTCTTATCACAGTATCATGTCTATGAGTTAGACAGTGAGAGAAGCACACAACAGGCACCTTGTGCCACTTTCCTGCAGCCTTGGCCTCAGTGCTGGGTTCTACCAGAGAGTGCTCCTCTGTGGCAGCTCAGCACGGCTCAGCATCTCTCCCAGACCTGAACAAAACATGAACGACTGGCAGATCCTACAAACACTGGCCAATCCCATAAGGTCAGAGAGTAATAGGAAGGCTGCAGTGTTGGGTTCCAGCTGTGCTGCCCTACCCCCAGCCTCTCTGTCATTTTACATGACTGCACTGTCTAAAGACAGTGATCAGAGCTGTATGCTTAGCATGTGACCTGCTCCCTCTCTGCATCCGAGGAACTCAGGAGAGAGCTGTGCAGGAGAAAGGTGGCTTACTCCCAGCTGCTTCCTTCCCTGGGGAAAAGTACTGAATTACATTACCCCTGACCTGCAGCTCAGCGCAGCTGCACAGACCCACAGCACTACCTGATGAGCTTGCAGGCAGGTGCCCTCTGCCAGCAGGAGATTAAGCAATGCTATCTGCCACTGCAGGGAAGTGCTCACTCCTGCACTTAAACCTCCCACACCTCTGTAAGGACCTTTGTCCTTTATTTTGCCTTTTTTTTTCCCAGCCAAAGAATAAAAGTAATATTCATCTTTACTGATGACAGAAATAAATTAGAAATAGCAGGAGATTGTGTCCATTTTGAATGAATAAAAAAAGCATCAGGTATATCCAGCTGCTCCTGGGATCACAAGTTCATTTATACAGAACAATAAGCAGTTCTTTAAACAGAGCGCAACAGCATGTACCATGCCAATTATGGGTTTATTGGTAAGTAAAGTATAACATGTACTTGGAAAATTGAGTGTGAAGAACAATGCAACAAAGGTGGATAAACTCTTTCTCAAACAGAAAAGGAGTGTGAACAATTTCATGGATCTCATCTCAGATATGGCACAGGTTTCAGGAATGAAAGATCTGTCTCATAAATATTTGTCCCATGGAAAAAAAAGATGCCCTTGTAAAGCACAGAGGGCAGAACCCCTATGAACATCTTGCAGCAGTGTGCATTGCTGCAAGTTTGAGAAACACACCACAAGGCCAGCTATTGGCTCCCAGAGATCTGGCTGATGAGAAGCTTCATTTGTATGTAAATCATACTAAGACCCTAAACATAGTTGTGTAAGGATTGGAACTAATGCAGTGCAGTATGATGCCATACTCATAATCCAAATGGAAAGGCATTGCCAAACTTCCAGAACTCTGATCAGACAACCAGAATCACAAGTAACTATTGATAAGCTGCACTTACATCTTTGTTAATGTAGAAACCAGTTTTATAGAATGTAAAATACAGCTTAACAGAAGAGTTAGCTCTCTCCAGAAATCATGTGATAAATCAAGGTCCAAAGACTGAAATCATGCCTAAAATGCATGCCATTTCACTAGCATTGAAGAGTCATGTCATACTATACAATACGTACATATTAATGACACAGTACATAACCTATATAACTGCTATATATACAAAAAGTCATGTCATTGTAATTTAGAAATGGAAAAAAGATCCAGATAAATCTTTGACTCTGTAAGAATGAATCAAACAGTAAAACTGGAGATTTTTGGGCTATTTGTCAGAGAGGTTAGCTAAGGATGACTAAAAACTTAAGTCTGATCTACATTAATTTGTTTGTTAAATTACAATTAACTGAAGCAGTATGTGAAACAGAAATGCAAGGAGGTATTTCACAAAAAAACCCCAAACTGCAGTGAAACTAGTGAATATGAAGAATTACTGTCATTTGCTTATATTACACAGATGGGTAATATAATCCATCCCTTGGGTCCAGTCCTACAGAAACATTCAACAAAACTGCTCAACAATATATCAGTCAAAGACACCAAGGTTCAGTCTCTCAGAAAGATTACTTTAAAATTGCATGTAAGAGGTGAAAAAATAAAAGTCACCAACCTCTAATAAGGTAGACTCTGTTTCACTGCAGATCCAGAGGCAGTATCTAGAATTGAATAAAAACAGGGTTCAGTTGTTTGCTCAATCCTCAGTTGTTCAGTTACCAATTGTTAGAATTTGTTACGCATATTTTCATAACATTCTCATACAATCAGCTTTTCCCAGATGTTTCCAGCATTCACAAATATGTGGGTTTCCAGTTAGTCATTTTTTTGTATAAAGATAGGACATAGAGGAGATGCTCCAGTAAGATTCACTCCTGGTGACTAAATAAGCCATCTTCCACAGAAAACTCTGGGAACCATCAAGCCCTCCTCTTCTTTCGTATCTAAGCAACACCACGGGAAGTCTCAGTATTTCTATCCATTGGTACCTGAACTGAGCCACTGAGCTAGCTGGGAGAGCGAGGGTATTCATTTTACAAGGACTCACAATATTGCATCAGGAGTCATGAAAATATGATTTGATAATTTTAGCTTGTAACATAATGAAGACAGGCAGAATAATATTTTTTCAGTTTCATCCCATTTTTACCATTCATAGTGGATTGTAGTGATTTGCAGAAATCTCCGTACATGAAAATTTATAGAAAAACACACAGAATTTTAGAACATCTTCACTTCTTCAGCCTTAATCACACTGTGAAACAAGAGAGAGCTGTGATGCATAAAGATTACTACTGAACTTAGTCATGCCTAAGCAATCATAAGGAGACCTTGAAAACACCACTTTCAGACTCTGCTAATCAGAAGAACCCATCAGTTCAGCACCAGGCACTGGCTGTGCACAGCAATGGTAAAAAAAGGCTATTATAAATTAACCTCCATTCAGAGAAAAGCCCTTTTGTAGTACTTGTCGTATATATGAATCTATTGTGGAGGACACTATAGGAGGAGTATGTCATGAAAAACATCACCCATGGACAAGAAACACAGGGAAAATAAGAACTTTACCAAGCTGAAAGACAATTACTTTGTTTATACCAGAAACATACTTGTATCTCTATGATCTACTTAGGAATGCCTTCTGGCTGGGAATACAGTATGCAAAATCCTGCACAAATAAAAAAATATGCTTTTTTTTGGTGCATGTCAAGGAGCTTAGATATTCCAAGTTTCAAAGATACACAAAGCTATTGCCTGTCTAGAGATATTAATGTTCAATTGAAAAATCAATATGCTAGTTTGTCACACTGAAAAAAGGATCTTGGTACCAACCATTAGACAAAGCATTTCTAAAGGTATGAATTGCATTAAAATTTCAGTTCTGACTTGGAACAGTAAGGACTTCTGACATTTTTCTAGTAGCTTTAGTCAAACTGTTAGTAATAATTTAAATCCTTCCATAAAGCCTTCCTCTGCATTTTCACCTAATCCTTTTAAGTATCTCTTTTCTTCTTCCCACACATACGGCCTTTCCTACATGTATTTCACATACCAAAATAAAATAATATATATATATATATTAAAAAAAAAACCAACTTGAAAACTAGAAAAAAGATTATGTAGCTTAGCTCTTTCTTTAGCTCTTTCTGGGACTATTGTAGAAGTCACACCAGTCTTCTTTAAGCTCAGATGTTAACCTAACTCACCTCAAATGCTGAAGGCCAGGCTTAGATTCAGCTGAAAAACAGGTGCATTCACAGGAAGGTATGCACTAGTGTAAAAAACTTCCAATCACAGAATTATCTACAATGCTAGAAAAACCCCCAAAGTGTAGCACAACACTGACAGGGAAATACCAAAGGCATGAGCCAGAAAAATGTAAGTCACAGTGTAAAGGAGTGAGTCAGGTAAAATCATTTTTAGCAGTAGTAAACAGTAGAAAAAGTATGATGTGGAACTGGGAATCAGTTAAGAAAGTGCAAGTAAACCAACTGTGCTAGAAAACTTGTAAAAATGTCTCTAAGTGGATTTATGAGAAGGCAGTAAGGGACCCCCACCACTACTGCTACAGACTCATCAGAACCTCACTCATCTGCCCCTCCAGTGGTCCTTGTACTGACACCACCAGGCTGCAGACTCAAAGGATGCTGAAAGGGTGAGCGTACACCAGAGAATGGAACACACTAGAAAATCTGTGTATTAACTGTATCAATAACTGTAGTGAGCTGGACTGACATAACATCTGTATTTTGATTAGAAAGTTAAGACTATAGCTAAAGATAAACCTTTGCTACTCACATCACTCAGCATTCCCTCTGTCCCTGTAACAGAGGCACAGCCCCTGCAGTCCCAGGCTGAGCACCAGAACCCTGCCTGCGTCCAGCAGAGCTGCTGCAAAAGATATCAAAAAAACCCATGTCCAGCTGCCACTACCAAGTTACAATGAGGTTAAGCAATTTTTAAAATTGCTTTGGTTAATCAAGGCAACACATCATAATCTACTAACTTCAGGCTGTTCCATTAGATACTGAGGTCTGCAAACAGGGGCAACTACATCTGTGAGCAGTGGAGATCCAAGGTCTCGCCCTTCTACAGATGAGCCCATTGCAAACCCAGGCTGTAAACAAGTCAATTCGACAATGTAAAAGAGAACACTGTCAGCGTGCTAAGAGCCTCTGCAATGCCTCCTCCCTGTTTATTCTAACTCAGGGCCGAAGCTTAAGTCACTGCTTTTGCAAGGAATTAAAACTGAGTATTGTAAGTTATGCACTCATACTGGAGGTGTACCACAAAGCAAGGAGACAGATATGGCTCCTGCCTGGGAAATTACAAAGGCTCTTATCCTGAAAAAATTTACATATCAGGAACTTTATTGACATAAGTAATCATGCAGGACCAGGACCTTATTTAATCTTTCTTCAGAAACTGAGCCTATACAAACAGCACACAGATGCTGCCTCCACTTTCAATAGCAAGTCATTCATTTTATATCATCGTTCTACCACTAATTCAGCTGTAGTGTTGCTAAGAGGATTTCCAACATATTAAAGTATTATTGAAATAATATAAACTATTTGCATTTGAAGAGTATATTGTCTATTCCAAACAATACAGCAGGAGATCCCCTTCATGTATTAAGAAATCTCGAACTAATCACTTTAAGGCAATGATGTTACCCACTGGAGAATATGAAATTCTGTTCAAAACCTTCTTCATAAACTATTCTTTATGCAAGACAGAAATGGATTTTAGCAAGGCCAAACAGATCTGCCTGTGGCAAGCTAAGTGTAAGTATGAATTTCTTTTGCTATAAATAGAAAAAGAGGTTAAAAAAAAAGAAAGAGAAACAAAGATGCTTGCTTTTTGACAAAGACACAAAGTTTCTTCTTTTTGATTAAACCACCCTTTGTTCTAGAGAATCTTCAAGCTTGTTTCATTAGCATTGTTCCAGAAACCATGTGATAACATAAATTTTAGTTACGTAAGTTACCATCCTACCACACACTACAGCACTAGAAAACACTAAAAGTCTCTTTCTAATGTCCTCTGGGTGTGAGATGTAGTATTCTAAATGTCTTAGCAGGGAACAAGTTAGAACCATTCTAAACTGCAATCTCCCTCATTCCAATACTATTTTAAAGCTGAAGAAACATCAGAAAACCAAGAAAAGAATCTATTTCACATCTACCCTCACCACCTACATAGCATTTATTGACAGTTGGGCAATTAAATTATTTTCTCTAAAAATATGGGAATATTTAAATGGTAACCAATACAGAATTAGTAAATTTTATTCTACACTCAACATCAAGAAATTCCCTTTGTGCTATTTATTGTTAAGTGGTATTTTCAAGCTCTGACTTTGCTGACATGCATGTACCTTTAAATTGCCAATTCATTGAACGACAAAACTAGATTATTAGTTATTGGACTTCCGTGATCCAATGAGCATGTTTGGACACCCATAGATTTTGCTTATACATTATACTTTGAGCATTAGATGCATAAGATTTTGTGAGGTGTCCCTGTTCTAGCATGTGCTGATTATGGCTAGGATAGTTAATTTTCTCCACAGTAGCTGGTGTGGAGCTGTTTTGGATTTGTGCTGGAAACAGTACTGATAACACAGGGATGTTTCAGCTGTTGCCAAACAGAGTTCACACAGAGTCAAGGCCTTTTCTGCTTCTCACCTCACCCCTCCAGTGAGGAGGCTGGGGAGTTTTGACGGGACACAGCCAGGACACCTGACCCCAACTGACCACATGAATATCCCAGACCATGTGGTGGTGTGCTCAGCATATAGAGCTGGGGAAAAAAGGAGGTGGATGTTTGGAGTGCTGCTGTTTGTCTGCCCCAGTCACCACTACCTGTGATGGAGCTCTGCTTTCCTGGGGATGGCTGAACACCTGCCTGCCCATGGGAAGTGGTGAATGAATTCCTTGCTTTGCTTTGCTTTGCTTGCATGCACAAAAGCTTCTGCTTTACCTGTTAACTGCCTTGACCTCAGCTGACAAGTTTTCTCATCTTTACTCTTCTGATTCTATGCCCCACATCCTACCAGGCTGCTGGTGCTTAGTGGCCTGCAGGGGTTAAACCACATAGCTCTTACCTGGGTTGGGTCCCAACCACAAATGACTCGGACTCCTGTGAACAAGTTTCATTCACACAGAAGCAGAAACAGCCAGACAAGTGAGATCACTCTGTGTACTAGGTCATTAGAAGGGTACATCTATGAAGAATTAGGTGGTATTTCAATGAGGTACCAGTATTTCAGCTTAGGGTGGTATTTCCAGTATTTAATAACAAGGATGTTCTTCACCATTGACCAGAGCAACTACCAGCCCAGTTAAGGGCAGATATGAAAAGTGCTTTCCTATTTCACACAAAACATGTCAGGAAGTGGAAAAAAATCACATTTACTGACTCCCTCATTTCCATGTATTTTATCACTACTGTATTTGCTCTGAAAGATAATGGGAGAGTTTGAAAAAATAGCTGCAATACAAGCTTTTACTGAAACCAAAAGCATCAAATCAAAAAGGTTCGCCAGAGTGAACCAAGCTCAAACAATTTACCAAGGCCCCTCAAATTTAGGGTTGTCAAAGATCTGTAATATATTTCTCCTAGTACACGAAAGGAAAATCATCTTTTACCCTCGAGAATAATGTTCGCAAAGTGCATTCAACCAGCTCAGGCTGAGTTATGCTAACAACCCCGTTCACCTCTGGACATGGAGACCTTCAATCCATCACTGCAGAATTTGATAAAAATGTTCTGAGAACTGCCAAAAGGTTCATATTTAATTATCACTGGAATCAATAGAAAGTAATATTGCAGAAAATTACATGTTCTACATCATTTAAGTTTCCTGATTCCTGACTTCTGGGCTTCAGAGGCAGTCTGCATTACCTTCTAAACCCTAATTCATCTGGTTTAGAAAGACCAATTAATTTTTACTCCAAAGAACATAAAACTGTCACCACTTCAAAGTATGTTCCACAGGCCTGGATTTACTGAGAAGAGCAAGGAGTTGCATTTGTCCTTGTTTCTATCACATAAAACAGCAATTAAACAAATGATCCAATTCTTCATTACAGGCTTTTCAGCTGGTTAGTGCATGCTTGAGAACTAAAAGGAGATCTGGATCTAGCTCTACTTATGAAACGAGAAAGGACATTGTATCAGCTCCTTGGAACAACCAAACAATTTTTAGTAGGAGTTGGAGAAGCATTGCCTTAAACTTTCTATCAGGTAGCAGGATCCTAAATAACTTACTCAGTCTAACAACTCAAACTGGAAAACAAAATCACTAATAATTCTGCAATCCTTAAGGTACTACTTTGTTTCTCTGACAAAAACAGAGGTGATATTCAAAATACTACCATCACAAGTATCAAGCCTCAGGAATAAACATACTAGTGCTTAAATGGTATGCAATAAAATAAACAAAAAAAAAAAGGAAATTAAGTATTTGGTTATTAGTTTTTATTTTTTGCGCATGGCACTGAACAGAGCTGCTAAAAGCATGACACATTAAAAGCACTTCATTTTTATTTGTGAAATACTGTTAAGACATTTTTATTAAGAAAAGGTACCTGTGTACAAGACACAAGAAAGTATACTTCTAGCTGTACTAGCAATAAAATATCCTTTTTTATATCTGACCTGTTTCCATGTTGTTTTGCTGAACAATTCACCTATGCGTACTAAACCAGAAAATACTTAGCAAATTTTCTTTGCATTTATTTAAATATACACAGAGCAATATAAGTTGTTGCATGAGCAGATGACTGAAGAAGCCTCTTATACGTGAATCCTGCAGCTTCTCCTGTCTGCCTTGCCTCAGTAAGAATTCCAGCTCCTTTTCTGGCCCTGCAGAATTATACACTATCCCTACAGCTGATCTCCACACTCTGTAAATCGCCCTCCGAGCGTCCCCACAACCTGCCATATAGCTCGCTGAAGAACTCAGCAAGGTGTAGCAGGTGTGTGTGCTTCCAGCACAACAGGCAGCAATGAGGTAACACTCCTCCTTACTGCGGTCAGTTGCACTTACTTTGGGAAACTGCATTCTTCCTTGAGCTTCAATTAGAAATCGCACAGGCACAAAAGTTACCAGAGAAACACCGGTGAGTGCATAGTACAATCATCTACGTCTCATTTCTTTAAATATGCAGGCCCTTGTTTTTCATTAAATGTTTCTCTGGAAAACTAGATACTGATGAAAGCCTTAGCATATCATGGGCTTTTCTGCCATTCTACTAATCTAAACCTCACATTTATATATAGCCAGGGTAAATCAGCTTCTCCTGGGTTAAATTTTTTCCCTTTTTTTTACTTCTCTGAAATTAATAAATTAATGAAAGTATTACTTTATGTAAAGTTACTTAATTAAGAAGTGAACTAAATCAATTCCTGTCACGTGAACTACCATCTCTAAATGTCAGATATTAATTCAAGTCAGATACTGATCACTTGGATTGGATTCAATCCGAATTAAAATTTAAACCATTTCTCTTCTATTACGTGCTCCCTCATCAAACTACCTTTCCACAGAGGCATTTTTTGATGTCAAAAATAAATATAAAACAAAGTCTTTCCTTTGAGTCTAAAAATGTCATCCGCAACAAAACATATATTTTCTTTCCTTACTGCCTAATTTCTGAAATATAAGCTCATATTCTATGCTGAATGATTTAATGATTTTATCTTGGTGCCCAGTTAACCAAAGTCTCCTCTGTAAAACCAGTATGTATGATTTCATGGTTTGGCATAATTGGCATTCTAGACCCAGAAAATGCTAATGCTGTTTACCACATCATGCCTAAAAGTCCATCTCCTCATTTTTCTATTAAGCTGGCCTCCTGGGCTCAAAAGCTGAAAGTTAGAAACCTACCCATCTATCAGGCATGCAGTCAGATCAGAGCCTCACAGGACTTCTTGAATCCATTACAGAATGTGCTATACTACCAAGGAGTCATCTCCCTTCTGAACCAATACAGTAAAAACATCAAAATATGTATCTTACTGTTATGGTATATAGATTTGGACTTATGATTAACTTCATAATGTAAATGGAAGATCCTGAATAAGTATCTGCTGAAGAGACTGACCTGTGCCCCAAGACAAACTAGACAGAACTATACACTTTTACACCTGACCACCTCAAAGGAAGGCAATGTTTGAGTGAGTATAGGTAGAAAGGAAAAGTGGATGGAACACACATTATCTTTTTCTGCAGAGCTCATGGCCACAGTTACTATTTCTCCAAACTGGAGGAGAGTGAGAAGGATGACAGTATAAGCACTACTACCTTAAATACAGGACAGTTAATGTGGGAGAGTAACTGTGCTGAAGTTCTGATCATCTGTTTTCCATTTCCACAATTCATAAAAAACAGATTTCTCCACTAGCAAAAATAAATAAAGTGCTGAATTTTAGGATTTTGGATGACATCACTGATAGGGAAGAAAACTAAGATAAGCTCTCAGGGATATAAATGGGCCCATGTAATGAAAAATGAGATTAGGATTGTTAGGAAAGCACTGTGAAAGCTTTCCTGATGATGTATATTATGTCAGATCACAGAGTCCAGATAGAGTGGGGCTCTGTTATCTCTATCATATCACACAGAACAACATGGCTCTGCCTATGGGATGCTTCCACCAGGCCTGTGGGGTGTTCTTACCTGATCCAGAAGATGCAGATCAGCTCTCTGAACAGTAAATACAGCTCCAACAGTCATGTTTCTCCTGTGCTTGCAAATGGGCCCACACTACACGGCTGCTGCACACTCTGCCAGTGCATGACAGGAGGTGACGTGTTTCCTCCTATCCACACATGGAATGCTAAAACTCCATTGCTACAGCTGCCAGTGAGTCATGAAACTTGGATCCAGCACAGCCTGAGCCATTTCAAAGTGCAGAGCTCAGTCCCCCCAGATTTCATACTCAGAGGAAATCAGGACAGGCAAATGACAGGTGGGAAGGAATGAAGACACAGAGTAGTGTAGTAACTTGTTTGTGTGCTTACACATAAAATGTCTACTATTCTTACAATAAGTGGATATTTTCTAGCCTGTGTATTATGAAACATTAATAAAATTCTTACAAAGAATTACAGTGGAAGAATATTTAGCTTCTAGTTTGCTCTCAACCCTCACAAGGGAGATATTCTGTGACTGCTTTCAGAAACAAGCTAATGAATTATACCAATTAACCACAATTAATTACCAGTCTGGTTTTGTCCTCTGTCTCATCTGTTTTATTTTGTTGACAGCCATTGACAGCCATTACTTTGCTCACAGCACCGTGAGTGCCCACCTGAGGAAAGAAAGCTCCTTTGAACCCCAGAGAACTCCCTGATCATTACCAGGTTAAGAAAAGACTATTTAACTTTGCTTTGCTCTCCATCCCTTCTCCTCTTAGTAAGGATAAGGGAATAAAAATACAAGGAGCAAGCAATAAATCATTATTGAATATTAATTTGTGATAAAAAAAGACCCATATCCAAAAAACCCTTACCCTTATGCCAGAAGAAAGGAGGGAAAACAGACAAGTCAGCAGTGGACTGTGACTCCCAATTAAGAGAGCACACGTTTGCTGCTCTGGCCCATCCTGAGAGTCATGCTACTCACTGCCACCACAGACTGAATGGCTCCTGCAGCACCTGCCAAGAAAGGAGCTCTCCTGGACTGTCCTTCACTTCCACCTTAGGAGAACATCAGACTGAGTAAATGCATCTCCCCTTCTGCAAAAGAGATTGTTAAGGCAGTTCCTTTTACTGCACCAATTCTCTCCTACCTCTGAGGAGATCAGATCTTACTGATTCTCCTTGACAAAGAGAGAACTAAATCCTTTGCCCCTATTCCAGTCTTTGCTACAGATATTCAAATGCCTTTCTATTCCTCTAACAGGTCTTGAAAAGTTTTCTAGTGCTTTTATCTCATAAAGAGTAAGAATTAGGAAAAATAAATGTTGATTTCATTATGTGATGCTATGTTTATGTTACAAGGTTCTCTCTTACTCTTGTAGTTATTTCTAGAAAGCCCGTGACAATAAATAAATAAATCACTTCTTCCATCTGGGCTCTGATAAGACTTTGTAAAATAATAGCCAGATTCTGCTCTGACTGAAATCACTGTTAAAATTTTCACTGATCAAACCAGATACAACACCCTGTAATAACTGTATGATCTCAACAATGTCCACATTGTTTAAAATATGAACTTAGAGAAGGTCATTCATGGTTGCATATTACCGAAGTACTTCAAGAACAGATGTGCACTGCTTAGGAAACTCTCGCTCTCTCAAGCATGGTGCTTTGAACCTTGCCCTCCCTGACATGGTCCTCTGAAAGCAGGGAGCATAAGTTTGGATAAACCAAAGATGATGGATTATATGATGTGCGAAATCTAGATTTGATTTATTGTTTGCTTTTGTCCTCTCAGATGTATGTTTATATATCAAGGCTAAGCTTCAAAATCAAAGGTAATATAAGACAAAACAACTTTAAAGGAAGATAAAATCTGCCTTTTAACACCACCAAAAGACAAACTTGTCTCTGTTTACATCCCTGTCAAATTTAATTCTGTTTGTGTCAATGCTGAGTTGTGCCTCACAACTGGCTGAACCATACCTGGTGAACCTTTATGCCTCCTGTAAGCCATGGCCTGGTCTGACTGGATGGCTTGTGAAATCTGGCTATACTGCACAAGTTAGAAGGCTAAAAGCCAAAAACAGCATTAGAAAAGAATACCATCAATGTCCCCTGTTCCAGAGATTAAAGGACTTTGAAACATGGGGTTTTTTTCCCAAAAACTAAGTGAATTTCTTCAATGTGTTATGAAACATTATTCACACTGGGACTGCTTTAACAACTGATACGCTGGAAGACTTCTCCATGGCCAGGTTACCATTTTTTATTGCAAGTGGGAACTGGTTCCTCCAATCTATTTCAGATGTCTCATTACTAGGTTAGAAATTAATTTCTCATGTTTTGTTTACATCATAATTCTCAAAAATAACTCACATAATGGGAAATAAAAAGGCATAAATTTTTAAATGTTTTCCAACTGGAGAATGAGTTTTGGGATGTAACAACTTTTTGAGTCAGTAAACAAAAGCTTTTTGAAGGGGATTTACCCTGTATGTTACACATTCACTAGGAAGGAAGTGGAGGAGGGGTAGAGGAGGATAAACCACAAATTAAGATGATGAGGACTTTATGTGGATGGGAATTTCTATAAGATCAAAATGGTTTACAAAATATTAAGGAAGTGCCTGCTACAGGAAAAACAGATGCAAGATCTGCACAGATGGTTAATGTTCTTTGCTTACTTATTTTTAGGACCAGTTGTTTAAGAAATGCTTTTCATTTTCTTTCCTGATCTACTTACCATAATTATATATTTTTGATTAAAAACTCCCCAAAAAAAGCTTGTTTCCATTTGCCTGAGTGGTCCAATCTGCTTGTTCTTTTATTGTTTTTATTTTATTAAGGAAGACTTAACAATCAAACTGAGCAGACCATGTTTTTCTCAAATTTAATTTCTGCTGTGCTTTTTCTTTTTCATAGCTTGGAGAATGAGGGAGGGAAATAACTGCCCAACTCCTATGTCTATCCAGTATGGTTTTTAGAGAATCCTGACCAGAAACTCATTTTGCTAAACTATAGTGTTCCCTAGCAAGCAAACTAAATTTCTGAAATTCACATAAATAACTGCCAAGAAAGCTATGTCTAGTAGAAAACAAATAAGAGAAAAAACTTGCCGCAATTCAGATGGACACAGTGACAGATTCATTGCTAAAAGTATGGCATAATCAAACTACGAAGGCTTTTATCAGATTTTTTTTTCCACAGTTAAGTCTATTCCAATAAATAAGGTTCTAGGACAGCTGGGAACCACCAAAAAATATGGCAAGGGACTAAAATGCTACACTCAGTTTAACTGACATATCACAAAATCTGGAGCTCAGTTCTGTACATGCAGTGTCATCCAAGAAAAGTATCAACATTTAATGAACTCTCACTCTCTTACCGTTAGAATCCTGTTATCACTGGCCCTGCAACTTCAGCATACTTAAATTTCATCTTTCAAAACCAAAGGTATTTCAATATTACGGTTTTACTTTCAGACAAGGAAATCCACTAAGTAGCCTGTTACCTGAGAAGGAAACTGATACTCCAAACTTAGATAGTTTAGCTTTGTTTTGATACTAGGTAAGCTCAAGCAGCAGATGAGATATTCCAGGCAGTCTACTGCCTAAAACTTTAAAACAAAATTGCTTTTGTATAGTTCTACTCAATTCTTCCCTAAAGCCATCACCCTTGGCTTCCTGACCCAAAACTCATTCTGCCCCAAATGAGAATTTCTTACGTTTATCATGAGTGATTTGGAATTGATAAAGGAAAATATCTGAAAGCACCTTCTAAAGTTGTCCTACTCTCAAAAAATTATTTATTCCTTCATCTCACTGCTCATACCAACGACTGTCTTGAAAATCTCCCTTGAGATTATAATGGTAGATGGGAGTTGAACTGTACTGCACTTTTGACAGATCCAACTAAACATCTGAAAGCATCCATGAACACTGAAGAATAATATAAAGCTTTGCAGCAGTGTCTTTTTGGATGCTCTAAATGCAGAGTGTCTAACTATGCAGTGTTTCACTAGCTTAGCTGCCAATTTGAACCTTCATAGAAATGCATATAAAGTCTCCTGTGTTTTAGAGAAATTTATAAAAACTGCTCTTACAGACTTTTCCCCAATACATGCTCAATTATTTCTCACACCTTTTAATTTCAATTTCTTGGCCATCCAAGAGATGCCTAACAGTCTGCATTTTAACTCCTCCCACAGTTTAAATATATACAAGTAGAACTGTTTCTGCTCAAAGAATTTTAATTAGAATCCTCAGAATTTGAATTAAATATAAAATAAAACCTACTTTTCCTCAGTGAAAAGAGAATCAGAAGGTAAGGCAGATAAGTCTTGGTTACAAATAATTCAGTATTTATTTCCATTTTTCATCCCGAAAACCTATTGCAAAAGCATCCGTGGGGTTTTTTTGTTTTGTTTTACTTCTGCTGCTACTTACTTTGCAAGAAAAATTTTCCACTACAGGCAACAAAAGTCTTTTAGTGTATCTTCCAACTGAAGGACAGGAAACAATTATATTTTTCTAGGTTACTAACCCTGTGCCTTTCCCTAAATATTTTCCAGAAATAAAAAGAGAAGCTATTTCTTTCCTGAGTTAAAGTATAAACAATGCCAATATAAAATCAGTAAAAATTGCCTGTAATGGTAACTTCTACTCTACAGCTCCTCACCTTCATATCAATTTGAGGTATGTTTGGCTGTATGTTTTGTTTGTGTTGTGTAGGCCTTTGAAATAAACTGATTAGTGTAGCATCCCCCAAATGCCAAGTGGAGAAAGCAGATCCCAGGAGGAAGCTAACCAGTACTTTTCAACAGCATTTTTATTAAAGGAGCAGTAATGTCTTCTATCACTTTGGAATGTCTTTTAATGCAAAGGAAAAAACAGATGCTTACTTGTCACTAGAGACTGAGAATGTAATTTTCCTTCAGTATTTTCTACAAAAATGACTGCTCTACATCTTCTTTGACTGCTTCATCAGTTTGCAGACTGCTGAAGAAAAGATTCCTATTTTAGGCCGCACATTACCTTGCAAAAAACCCCCAAGAATGCAAGGAATAAACAGTAACAAGAATACAGTCAACACAGAACATTAATTGTTAAAAGGAACTGTAAATGTTCTAAATAATAATACACTATCCATCTCTGAATTGTGACAGACAAGAGTTGACAAATGCTGAAGTTTCATTTAGTTTTTTGTTCAACAGCTGCTTTTCCAAACCATCCCCAGTTGAAGAACTTCCAGGACTCTGGCATACATCACAAACCCCAGCTTCCAGCAGATGTTGAGAGCACAGTATCTCCGCTCACACAGAGACTTTTATTCGCATAGAAGCTCAATAAGTCAATAAAAACCTGAGCGTGTAGTAAATGAACTAATACGAATGAACTTAGGACATGGCAAGAATGGCTTATAAAGGCCCCGGGCAGTTACCACATTCCTAAATCCTTTCTAGCACATGGAGAGGAAGAAGGGCTGATGACACCACGAGGTGCAGCTTTGCATGGAAGTGCAGCAGAAACTGTACAGGACCCTCTGTCCCAGAGTGCAGGTGCCTCCCCAGAGGGAGGATTACACTGACTTATGCGACAGTGGCAGCCAGACAGTTCTGCAACAGAGAGAGACACACACATGGTGCCAAGTCCCAAAATACGCTAAACATAGACACAGGGATGCTGAATCACACTTGAAGGATTGAAGTCCTTCTTTCTCCACTCCCTCTTCACATCAAAGTGGGGTTAAATTCTTTGGTTTCTGAACTATTTCTGATTGCTCTTTAGAGTAGCAAGTGCTACTCCAGCCCTCCTACAGTTATCCTGTGCTTCAGCTACCACAAGCTTTTTCATAGCAGGCTATTGACAACATTGCCCAAATTAGCCCTGACAAAAAATACATTACACACACCAATACACTGAATTGCAGGGCTGGTTCTGGCAGTTGTATGACAGTTCTATTACAGCACAACTACACCAGAGCCTACAGAATGAAAATATGAACAAGAGAAGATTTATTTTTCCTCCAATGATATAAAATACTTTGAAATTAGATGATGAAAATAATGTTCAGCTCCTTGTTGTCACTGCAAATGAATGCATACATAAAAATGAAATCCACTGGACCATGCTGTCATTTTTTCAAAGCACATCAAGTCCAAGAGAGGCAAGAAAGATAGAAAGAATCATCAGCTTACTGCATTTCAGACCATCAGTTTCTCACCTACAGTGAACAGTACGACCTGGTGGAAATCACAGGCTCGTCATGGCACCAGGATTAACCATCATACGCTGTTTAACAGCAAAAACAATGTAGGCAATTTGTTTGCATACATATTTTCATTCTTAAATGAAGAAGATTTATTTCCACTATTTTTGGCTTTATTTTCCTTCCCCTAAGATAAAGGAAACCAACATAGCTTTAAAAAGCCAAGCTATGAGTTTAACACCTGTCCTTTTTTCCCATATTTTCAATTAAATCTCCAATGTACAATTCATCTGAAGACATTCCTTGTAATGAGGTTCTACATAATAAAAAATGCGACAGTTATCATACATTTCTGCTAAAAAAGACCCTAGTGAAGGGAGACAGGAGACAACACATCAGATCTGCATCACTTGTTATTTATTATTATGTTTTTACTTCTCACTGTTCATCAAATTAAATATTATACTTTATATTCCAACAACATAATTTAAAACCATTAGTACCTTGACAGTTTGGTTATAAGAGGGTTGGGTTTTTTTTTTTAAAAAAAGGACAGCAAATGGAATTTATAACTGAAGAAAAGCCTTCCAAGGAGCAACAATGTTTTGTTATACTCCTTACAAAAGTATAATCTTTTTAAACTAACTTATTTTATTGTATCTGTTATAACATAAAGCTTTGTACAAGGCTCTAGTATCTTGTGTCACTGTGTCTAGAGAACAGCATCCTACTTGTAAGAGTAGAGATCTCATGCCATGTAGTAGCTCCCACTGAAACCAAGATGCCTCCAAGAATGCACTGTGGCTCACTACCTGCACTAGTTACATACAATTATGCATCTGGGGTGGTCTGCTGAAGCCAGAGAATTGAAAGGGAGCACATGATGCACTTTGTACGTTGCTAAGGTGTACAAGATACACTAAGCATTATAAACGCTGAAGAACAATTAGTCACTGTCAACTGAATTTGTGTATTCTGAAAAACCATGGGAAAATGTCTGGTTTGCTCAATTTAACTTTTTTTTTTTTTCCCAGCCCTGCTCAGCATTAAAGTCCATCTGCTAGGACTGTGAGGATGGGATGGAAATCATAGCCAGTGTTTTTTGTTTTCACCATAGCCAGAATAAGCTGTAATGCAATTGCAGGGTAAAATGGGTTACAAAGATTTCATTACAAAGATTGATGAAGACCACTGCATATGGTAAAAAACATTTGTTTACACAAGGATATAGATATCTTTAATGTATTATGCCTAATACACTCATTTTTAGGATACATACTGCTGACAGAGCTGTCAGAACAGTAACTCGTGGAAAATACTTGTATCTTATTGAACTTAGCAGTGCAGAAGTGGTCTTTTAAAAAGGACATTGCTGACCTATTTGCTATTACTACAGGTATACAATGCAGTTGAAAATGCCTGCTTTATTTCATATCTTCAAGGCAGACTTCTGAAATGTATTTCTCTCCCGCCTGCTCTATACACTCATTCTTGATATTTGTACTTATCTTCCATATTCCCAGCTGTATTTATTCTAATTGTACCTCTAGAAATGAGTGGTTCTGGTCTTTGTTGGGGAAGTAATAATTGAACACTGGTATCAGTGCACTCTTTTAAAAATATGTCTTTCAATTCGTCATGCAGAATGCACGCTTTAAGGACAAGAAAAGTGAACTGTATGTGATTAATTTTGTATTGTATTGAACAATAATAAAGTAGCAGAAAAGAAAGGCAGCATAACTCAAGATTGCTTTTACAACTATTTCTTCTGTGGTACAAGCACCATTTCATCTAGATTCCTTGGTCTTCCAGTGTCCAGTTTAATTCTCTTCCCCACAAATTTATTTTCTCTCCCTTTCTTTTTATACATTCATGGTGTATGTCATCTCCTTAGGACACTCAGTACGGTCTATGGGAAGATCTGGCATCAAATTTGCCAACTCACACCCTTCTTCCTCATCCCAGCCCCTTCAACCTCCACTGCCACCACTCATCCACCATAAGATTATTCTCATATCTCTTGCCATGGTGCCTCCAGCAGTCTACTACAGCATGTAGTTCAGACAGCCAATAAATCACTTAGCACAGGATCCAAGTCCCTGTATCATACTGTAACAGACAAGCACGGTCATGCCACCCAGATTGGTATGTACACTAAACAGACTGCCCAACACAGGCAGTCTAACTCAACTGTTCCTTCGTACAGGAACCAGGACCCAGCAGTGCCTCAGGAGTAAATAAAAATGTCAGGGTGCAGCACATTGTCTGTGCCGTTCCTGCTAGCTCTCCACAGCTACCACAGATCTGTGTGTCTGTCAGCACAGAGTACACAGATACTACAGCTCAAACCCATAGCACCACACCAAGCTAACCTAGGCACAGCTTCTCCGAGGGGTTAAAGTTGATTTACCGGGACAGTGTAACTAGTACCTCATGGTGTCTGTCAGACAGGTGAGTGTCACAAGGTCATCTCTGAACAGTAGTTTACACCCTCATCCTGATGGGCATCTAGTCAGGATACAGATTATAACTACACAATGTACTACATGAAAACCAATGTCATTGTTTTAAATCTTAACTTGGTCCTCAAGTAAGGAATAATCATCACATACCCTATCTACTACGTGTCATAAATTATTATTTTTACTTACATACACAGGAAGTGATTTACCTAGAAAGGGAACTGAACTAAACTAACAGCCTGAAGTTACATACCAAGACAGCAGTGCAAGTGGCAACAGCACCATTTATGCATTCACAGCCTACTTCCCTCATCACCAGGTAATTCCTACAGTGACACTTATGTCCCAGAGTGACAGCCCTAAGGTGAACCAGATGTATTACAAGAATTATATTAAAATATTCTTGATGTTGGTTTTATAAAAATAAAAATAGTAAATCATGCCAAACCAAAAGTGAACAATCCCTCTTAGTGAACAAGGTTATTCTTACCAAGTTAAGCGTCTCAGGATTGTGACCACTTCCATTTTCCTGCCTTCTCAGATGACATCATGATGAAGTTGTTATTATTTACATCCATAATTTGCTTTTTTTTCAGTAGTTTCTACTGCATTTTAGAAAAAAAATCTCATTTAAATACCATCTATGGCATTGTTTTCAGAATACCATTTACTACAGTTATGCCTTAAAACTAACAATATTTCTCCCACTGTAAGACAGGCTACATTTTCCACATAGAAAGTCTGGCCTGTATTTGGTTTTTTCACTCTTCTTGAGTGCACTGGAGAATGGGTTGGAAGCATGAGAAACCAAAAAAGAGGGCACACAGACATATTGGTGTGCATTGCTTAAACTATCCTCTTCCTTTAAAAGCAACTAGATGTTAAGCCCTTGAACAAGGCTAACACACACACAGAGAAAGATTCAAAATAGGCAAGAAAAAATTGGAATATGTAGACTGCAAATACAAATGACACTATGCCATCTCACATGGCATTAACATATGACGCAAAAATGAAAAGAGAAATATGAGAAGAAAAATGAGAAGAAAAATTAGTCAAATTATACATAGCAGCCCAGACAGCTTTATGAATCTTGTAAATGTACTGCTGTAGTACTTGAATTTCATGCAGCATTCACATGATATTTCTATAGTCAACATACTGAAGACTATACTTTCAAAAGGAAAGAACCTTATAGGCTGTGTGATAATCAGGCATCACTAAACCTGAAATATTAAACCTCAAAATACATACATACACCCACACAATTGTATACCATCAAATTTATTTCCACTTTTGAAATGTATTTTTTCTTTGTATATGATGCTTCAAAAGTAGTATTTGGTTACTGCCTGCCAGAAGAAAAACAAGTAAAGCATTCCTTAAGCTCTTTGGGAATTGATATCTCACACCTTTCTTCACTTCTGTTTCAATCTTCCCTATGTGGCTGGAGTATTTGATTGTTTACTGGTCTTAGCTGTCACAAATGCCAGGGTCTGGAACATGACTTGCAGCCAAACATACTCTTTGACAACACCTGTAAGCAAAAAGTTCAATGACTTGGCTTGAAAAAAAACAAAGATCCTCTTCAGTATTAATGTGGTGCAAAAGTTCTTCACAATAATCTGTCCATTGAAGACCTCAGGGGGGTCTAAGCAGTAATTTCTGATGAAAAGGTACCATGATCAGAAATTTTTCTTTGTTTTTCCAGATAGCAACAGCCTTTCATTCAGGAGGTTTTCCATTGTAATTAATGGTGCAGTCATTTCTTTGGTGACAACTGAGTGGCATGCCACCAATGGTGGAATTACCAGGCTTTGCTTAACAGAGTGTCAAAAATGGCTGCTGACCAGCAGATTCTACAGCTCCCTGGGGCAGCTTTTCCTAAATAAAAGTGGACTACCTCTGTTCTACCTAAAAGTGGACTACCTCTGTTTCTCTTACGAAACAGGGAAGAAGGTAGGGTCTTGACATTTCCCCTGGCAGCTCTAGGCCCCCATTTCCAGTGCTGATATCACAGCCAGGGCAGATCTAGCTGGCAGCGATGGCCAAGCATTTTGCAGCCAGGTGTATTTCCAGTCTCAAACACTGACTCCTACACTTCTGGGGCATCTGTTTTGCTTTGATACCAAACCAAAATCTGTGGCTAAATAAAAGGCAAGAATATTAAAGCATGCAGCCGACTCTCAAGAAAGAAATAGTAAAGTAAAAGAACTTTTCTCTTTGCTTTTGAAGAGACTGATAAATCCCATCGTAAATCTGAAACAGAACCATATCTTTACTGTGCAAAGAGAATTGATCAGCAATTTAAAAATAGGACAGCGAAACAGCAATTTTTTCTCCATTATGGGAATTGTATAACCCAAAATAAACAGCTTCCTATCCACCAGCTGAATGCAAGAGTTATTTTCAAGGCTGACAACTGCCTGCTCTATTTATGTAATTTAGAAGTCTGAAGTATTTATATTATTAAAATCCAGCATGTGGTAGAGATCTGGTTTTGTTTGAACAGGTCCAAGGCACAGACTATACCAAGATGATTTTTTTTTCTGACAAAAATGGAAAAAGATTACTGAATTTCTAGCTAGGAATTATTTTATTTAAAATAACAACTCAGGTAGTATTGAAAGGACCAGTTTTATAATAAGATAAATGAAATTTAAGAGTTCTGAATTTAAAACCACTTATTTCTTATTTTACCTGATCTTCCTTCGTCATTTGTTATCCTTATTATGTTTCTGTGTACTTTTTTCCTGCATGTACAGTATTTATTTTCAAACCAAAATACTCTCAACAAAATTAAGGAAACAGCGTATTTTAACTGAACTCTTTAAGTGTAGATTGGCTAAATAAGGATATTGGCAGAGGGACACATTTTTGCAACCTTCTCTGTATTTTAATTACAATAAAATTACAATAAAATCCCACAGAATTCTAGCATTGCTGTTTTATAGAAAATGTAAGAGTGAAGTTAGTTTTTTGCAATGAAAGTTGAAACTAATGCTGTGCCAGGAATCACTACAGCTTTATTATTTAGTTTTCTGCATGCTCCTATCAAATTCCTGGTTTTTTTCTTATCAAATTTGACTGTGTTAGTAGCAACTTTGGAGGGATGGAGAGAGTCAAGACAGGTGATAAATCTCTTCATTTCTTCATCTGGTTTGCTGCCCAATCTCACTGCATATAGAGAACTCATCCTTATTTTCTACAGTTCACAAAAAGAAGGCAAACTATAACTCCAGCACAAAACATCTGTGGTTTTGATTTTTGTATGCTTGAGCAAATTATTAAAATTTGTGTAAGATTAAATGTCAATGCTTTCCTGGTTAATTGACACACATTATCTAACGCTTATTTCTGTAATTTCATTTTGCTGTAGTCCCTGCTCATTTTGCATTCTGAAGGAGAGAAGGGCACTTTTTCAGCTGACCTAATGAAAACACTGCCACGACAAATGAGAAATCAACCTGTGTGCAATGGAGTCTGGCTGAAGAGAATGCTAATTTTCTGCCTCAATACTGCCTTCAAAGAGATTATTCAAGGCTCCCTCTGACATGGAACACAGTGACCAGCCAGCAAATGCTAGAGATGAAAATAACCTTTATCTGTTTTAACAAAAAGGTGAACTAAAAAAAGCAGTCTTACCCTCAATGTTTACTATTAGCAATGAACGAAGTGACTTTATTTAGTGCTTATTCAGTAACTTTCATTGATATGGTTGTTACTCTAGATTTTTTCATTATTAAATCAGCATAATTTATCTACATAAGGCAAAATATGCAAAAAAAAAAGCAATACGAACCTGATGTTTTTGAAAAAAATTACCTTTTACTGAGATCTAGCAAATGCCTAAGAAACCCAGAAAAGAGATTTAAGCTACGGTTTTGCATATAAAAATGACATAGACTGAAGTTGTGAACTTACTATCCTTGTCAACTGGGTGGAGTTATTCACAGAATTCAAGTACCAAACACCCAGAAGCATGAAGACAACTTAGATGAAAAAAAGAGGCTCAGTCCCAATCTATCAAAGATGCAGGAATGAACCAAAGTCAGCAAATTAATCAAAATACAAAGTGTAATGAAAACCTTCTTAAGGTGACAGAAAGTACCAGAGGAGAAATGATCTGAGATTTCTAAACTTCCACCTGCAGAAAACTAAAGTGATGTACAGTAAGTAGCTTATACTACCAAGAATGCACCTAACTCATTAGTACTAACTTTTTTTTCCTGAGCGGTATTCTTAATGAATTTTAAAGTTACAGTAATTAGTGACACAGGGAAGTCATTATATTTTGTCTTAGTCTAATTAAGTTTAAAAAAATAATCTTACTGAAAGTATGCTGATACTATCTGCTGTAGAAGGATATATGAATAAAATCCTGACCACAGTGCTCTCTTGAGTGAAGCAAAATATCACCCAGTAATAACCAAAGCTGGCGGTGCCTTCCATGACTTAGGAGGACATAATGATACTAACATCAAGCTTTCATATAGTGCTTTCCAGCAGCAGTATCAAAGCACTTTAGAGAGAAGAATCACTATTTCTGTTTTACATATGGGGAAGTCAGAAACAAAGATGATCTGAGACATGAAGAAAACACAAATCCCATCTTTGTGCACTGAAGATTTTCTGCAGTCATAGGCAATTGTTGATAAAATTTTATATGATTCTGATGTCTTGCTAGAAAATAAAAAGACAAAACTAGTTTAAAATACAGTATTTGAAGTATTTAACAGCATGGACAATCTAACAGCAAATTTAGACATGTATCAGCATCTGAGAGAAGGAATTTTAAAAATGTTACTTACATATTACTTTTCTTCAGTTGGTCATGATAAATTAAACCACAAATGCTGAAAGTTATAAAAATTGTGCTATAAATACACTGAAATCTCTTGTGGGGTCCTACTGCACAGAAACAAGGGAAGATTAGATTTCTACTGAGATTTTTTAATTTTATCTCTAGAAGTGCTGTTCTTTGGAGTAGTACAATTGTGATGCATTACTTTCAGCATAGTAGTACAGAGCTGTGAGTCAGAGTGAGAAACATTCCCAATTTTGTCATGACATCAGACAGGACTGCCACTTACCATGCTGGCAAAGCTATTTACTCTTTTGCATGGTTTTCAGAACCCATTTAATTGTTTGGGGGGGTTTTTTTCCCCATTATATTTAAGCTTCTCTCACGCTTTTACTATCTTAGTTACAAAATAAAAACTAGCATGTCTTATGGAAATGGAAAGGGTATTAAAGGCTTTGTACACAATCACATAGTGTGTTCAACAGAAACCATGTCCATGAAGGCTATACCTTCGTAGTTCAAATCAGTGAGAGCAAGGAGTACCTGTTACTGTAACATAAAGGTAGATGTAAAAGGTCGCTATCTGGAAATGCTGTTGCTGCTGAACAGAGATCTTTAAGGCAAGACCATGCTGCTCTGCCATACTGATATTCAAACCTGAACGTACTCCAGTACTCCTGTACCTGAATATTAAAGTCAGTGTTTGGAATATCTGGACAATGATTAATAATATATCTGTGTGGCCACTTGTATCAGTGGTGGCTTACATACTGCTGGCCATTCAAGTGGCATAACATTTTCAGTGCCGGTTGGCTGACACAGACCTTGAGTTCTCAAGCAGGAACCATCACCAATCACAAGGAGGCTCAGAGAACTTCTGGAGGACTTCAACAGTTCATTTCACTCTAAATATTGTTGTAGCCAATGTTGGAGGAAACAACAATACTCATAATGATGCAACTAAAACGTTAGGTCAACTCAAATCAAACTACTTCTTGGGGATATTACACTATTTTTCAGTACACTATGCATGAAATATTTTATTTATACACACACATACACATGTATTTATTTCCTGACAGGTATACTGCAGTGTCACTAAGGAGAAAAAAACATCTGACAAAAGGTAGGGGATGAAAGAAAACCAAATATAGAGGTTCACCTGATCTGTGATTTGTAAATTAAGAAAATCTAAACTTTTTCAAAGTTTTTTATTAATAAGCTATGAGTAGAATTTCATTTTGATTAACAGAAAGGATACCCACACACAGAGAATTCTAAAAAGACAATCTATTTATGTGAAGAAGCACCTAGAAATGGCGGAGCAGAATAGAAAACAACACGTCACCTTCCCTTCAGTATCCGTACCCAAACCAGATGGAGCTGGAAAAATCTCCTGGAGGTCATCATACTAACTGCTCATGAAAGTGAAGACTGCAGACTGTGTGTCACACAGGGTTTCTCAATGTGTAGCTAATGCTGGAAGTTCCCCCCCTCCCCCCACCCCCAAGAAGTTCTTTCTATTTAACCAGTTTATGTATTGTGGTCCCTTGTTCCTATTTCAAAAATTTCACGTGTAATTTCTAGTTCACTATAATGAAGCAGTACTTTTCTCTGTATACTACAATGACCAGGTCTGCTATATCCTTCTCAACAAATAAACATTACAAATCTGTTCCTGGAGTTGCAAATTTAGGCCAGTGCCTAGCCCTCCCGAGAACTGAATCTTAAAACAGGATACTACTGTGACAATTCTATTAGAAAGCATGAGCTTTTAATGTGTAAAATTGCTGAAGTAATTTAAATATCTGACAGGAAAAAACCACAGGTTGCCAGCTTTGCACAAGACATATTTCAAGAGCAGAACTGAGAACAATATGTATTGTGTAGATACAGCAGTTCCAAAAAAAAATTAATGAAGTCTTACTACCTATAGCAAAGAACTTGGAAAACTTGCATAGTTCACAGTATTTTTAAATGTATTAAATAAAACTCCAGAAAATACACAGTTCTTACAGTCTCAGAAATAAGGTGTATAAAACTGTTTAGAAGTTTGTCAACCTCTCTAACAGCCAGATACAGGTGGTGAACTCCATAGCTCAGCTGTACTTAGCATTCTTTCCTCAGGGCGCACAGCTCCTGGTGCTGCTATAGGTATTAGAAAAATATTGAAACAATTCATCCAGCAACTGCTGTTAACTGTCCCCCAAAATTCTCCTCCGACAGAGAGAGAGGACATAATGTTTCACCTGTGGTTTCCCAGGATAGATTCCTTACCTTGAGGCATCCTGCCATGTCATATGGTACAGGTCTGCTCCTGTACATTTCTACAAGGTGTTTCTCCAAACCATTCCGATGCTCTGTCACTCTACAAATGACAACCATATGTGAATGGACTGTGGTCCAAGTTCACATTCTGTATTACAATGACCAGTTGATATTTTGTTTAAAACCCCTCAAGTGGACAACTGTTTACTGATTACCAGGAACTACTTTCCAATCCAAGATTATTATTAGCTAACTGATGGCAGAGTTCTTCAACAAATACATCCTCCATATCTTCAGCCTGATGATCGTAAATGTCAAGACAGCATTACTAGTCATTATTTATCCCTCACTATATTTTCCCTCTGTGGTATTTGTGTCATTTGACTCCACCAGCTTATTTTGCATTAACTTCAAAGGTGGTAAATTTTAATCATCATGTTTAGTTGTATGATTTGTAGTTTCCTATTATGTTTTCTTCCCTTACAGTTATAAGCAGGAAGAGATAAAAGTGCTACCTTGTTTACTGCCATTTGTTATCTTTGTAACTTTACATCAGCATTATATTAGCTCTGTCTTGCCTAAATGGTCTGAAGAGGTATTGAACCATGGGCTTTGATATGTACTAAATGTTCTTTTTACATTATTCATGGACAATTGTCAAAGCATCCATAGAGACTTAGTAACCTTTCTGCACATGAAAAACAGAAAGCTTCAAGACACACTGCACAATAGGTAGGTGAAAACTGTTTTCTAGGTAGAAGATTTACATTTTGCATGCATCAAGATGGATGTGTAACATGTTTCTAGGACAATGTGGAACACTGCCCCTGGAACCCTGCTGGCTTTCTTCCCCCCCAGCATTTTTGTGGTTAGCCATGGAGAGACACTTGAAACATCCCATGAGGTGCATGTGGCTGAAACTCTCTGGGTCGGCCAACTTTGCAGTAACAGGAAGGGCAGGTGCAGTGGAGTGGAGAGGCCTATTTTCACCTAAAAGTAAAGTAACACAAATGCACCCTCAGGAAGATGCTATTTGGCATTTTCATGTAATCAGAACTAGATTTCATCCCTGGAATAAGATCTTAAAATGTCATCCCAGTTCATTCACAAGACAGAATGGAACATGGGTCATGTAAACAATCCCTTTGCTTCCAGCCATCTACATCTTTCAGAAATTACTAACAAAAGCCATCAGTCTACAAAGACCCATCGCACCTTGTTTCCTCCTCATTTACTTTCTCATCTCTTTAAGACCAGAAGTTGATAATTGCTTCTGTCTTAAGGGATGGTAAAATGGACAGTAATATTTCGTACTTATTTTATACAAGGAAACACTACAGCAACACTGTCATGAGGAGGTCCATTTCTCTCTGACACCTTCAGTGTGGAAAACTCACCTGTTTCTCTTCTTATTCAAAAAGACCTTGACTCTGCTGTGAACTAGCACCTTCAAACACGTAACAGGAGAGTACTGCTATCCCTGTGCTCATGAGAAAGTATTTTTTCTGCATGAGGCAGCAAAAAAATTTAGTATGGGGTACAGAAACAGACCAAAATGACTTGGACCTAGTTTTAAGAAGCAGAGGTAAGCAGAGGTGAGGCAAAAGCAATAGCTTTACTGTCTAATGGACATTTGGATAACTACACATGAGAGAATGGAAATTCACTTACGCTGCCAAGTTGCAGCACTGCATATTCATTCCCACACAAGAAATGCATACACTCATCATTTGAGAAGATGGAGCAGAATCTTACATATTCTTTTAAAACTACTACTTTTGACACAGTACCATATCTTCAAAACTGGGAGTCACCCCACATGCATATTCCCAGAATTTAGCTTAGCATGCAAGGAACTCATCTGAGGCAGAAAAACCTCAACTGCATTGGGCTGAAAGTCAGGTCTTCCAGTTCTTGGTTAGTGCTCTACAGAAAAAGAAAGATAACATCCTCTGACTGTAAAAGGCTGTTTCTTTCAAAAAAACCCAAGAGCTGAGACCATACTGCATTTTGCCATAGGTCTGCTCTGACATGAAAGCATGACATTCATTCTTTGAACACATGCAGGAGACCAACCTCTTCAGAGGATTTAGGCAAAGCAATACTTCAACCAAGATTCATCTCATTACAGCACTTCACAGAGAGGTCCAAGTTACAAAACCCACCATGCCGTGTAGGCTCATTATGTAATGAGTGAAGAGAGACACGCACCTCCAGGCTGTGATTCATGTGTTAGGTATGTATTGGCTGCAAAGAATAGGAATGTTTGAAGATGGAACAAAATCAGGAACCTGGGGAATTATTAGCCGGAGAAAATGCTCACTGAATTAAAAACCTCCTATAAAAGTGGGGACTGGGATTGGGGCACCAAGCCCATTATTAGGCAGAGCTCTCATTTAGATCTGTTCTTTTGCCTATTTCTTAAAACAAATTAAAAGAATAAGAAATAAAGTAACATTAGAATTAACCAGTTAATTACCTGGATTTGCAGATAAAGATGCAGTAAACACGCTGTGCTTGACTCAATTCATAATAGTGTGCTAAGCCTTTTAAGTTCTGAGGGCAACTATCAACATTGAAACATCTTACTCTGCCTGATATATGACATCTTTACAGCTAACTTAATATCTGTTATTGCACAAAAATAGCTGCAAAATTCAACCACTCATTTAAATTGTCTTTAGGAGTTATGAATAATGACAGGCACAAAATGGACTAATAACTTATGGTCAAAAGCCATTAAGGTAAAATTACCGTATTTCGGAGTATAAATGCAAGAAACAGTAAAACTTTAACAACAGATCAGGTAGGAATTCAAATAACAAAATAATTGTTTTCTGGCTACCTGCATCTTCCCTGAACTCATCAAGTTTCTTTAGACAAGTTATTATGTATCACATAAATCTGGACAAAATATGTTTCTTATTCAACTGTAAAATAATAACCTTCTCTACACTGGACAGTATATGCAATGCTGACAACTGATGACAGGTACAAATATTCCAGAGCAAGAATGCAGAAATTGTACCAATGTATGAATTATTAATACTTGATGCTATTAATTAGTATTTGTAATATTAAGACAATGTATGAATTATTAATACTATTAATACTCGGTTCATAAATGACTCTGATTGTGTACTTGGGGACTGAAAAAGCAGAATGCCTATTTCACATCACTGATTTTTTCTCAAAATACAGTATGTAAGTATCTAGTAATGAAAGCTAGGTAGTCACTAATAAAATATTAATTTTAATTAGCTCCATTAGTAGATGGTTGTATTCAGTGAAAGAAAATGGCACTGCTTTTACAAAACTGTGTAAGAGAATGATAGCTCAATAAGCAGAAATTCACCTCTAAACTGTTTCTCACAAATTGTTAAATTTCATTTTTCTGTCACTTGCTGATCAGTTGAACAAGTTACAGATTTATAATGTCAAAATGAGAATTACTCAAGAAAGTAAAGTATTAAAACTATGCAAAGTTCAGGGCTGACAGTCTATGACAAAGCAAGACTCTCATCTAAATGCTGCTGCCTAAAAAAGACAGATGTCTGCTTCGTCATCCAAGTTAGTCATCTGCACTGTTGAATATCTGGAGGAAGGGCTCTCCTTCAGGGGAGCCTCCTTCTTTCTCACTGCTGAGCACAGAGAAAGCACAGACCAGTAGTTTAACTGGACACACGCCTTCAGATGACTAAGATTTGCTTAAATGTCTAGATGAGTCACTGGCTGCCACCAGCACCACTGGCTTTTTCTAAACCATTTTTCTTTTTAACTGCAACAGTTCAATGATCCAGATCATTGTGAGGGCTTCCAAATGCTAACACCAATATAAGCCAGAGGACAAGAAGATCCAGCTCAAACCAAGGAGGATGCCAGACCTTCTCTATTAATGGCACGGCAGATTTATAGAAGAACAAAGAAAATTGCTTCTCACACTACAAAGAACACCATTATTTTCTCAGTGGTTTTGGAGAAGAAATTATTTTTGCCTGCGCAAGCAGAGAATTCATGAAGTAGTAGTTTCTACTTCGAAGTAGAAAATTCTGCTTCTTAGTGATTTCTAGTTATTAACTTTTCTGATCTTTATTTTAGCTAGTTAGCTAATATTATGAAATAATATTTGATGCCAAAGTTATACTCAACTAAATCCCATGATTTTGCTTGATTGTGATTAGTGATCTATAAATAAATATACGCTTTATCACAATTTCACAGACAAAAGAAAATTATCTCAGCTTTACAGTTCTAGAAAACAACCCTGACAGTTTTAAAAAGCATCAATATCAGATATAGGAATCACTACTATCAGATATGGGAAGCTAGATCTTGAAGCTTTAAGCAGGTGAATGGACTAAAATGACACTGAAGAATGGAAAGGAGTTTGGGTCACTGAAGAAATTGTCACAGTGAATACACAGCCTTATACAGTTACAGTCTACCAGCTACAACAAGTATAAAGAAATTCTGCGAGGTTGTCTCTCTAGTTTCAGAAATAAATGTATGATTTAAAATATTTAATTATGAGCTAAGGAAATTATAAACTCTGAAATGCTTGTGAACAGCAACACGTTATAACTAGTGGTCCAAGCAACAACAGGTACAGCACTAACAGTAGCCCAGCGGAGAGGAAAGGTGGCAGCAGTAAGATTACTCTCAATGTGCCGCTGAACAGGAACTGGTAACATCTCATATATGTGTTAAAGAGCTGGAAGCACAGTCCCTGTTCCTGCTCTGAGACAGGGTGGCTACCAGCATCCCAAGTGTTGGCGCCTCATGGATGGAGGAGAAAGGAGAGGTGGCAGAGAAAGCTGGCAACAGGTCAAGCAGTGCTATGAAGGAGCTGTACAACTGCAATGCCTTCAAGGCATGAAAAGAACTAAACAATCTACAAGCAACTTGGTGTTACTATCCAAATGTACCACTTAAAGATAGACATCCTCAACCCAAACCACTGTCGCTTACATCTCTATACTTATTTTATGGGAGAAGTAATTAGCCAGTTGAAAAAGCACAGTACTCAGGACACCAGCTGGTAGGTGGTGCATAACCTGGAAAATAAAAACCGAACCAAACACAGAGGAGAAATGTAGCTCAGGTGTAGTCAGCTAGACGCCACAGAGCAGCTCTTCAGCTGGGGGACACAAAATTCAGCTATCAACTTGTCCCAGATAAAGAAGTTTTTGTGACAATTCCTAGGACAATTTCCAGCCAAAACCAAATAAACCTAGTCTCAGGAAGACAGAGGACAACACAAAAAGCAAGGACCTTCTGACTGCACCTAGTAAAGGCACAGCAGACCAGAGCACCAGCAGTGAAGCCTGGCCATGGCAAAACCCACAGGGGCCAGAAGGACCAGCTGGAAATACAGGCACAGGAAGGCACAGCTAGGACAAGAGTAATCTAAACTCTGCGAACAAGCTCATCTCCAACAATGGCCATTTGCAAAATGAGATGCCAATTCTAGGTGGCAGACATAGCTGACTCTCCCTTCACTTCAGGCAGACTCCATTGTTAGTCTTTAAAATCTGGGAAACATAGGTCCCTCTAAAGTCCACACACTCCCAGGAGTAAAATGAGGGAACGCTTTGCTGGATCTGCACAATAAACACTTTGAGAATCAGGAAAACAGAACGAACTACAAAACCAGCAATGGAGTCAATATCCCAGAACAGATGTCGAGGCAGTTTTGCAGATCTAGCTTCAGATGCTTAGCAAGTGTAATGGCATCAGTTACACCTAGTTCACATTTTAAAATACTGAGCACCTTCAGAACAAGTACCAGTGGGGAATGGTATTCTATATAATATACTGAACAGCAAGATAATTTCTTCAAGGAATTGCTCTCTCTCCAAAGAATATCCAAAAAAAGATACTCTAGCCTCAGTATACTGACCCTTTAGCAAGTGACAGGAAGCAGTAAACAGAGTAGTTTCCTCAGCCTGATGAGGAAACCTTTGCACCACTAAAAAAATAGTAATTTGTTTGCTTCATTTAGTAATATTGAAAATTCATTCAATTGATCATATATATTTTAAAAAATTGACTGATTTTCATAGCAATTGATTAATTACAAGGATTTCTCAATTTGATTGAGTACACAATCTTTGCAGCATCTGTCATACTTTAAAAATAGCAATGGAATATGTTTCCCTAACCACCAGCTGGAAGTTTAATTAGTTAAATGGTAAGTTTTAGCACTTACTTCCAGAAGAGATAAGATAAATATGAATTATTTTTTCCAGTAATGTGCATACTGTGCATGCTACTCAAAAAGACAGTGAATGCAGTTTGGGAAAGTCTGCATCCTTTTCATACCCCTTACCAACCCCTGAGCCACATACCAAATATAAGCAGGGTTTGGAGTTTTTTAAAACCATTTATTTTTCAATTTATTATGACTTCATACTTAGTGATGTCATATTTTAAAATTATACTAGGCCAGTTTTAGACAGTAATTAGTTCTATATAAAACCCAATAGCCTTATTGAACATAAAGTAATGACATTATCATTTCAGAGCACAAACTGAAGCTACCTAATAAATTCTTTTGAGCAGAGACAACACATCGCAGAGAGAACATTATTCTACCATTAATTTTTATTATATGAGCAAATGTAGATCATAGCAGCTCATGACCAAAAAGAGCAAAAACAGATGGTGTATTTATGTTAGCACAGTGTTTTAGCTTCTGTTAGTAAACAGAAATGCAAACAGGTCTTTATGTGTTTCTCACGTACATTTGTACATAATGTTTAATCTGAGGTAACTGACACTTACCTTGGTAACATGGGAGCCTTTTGTTCATTCTAAACAAGAAACTGCTGATGAGCACAAATGTATTATTCTGTTATAAGCAACTTTTTACAGCATTGCACATTAATTTTTTTTTAAATTCCTACTCTTGAACAGTTTTAACAGCGCACAATATTTACTTTCTTAGACAAACCCTCAACCACTGCCGTTTGACTTATTTTATTTCAGATTTCAAAAGCAAAATTCCAAAAAGCACAGTAAGGAAAATATATAGAAAATACTTTCACAAATATAACATTTTAACTTTACTCTTTTCATAGCAAAACACTACTCTATATCAATCAAAATTCAATTCAAATCTCAAAGAACTTTAAATTTTATGAATTAACTGAGTTTATTTTAAAAGTGATTCTTCATTGTCCTGAAACTCTGGATCATCAATGCTCTAAGACTAGAATTTTCATGTTAATAAAATCACATAAAAAAAAAAAAAAAAAACCACAGATAAAAAGCAGACTGCAAGAGCTCTGAAAAGACTCAGTGTTTCATAGCTATTTCTTCTTATTTTTTTCTCTAAAATGTCAGTTAATTTACTGACAAAGTATTTCTAATAAAACAGTATTTTTATGCACACTGCATTTTTTGTAAGTATGCTTATGTACTTACATTACTGCGTTTTCAGTACAATTTCAAAGCACTCCACAAATAAATAGCTCAAAACTCTCACACGAAAACTTTTTTGCTATGTGAAAAATTACTAAAAGAATTTATCATGCAGGTGATCTCTGTTCACCTTATACTTGAAATTAAAAAAAAAAATGAGTACATCCAAAATTGTACCTTCAGCAGAAATACAGCAGCTTTCTATACACACAGAAAAGCAGTAAGGAAGTGTTTTACCAGGTCACACAGAAAAAATTCCGATCATCTTTCGTAGTTGAATCACATTTTAAACCTCAATAACCACACAATGTAAAAGAAAGCCAGCCAGCAAAGATTGGTAGAGCAGAAGTATTTCTTACTGCTAACACCAGTAGTCATATGTCCTTTTGCATTAAGTGAAATCTTCAGTCAAAAAAACAGAGAAAGAAAGGCAGTGAGAAGAGATTAGCAGCAGTGAAGCTGCAGACTATGGTGAAAGAATGTTCCAGACTCCCAACACCTGCATCTCCCAAACTGAGTTGGTGAATAGCGCTGAAATAGCACAGCAAGGTTATTGGAAACACCATGCAAAGCAAGCCAAAAATCAAACACTTAGCATGCTCCAGCTTAAAGATGAGAAGTTGCATTTTCCTGCTGAGCTCTCTGCACAGCAAGGCACAGGCAGCTCCCCTGCACGAGGTTTGCTGTGCGAGCAGAAGCCTCCCCTTGGCAGCGCGTTGCTCTGAACCAGTGAAGCACATTCAGGACAAGCTGCGCACCACGGCGGCATGGCCTCATCAACACAGGACAAAGCAACCACTGGCACCCGCAGCTCATCATTTACAAACATGTGACTAATATGAACATAGTGCTATCTTTGTTCTCATTCTGAAGCAATTACCAAAAAAGATTCAACATGGAAAACTGACATAAAGGCATGTGGAAGTAGGAAACTCTTCACAGGATTTATCTGAACATAAACTTCAAAGACTAGAGTTTCTCATTTAGGGACTTACTATCAAAAAAAAATAAAGTTCAAACTGCTTCATTGTTCTGAATTCATGGAATGATGCTGAACTTGTTTGAAAGGTTTAAAACTGAACTACACATTTACTTGACTTATTATAATAATATCTATTTAGGAAATAGGAAAACTGTGACTGCACACTTACACCATTATGATGTTAAGTATTTCAGGAAGAAAGTTTAAACACTGGCTTTTATTTGGAAAATCAGTTTAAAATTTGAAATTAAAGTATCAGCAGAAGCTCATTTGTGACATCACAGTATCAAAATATGAAATCACTTTCCTGCTTCACTAATTTCTAATGCTCACTTACAAAGAAAACATAGCCCATCTGTAGCTCAGCTCTTTAATTCACTGAAGTAAAAGTACTTCAGTGGTCTGGTGAAAACTGTTCTTCATACATCCAGAAGCAGAAGAGAGAATCCCAATGAAGCTCTCCTCCTACAGCCTTTGGAGTGTGGAACATCAGATAGTTACACCGCCACCTACAGAAAGAGCTCTACAGTTGACTTGCTAAGATCATTCTTGTATGTAATGAAAGCTGAACCCAGGTTTGCCATTTACCTGCTGATCTTGATTAAAAGTCTTAAGAATTTATCAAATTCTATCAGGCTACACAAATTGACATATATTCTGGAATGCTTATCGAATAAGGAAGCTGCTCTCAAAAAGGACCAATATTAATAATAATACAAAAATGAGTGGGAAATATAATCTCTTCAGAGATCTTTTTCTATCCCTTATGCTCTCAGCAATTCCTAAAAATATTTCTGCCAATATATTGTTTTGTGTCAAGTAAAAACTGAAGACATTTGAGGATATGATCTTTGGTGTTTATGCCTCATGGTTATAAAATTAGCTTCAGATTCGTTGTTCAGAACATAAACAGCTTTAAATGTTTAAATAAAAAGTGAAAAGTGTGCATCTAATGCTTGGAGCTGTGTTGTACCTGCAGAACATTTTGCATCCTTTTTGTGCCCTAGGAATTGAATTATATTACTTTCAAAAGAATTAACATAGTTTTGACTGGGGTAAAAAAAAAGACTCCATTGGGTTTTTAATGCTGAAACAGATCTGGTATGCAAGATTGGTATGCACAAATGTCTAGTCTATTTGTGTTTATTTTCAGCATAATATTTCAGAAACACTTTTTCAAATAGCCACAATATTAATATCTGTTTTTCATTTAATGAACATTCATATGAAATAGTTCCTGAATGTTCAAAGTGTATTAAACATTTTTTTTATTTTTCATTTTCATGTACTTACAATTGTAAATTTCATTGTACTGCAGCAGGCATTAAAAATAAGTGGTTGGTTGGTTGGTTGAGTGGTTGGTTGGTTGGTTGGTTGGTTGGTTGGTTGGTTGGTTGGTTGGTTGGTTGGTTGGTTGGGGGTTGTTTTAGTGAGATAAGGGAACTTGGGAACAAATGGAGCAATACTTTTTCATTCAAAAATCTACACATTCCACTTCAGAATTAAGAGCACAACCAAATCTATCAAAAAGTTCCTTCAAGATGGGCACAATTATGGAATGATCTTTCAGATCTCTACAGATGCACCCAAACATCATCAAAAGCATGTTTTCAGCTTTCCAGGCATACCTGCTTCAGGCCTCACTTAGCACTGCAGAACTGTCACTACACAAGACTTTCTGCATACTTTCAGGCTGTTGGAGTAAACGGAATGGTTTAAGTAATGCACTGGACTATTTAAGCACATTTATCACCTCCTATCACCAATTTATTTCCGTCAGAACCCCTCTTCTGGAGAAACGGTGTTTCTTATTCAGTTTCTTGTCCTAAATTACACTCTGCCATAGTCCCTCTCTACCTTTCATCATGAGTGAGGAGTTAAGAGTATCACCCAGCCCACTTTTATGGCAAACCTGGGCTAAACTCGGATAATGCAAATCTTGTTATCATGCATCTCCACTTCGGGTAGTTTGAGAGAGATTATTTCAAAACAAAATAGTGAAAAAAAGGTTTGGATTCCTCTGACCTAGTGTCTCAGGTTACAATGTAAAATGTAAAAAGTAAACCAAAAGTAGGTATTCTGTCACCAACTGTTAAAACCAAGTGGGGCAGTGTTCTTTATCTCTTTCATAGACAACTACCCCAATAACTCCTTCCAGAGGGATATCTTTCTGTTAATGGGACATCAAGTCTCAATGTGTGACTCAAAATTACATCATCCCATTGTGAGATGCCCTGCCCAGGGTGAGGAATCAAACATTCCCACCTGGATATAATCTGAGGTTTGGAACATCACAGTCAGCCCTTAACCACTGGATTCCCACAGGACATGAGCTACCACTGGACCTTCAGGTGAAGACCAGACCCTTCTACAGGATCACCGCTTCAACAGGACCACTTCATCTGGACTGCTACCACCCTGACTAACAGGGTGTCAGGTTGTATCCTGACTCTGTCAGTGTTCTTGTACTACTGCATTTATTTTAATTTTCCTATTAAATTATAATTCTGACTTGAGATCTCCCACTGGCTTGTTTTCAAACTAATACACCTAAAAAAAATTTTTTTTAAATATATGGGTCTTACTCAGGCAGTTACTTCATGTTCAGAGAAAACTAGGTTAAATGAATCATTATGGAAACATGTCTACTTCTCCTCCTGAGTGATTAACTCAGACATAAATATCTACCTTTTAGATGCCTAAATTGGGTTAAATGAGTATCCCCAAAGTATTTAAGGAAGCAT
>VZTH01019498.1:0-13524 GCA_013397815.1 Aleadryas rufinucha | reverse complement strand
TTCGGGGCACGGCGAGGCAGCGGCAGCCAGAGCGGGGCCGGGGCCGCCCGAGCAGGGGGGAGCCCCGCGGCCCCCCCGGGCAGCGAGCGCGGAGCCGCGAATCCGCCTCCTTCCTGGGCAGGGCCCTGCGGGGAGGCAGCGCTGCGCTTTGGGAAGTGTTTTTCTCCTTTTCAACCTATTTTAAATTAATTTTTCCGTGATTTTTTTCATAATTTTTAAATAGTTTTCTCTCTTTTGGTGATTTTTTTTGGCCCCCATTTCGCTTCCTTTTACCGCTGGAGGTTTCTTGCCCATTTTAAAGGCAGATTTAACGCTTTCAAAACAGCTTCCAAAGGTATAAACTGGGTTCCTCCCCCCCGCTTCCCTTCCCACGCGTGGATTTTGTGCTGTTCCTGCTCGGTTTTGCCTCACGCCAAAGAAAAGTTGGGGAAGCTCGGAGCAGGAGGGGGTTCCCTGCTCCTCAGGGCTGGGAATGGGCAGCAGGGAGCTGGAAAATCAGGACAGTTTCACCTGGCAGCGCTTGGTTTTCCTTGGCACCCTTGCAATCTGTCAGGGAATTCGGTGTCTTGCTGCTCCCAAGGTTTCCTAAACGCCAGTTTTCCAGGTTTTTAGGTAGAGGGCTGCAGATTCCAGTTGGGAATGTTGTTGTGTTCCGAGTTGCAGCTGTGTGCACGTGGTTTTTTAGGGATTGGAGTGTGTGGGGCGAATTGTGTTCCTTTAAAATATCATTGAAGGAAAATTCCTGCTAAATCCACCCTCTGGAAGTGGGATTTGGAAGGAATAGCGACGGCAAAGTCATTTATTTCTGGATTTCAGGAAGTTTTGGGGCTATGAGGAGGATGGGTTTGGGAATTGTTTTCCTTCATTTTGGCGCTCAGTGTTTGTCCTTCTCGTTATTTCCCAAGTTTTATGTGGAATAGAAAGAAATCCCGGGAAAACACCCCCTGAATTCTGGAGTTTCCTGAAATTCTGTGCTGCTTTTTTATTTAGTTTATCCTGAAATCAACCAGGAGCAATCCTTTTATAAATCAGGGTTAAATAATGGGATGTGGATGGGGTTTTGTGCTTCTTCCTGAGCCTATTTGGGTTATTCCATAGCTGGATCTCCTATTTTCTGTGGAATTCTGTGCTTTCCCATCAAATAATCCCATAAAGTGACATCTGGGTTAATAAAACATCCTACAGATGTCCTCAGGTGGCTCCTGTGGGAGATATTCCTTCCTTAATCTCCTTTTCGTTGTTGAATTTTTAAATTTTCCCATTATTTTCTGTATTAATTCAGTGTTGTGGAAAGTCTGGATTTTAGTGCTGGAAATTTGGGANTTTTTAGGTAGAGGGCTGCAGATTCCAGTTGGGAATGTTGTTGTGTTCCGAGTTGCAGCTGTGTGCACGTGGTTTTTTAGGGATTGGAGTGTGTGGGGCGAATTGTGTTCCTTTAAAATATCATTGAAGGAAAATTCCTGCTAAATCCACCCTCTGGAAGTGGGATTTGGAAGGAATAGCGACGGCAAAGTCATTTATTTCTGGATTTCAGGAAGTTTTGGGGCTATGAGGAGGATGGGTTTGGGAATTGTTTTCCTTCATTTTGGCGCTCAGTGTTTGTCCTTCTCGTTATTTCCCAAGTTTTATGTGGAATAGAAAGAAATCCCGGGAAAACACCCCCTGAATTCTGGAGTTTCCTGAAATTCTGTGCTGCTTTTTTATTTAGTTTATCCTGAAATCAACCAGGAGCAATCCTTTTATAAATCAGGGTTAAATAATGGGATGTGGATGGGGTTTTGTGCTTCTTCCTGAGCCTATTTGGGTTATTCCATAGCTGGATCTCCTATTTTCTGTGGAATTCTGTGCTTTCCCATCAAATAATCCCATAAAGTGACATCTGGGTTAATAAAACATCCTACAGATGTCCTCAGGTGGCTCCTGTGGGAGATATTCCTTCCTTAATCTCCTTTTCGTTGTTGAATTTTTAAATTTTCCCATTATTTTCTGTATTAATTCAGTGTTGTGGAAAGTCTGGATTTTAGTGCTGGAAATTTGGGATTTTGGGGTGTTTTTTCCCAGATATTCCCACTTTTTATCCTGTTACGTTTATGAGGCGCGAAAAAATGATCACTTAGTTTCTCTTATCAATGTAACTTTTAATTCTAATTAATCAGCTCCTAATAATTGCCATTAATTCCCATTAATTTCCTTCAGGAAGTGCTCACCTGGGTGGATTTTGGCACCTTCCTGATCATTCCCACCCGAAAATCCGGAGTGAAATCCAAATATTGGGAAGCAGGAGCAGGCGGGGGGTTAAAATTAGGCCCCAGATTTGGTTTAATATGAGGAAAAATTCCTTTATCAGCTCCCAACTGTGGCAGGGATCAAACCTGGAAATTATTCCTCCCACTTCCGCCTCTGTTGTGCTTTAAAACTTCCCAATATTCTCATTCCCTTTTTTTTTTTTTTTTTGGANGTGTTTTTTCCCAGATATTCCCACTTTTTATCCTGTTACGTTTATGAGGCGCGAAAAAATGATCACTTAGTTTCTCTTATCAATGTAACTTTTAATTCTAATTAATCAGCTCCTAATAATTGCCATTAATTCCCATTAATTTCCTTCAGGAAGTGCTCACCTGGGTGGATTTTGGCACCTTCCTGATCATTCCCACCCGAAAATCCGGAGTGAAATCCAAATATTGGGAAGCAGGAGCAGGCGGGGGGTTAAAATTAGGCCCCAGATTTGGTTTAATATGAGGAAAAATTCCTTTATCAGCTCCCAACTGTGGCAGGGATCAAACCTGGAAATTATTCCTCCCACTTCCGCCTCTGTTGTGCTTTAAAACTTCCCAATATTCTCATTCCCTTTTTTTTTTTTTTCATGGAAATTTTAATTCCAGAGGGAAAAAAATCAGTGCAAAAATCAGTGGAAAATTCCTTTTAAAAGTAAAAATTGATTTTAAAAAGGGGTTTTTCTCTTTGTGGCTTTTCCCGTTTTCCCATTTTTTTCTGGGATGCTGCTGGATTTAGTTTTGGCTTCCTGAGAATTCCCTTATTTTTTTGGGAAGTGTTTCCTGGGATTCAGGTGTCCAAATTCCAGCTGGAAAAACGGGTTAAGAGGAGAAGCTGGGGTGGAAGTGATGGAATTGTGTGGGATTCCACCTCTTGGAATTCCTGAAGGAACAAAGCTTCCTGACCTGCCCTCGGATTGTTGGGAAGAGAAAGGGTGGGAAAATCTCAGTCCAGGCTTTTCCGGGATTAAACCTTGTCCTAACCCAGCCTTGGAGCAGGAATAGCTGGAATTCTGTGTTATCCAGGAATAAATCCGCATTCCTGCTGTTCTGCTCCAAATGTGTCCCAAAAACTGGGAATTTCGTGGGTGTTTTCAGGGATTTTGGAATTTTAAATTATTTTCTCTTTCCCTGGGTTTCAAAATCCGTTTATTCCCATTGGTGAGCCATCCTAAATATCCATGGAATGGTGGGAAAAGCATCCCTGGCTGCTTCCTTAAATGTTTCCATCTTGAATATCCATTGGCACGAGAATCCCTGGCTCTTTCCCTAAATATTTCCATCCCATAAAACCGATTCTCCTCAAATCCTGCCATTCCAAGGATGTGGATTGGTTATTCCCAATCCATTCATTCCCTGGATTGCTCCCTCCGGGTGCTGCAGAATCCTGGGAATCCAGGACTTGGATGTCTGGAATACACCTGGATGTTGTCCAGGAATGGATTAAAAGTCAGGGAATTTGGGAATAGCGCTGGATTGCTCACAGGATTCCCAGCACTTCTGGGATCTCAGGAAGGAGCAGGGTTTTCCTGGGATAACGGGAAGGGAGAAGGGTCTGGATTGAGGAACAGCTCAGGTGGATCAAATCCTCTGGATCCACAAATGCCAGGTGGGAATAGAGGGCGGGAATGTTGTCCTTGGGAATGCTGGACAGCATTCCCAGCTTTTTCCAGGATGCTGCTGCACTTTTCCTGCAGGAATTTTTCCCTGTTTGCCCTGTCCTGCAGATAGAACAGCTGGGAAATAGGGATTTTCCTGGATCGCTACAAGCAATCCCTAAATTTAGGGAAGTACAATCCCTGAAAAGCTTCCATGGTTTTCCTTCCCACTAAAAGTTATCCATGGATTTGCTTGGACACTTTCCCTTCAAAGCCATGAAAAAAGCAGGAACAGCTTCTCTTTCCCAAATATTCCTCCTAATTAGTCCTTCATTAATCTTCATTTAAATGCAGGCATTTTTTCCATATCTCTGCCTCATCCCAGGAATGCTGGGCTCCACATCCAAAGGCTCCCAATCCCAACCTGCAGAGTTTTCCAGGGAAAAGGACACTGCAATCCGATTTTTCCTTCTGTTTTATTGGATATGGGAGCTGAAAATCCAATTCCCGGATGTGTCTGGGAACAAGGTGGGGATCAGGCACAGCTTGGACTCCATCTTGGATGTCTTTTCCAAGCTCACTGATCCCGGGATGCTGGAAGTTCCAATCATTGCAGGGATTTTCCAAGGAAGTTGCAGCAGAGGCGGAATTCCAATGTGGATTTTGAGGTGGTTTTTTGGAAAACCCGGGATGAGCTCTGAGGTCCTGTTGGAGTTTCATGGGATGGGAATTTGGTGTTCCCAGGCCAGGTTTAATCCTGGAAAGGTGGTGGGCTTGGATTCATGGCTGCTCTCCGTGGCTTAGTGGTGTTTTCCAAGGATTCTCTGATTGCAGTTTGGAATTCCAGTTGGGTTGAGGTGGGAATGGAGCGTGTTCCCAAGGATTTGCTTGGGAATCGTGGATCGCTTGGCCCCAACAGGGAGTTCCTGAAGGGAATAGGGTTTTTTGGATAGGGAGAGTGTCCCTGGGGGAATTCCCATGAACTGGAGATTGGAGAAATCCTATAAAATTCCCGGGAATCCCTGGCAGGCACTGGCGTTAAGATGTGGTGTTGCTTCTGTTCGTAGGGATGCTGATAGAATTCTGCTCCCAGTCCCAGGTATCCATGTGAATCCCATCCAGTCCCTTCCCTGTGGGATTCTCTGGCTGCTGGATTTCCAGGGAATTGGGCTGTGTTCCGGCAGCGTCTCTCCCTGCCCCGGGATTTTTGGGGTTCTCTTCCCAGTACATTCCCGGCCGGGAGATGGTTGTGGATATCTGGCTGGAAATCAATTCATCCCATCTCAGCTATTCCCAGGAAAGCCTTGGAGGGCTGTATCCAAATCCTGTGGGGCTTTGAGGAAGGAAATCCATGTCATCCAGGAAAAGGATGGAACACCTTGGGAATATCGTCTTCCCTGGGGAATCTAATCCTGCTCTGGGTCACATCCTCATTCCTGAGCAGCAGGAGCAGCTGAGGATCCCCACTGGAATGGGAATCCCATGGAATGGGAATCCCCGGTGGCCACAGGCCACGGCACCTGCTGCCCTCCCTGCCGTGGGCAGAATTCCAGCTCTGGAAAACCGGGAAGAGCTCGGCAGCTCCGGAGCTGTGGCCAGGCGGACGCAGAGCAGCCCGGCAGCTGCTCTGATCCGGCCCGGAGATATTCCAGGCTCTCCTTCCCTGTTTTCCACCGGGAGCCGAATGCGGGGTGGGATCGCTCGGGGTGGGATCACGGAGGGCTTGGAATTGCAGCTGGAAAAGGGTGCTGGATTTAATGAATTAATTGTTTTAATTGGCTTCTCCAGCTCGGAGACCTTTGGGGGTCGTGGGATGATCTCGGAGCAGGGATTGGCTCGTGGGAGCCTCAGGAGCAGCTCCGTAAATCCAGGGATTCAGTAGCTTTTGTTGATTCCAAGCTTTTGTTGGCCCGGTCACGTTCCAGGTGGGATCAGGATGGGAAATTCAGGGAATTTCTCACTTCTGGTTGGAATTTTGGGAAAGCTTCCAACAGCAGTGTGGGGAATGTTCATCTGCGCTGTGGAGCTGGGCATGGACATGGGCTCCTGCAGGAGCTGGGATCATGGAATCCCATGGAATTCCATGGAATCATGGAAGGGAATCAGGGAAGGACCTTAAAGCTCATCCTTGAGCTTGGGCGGGGAACCTCCCACTATCCCAGGCTGCTCCAACCTGGCCTTGGACATTCCAGAGGGATGGGGCAGCCACAACTTCTCTGGGAATTCCATCCCAACCCCTCCCCAGTTACTCCCAAATGTTGAGCCTTGCCATGCCCACGCCTTCCCAAAAACCCAGGAATGTTGTGCCTGTGGAGGGCTGGCTTCCCTCCAACCCTGCAGCACAAATCCCATGGAGCAGGAACCTGAGGGGATTTCTGCTCGGGATTCCCAGATCCATGTGAGGACAGATTGGGAATACTGGGCAGGAGCCAGCAGGACACAGGAGGCAGCAAGGTCATTCCTTATCAGAGAGATCCAAGGCTTTTCCTGGAGAACAAGACATTCCCAAAATTCTGAGTGTCTGTGTGGCTGCGCTGTGTCCTTCTGTCACCTTTAAGGACACATCAGGATTTGGGAATTTTGGCCCAAATTCCCACCTCTCCCTGCGCGTGGATTGGAGATTTTCTGAAGAAGATTTGGCCTTTTTCCTGGTTTATCCTGGAAAAAAGGAGGATCGGGGGAATCTTCTGGCTCTGCACAACTCCCTGACAGGAGGGGGCAGCCGGAGGGATCGGGCTCTGCTCCCAGGGAACAGGGACAGGATGAGGGAATGGCCTCAGGCTGGGCCAGGGGAGGGGCAGGTGGGAAATTGGGAAAATTCCCTCATGGAAAGGGCTGTAAACACTGGAACTGCCCAGGGAGGTTTGGAGTCCCCATCCCTTGGAATTCCCAAGGAATTCCTGGATGTGGCGCTCAGAGCTCTGGGCTGGGTTCAGTCCCAGCTTGGGCTCAATCTTGGATGTCTTTTCCAAGCTCAGGAATTCCATGACTTTGGATGTGTTGATAAGGTCCCCTCTGGAGAGGCTCCAGGTCCTGGATGTCACTTGGGAGGAATTCCATGAAATCCAGTGGCTACTTCCAAATAGTTTCTTGCCCTTGGAGTAGGTTGGATGCTCCCTGTGGATCTCGTGGCTGTGCCTTTGGGAAGCGGGAATTCCGGGAAGAGATAAGAGCCCTGCTTATCAAACAATGTGGAGTGATGGCGGGAAAGCCCTCAGCAGCTCCAGGGAATGTTCAATCCAGAGGGAGCATTCCATGGGCTGGGAGCATCTGGGAATGTCGGGAATAGAATGTGGGACGAGGCTGGGTGAGGAACACTTGGAAGCTGAAGCTGCTCCAGGCGTGATATCCCAATCCAATGGATTCTGGATTCACCCTGGGAACCAAGCTGGCACCTGCAGCGTGGCTTTTATCCCACCGGGGAGCGCATTCCAGGAAGTGTTTCCATGGAATCTGTGCCTGTGGGTGTGGCTTTTCCAGCGGGTAGCAGTTTTTTGGGATAAGTGCAGGTGCTGTGGTTGATATTCCATGAGTGCTCCATGGTGTAGGGATGGAGTTCAGGATACACAAGTTGGATTTCCGGGTCTTTGGTGCTGCTTTTGGACATGAATTCCCAAAGGATTCTTAATCCCAGATGTGTCCACCTGGAGCAGCACAGGGATTTCCTTGGGATCCACCCCCACCCCCTCACCTCATCCAGGTGTTCTCTGGGATTCCCGTGTCCGGAAAGGTTTGTCCCATATTTTGGTGACAAAATGTGAGGAAAAAAAAAGCGGCAAAATTGTCACTTCATGCATTTCCAGGGAAGTTCAGATTTTCGGGAGCGATTCAGGAGGTGGCATTTTCCTTAATATTCCAAGAACTCCTGAAAGAGGAATGAGGAGGAGATTGCAGGGAGCTGGTTTAGCTGGAATGTGGTGGCATTCCCACTTCCCTGTGCACACTGCCGGCTCTGTGCTCCTGTCGGGATGCAGCGAGCCTGGATGAGATCCAGCATCCCTCCGAAGGGCTCGGCTCGGAGAAGGGATCTCTGTGTGGGAGCCAAATCCTTGGAAAAGTTCCCCGTTGGAGGGGCCGCGGGAAGCGATGGCCTCTCCCGAGGGATGCGGCTCCTCCTCCTTGAAACTCCCGAGTTTTTATGAAGAGGGAATGTGCCGTGGAAAAGCAGGAGTGGGATGTGCAGGGCTGGAGGCAGAGAGCTGTGGGGTGCTGGGAAAAATCCCACAAACCCGGATCCTCCTCCTTTGGCACACCTGGATTTCCTTGGGAATTCTTAGGACATCAAGCCATCCTGGAATTTTTTTGGGAATGCTGTTGTTTCCAGGGGTTTGGGGAGTTAACATAAGAAGCACCGACATCACGTTGCTTTTGGGAAGGGTTGGGAATGTTCTCTGCTCTTCCCAAAAAGCCTCGGAACTCATCCGAGCTTTCCGAACGTGGTCTCTTGGATTCCAGGAGGTTTCTCCATGGATTTGTTGGCTATGCCAAGAGGGAACAGGGAAGGAAGGAACGTGGCACTTGTGCATCAAAACTTCCTGAGAAGCGGGGAGGAAACAGCCTTCCCTAAAAAATTCCATGGAGAGGTTGGAATGGGATGATCCCAAAAGTCCCTTCCAACCCAAAACATTCCAAGATTCTAAAAAAATGCGAATTAAAACGGGGGAAAAAAAAGGCAGTTGGATCATTTGCCTTCGTGCCAAAGGGTTTTCCTTTGCATCCAAGGCTATTTCCAGCTCTTCCTTAAATCTCTGCTCTACTCCTAAGGGAATTTTTTGTCCAATTCCGTGGGGGTTTTTTTGTCCAGTTCCCTGGGGTTTTTTGTCCAATTCCCTGGATTTTGTCCAATTCCCTGTTTTCCGTGCTCAAGGAGGATGGAGGGATGGATATCCCCGCTCCTGGATCAGGCCTGGAGCTGTTTGTCCCTCACTGTGAGCTTCGGCCTCATTCCTTCCCCTCCATTCCCGCTCCTCTCAGCCGCTGAAAATTCCCGTGAGGAATTCCCAAATTCCTCTGAGGCAAAAGCCACCTTGAGCTTCCCGGGGTGGATCCCAAGGCCTCCTGGCTCTGTGTCCGTTGGGATGAGATAACGGAGCAGGGACACTGATAAGGAGGAGTTGCCTCCATTGTGCTTTTCCCACCTTTTTTTTTTGGCGGGAACTCCGGGGCGCGTGTGGAGAACGCGAGGGAAAAACCTCTTTGTTTCCCCCCAAATGGATCCTCTGGAGAATCCTGATGATTAAATACTGCCAAGGGAAAAGATCCACAGATTTTCCTTAATTTTTTGGTGTTTTTTTTCCATCTAGATTCCAACCCGGTGAGTGGTTTAGGTGTTCATTTTGGGGAATTTTGGGGGTTCTTTTTTCCCCTCATCTCTGTGGGATCAGGAGCACTGCCTTGATCTTGGATTTCTTTTCCCCACCTTGGAATTCTTCTGGAAGAAGAATTCTTCCCCCTGGAAGGCTTTGGAGTCATTCCTTATCCTAATTCCAGGAAAATCATGGATTTTTTCCTGTCTGACACTGCCCCTCCTCCTCTCCACGAATCCCTTGTGCTCTCCCGTTGCTCTGGGCTCCCATCCCTTTTGACTCCAGGGATTTAATTAGAAATCCAAGGATGTTTGGAGCTGGAAAACTCCATCGGATTCTTCCCTGTGCAGCGGGATTGCAGGAAGAAAAATTAAGGAAATGGAATATTTGCATATTAATTGTCCTTGCTGGGAGCTGAGCAGTTACTCCATGTTTCTGCTCGCATTCCTGCGCGTTCCTTATCCCGATCCCAGCGTTATTTTTCCCACATGGAAACAACCCCCATGCACGGGGCAGTGCAGTGCAGGGGAATGGCTTTTCCTGGGATTTAGGGGAAGAATTTATAGGGGAAAAATGAACCGTTCCTGGGATGGGTGGGAATTCCTGTGGAATTCCACAGAGCCCAGGAAACCTCACTGTGGCTGCAGAGGGACGGGAATCCCAGGAAGTTTGGGATGAAACGGAGCAATTTAGGTAAAAAAGGAGCACTTTTAGCCAGGCTGAAGTGGATTTAGGGAATCTGGGATCAGTAATGGTGTGTCCAATGAAATACCCTGGGAAATGGCCCCCAAAACAATACCCTGGCCCTTGGGGCCATTTTCTCCACACCTGGGGATGTTTTCCCCCCTTTTGGGGCCATTTTCTCTTCCCCCGTTTTGGGGACATTTTCTCTTCTTTTGGGGACATTTTCTCTTCTTTTGGGGACATTGTCTCCACCCCAAGGATATTTTCTCCCCTTTTGGGGCCATTCTCTCCCCCCATTTTGGGGCCATATTCTTCCTTTTTAGGGCCATTTTCTCCACCCCTTTTGGGGCCATTCTCTCTTCTTTTGGGGCCGTTCTCTCCCCCCGTTTTGGGCACATTTTCTCTTTGGGGGCATTTTCTCCATCCCTGGAGACATTTCCTCCCCTTTTGGGGCCACTTTCTCCCTGCCCTTTTGGGGCCACTTTCTCCCTCCCCTTTTGGGGCCACTTTCTCCCCCTGGGATCATTTTCCCCCCATTTGGGGCCATTCTCTCCCCCCCTACTTTTGGGGCCATTTTCTCCCCTTTAGGGGCCGTTATCTCCCCCTGTCCCTCTGCACCTGGCACAGGAGATAAAGGGTCAGTGCTGTGACACTGGGAGCCTCCAATTCCCCAGGAAAAACCCTTGGAGCTCTTCCCTAAAATCCCACACCCACCCACCCCACTGACGAGGGCGAGGTGTGCCCCTGTTTTCCAGGGATTGAAAAGATCTGGCAGTTTTTCCATGCATTCTACCAAAACATTGTAATATCCCAGGAGTGGTGTGGAATTTAATAATTTTTAATTGAAAAATTTATAGTTTGGGGGTGGATTTTTTGGGATACTTTTACTCAGCTTTCATATTTTGTAGGAATTCTCTGTCACCTTTAGCACAGACTTCTCCCTAGCCAAAGGATTCATTTATAATATAATGGAATAATGATGATTTTAATGATTAATTAATTCTAGATGTGGTTATGGACAGAATTAGCTGTTTAAATACTTTAGTTTTAGTTAAAATAATATTATTTAAATTAAATAATTCATTTAAATACTATTATTTAATTAAAAAAATACATTTGGAGCTGGAATATTTTTTGGCGGGAACTCCGGGGCTCTGTGGAGAACATGAGGGGAAAAAGCTCCTTGTTTATCCCCACATGGATCCTCTGGAGAATCCTGATCGTTAAACACCATTGAGAGACAAAGATCCACAGATTTTCCACCTAAATTTCAACCCAATGAGCAATTTGGGAATTTGGGGGTTTTTTTCCATAGCATGTGGGAGCACTGCCTTCATCTTGAGTTTCTTCTCAACACAACCCCAATTCCTGCGTTTTGCTGTTGAAAACTTCCCGATTCCTGCCAATTCCCTGGAATTCCTTATATTTTTCCCTCGATTTCTTCCCTTTCCAGGTGAAAGAGCTCGTTCTGGACAACTGCAGGTCGTACGAAGGGAAAATCGAGGGCCTCACGGATGAGTTTGAGGAGCTGGAATTCCTCAGCACAATCAACGTCGGCTTAACCTCAGTCGCAAACTTACCAAAGTTAAACAAACTCAAGAAGGTAAATTCCACCTCCCTGGGCCGAATCCTTCCCTTTCCCCTTCCCCACGTGTGGAAAAGGGGCTGGAATGGGATGAAGTGGGATTTTTGAGGATGTTTTTTTGGGCCTTTGCAGCTCGAGCTGAGCGACAACAGAATCTCAGGAGGCCTGGAAGTGTTGGCAGAGAAGTGTCCGAACCTCACGCACCTAAACCTAAGCGGCAACAAAATTAAAGATCTCGGGACAATAGAACCTCTGGTGAGTCGGGATTGTTCCAAGGAATGGGATTCATCCTGTTCCAAACCCCTTGGAATGCCTTCCTCTATCCCAGCTTGCTCCAAGCCAGTCCTTGGGCACTTCCAGGGAATGTCACTCCTTGAACCTGTGCCAGGGCCTCTCCCCCGCTCATTCCCTCCCAAAATCCCAGTTATCCCTGCCCCGTGGATTCAAGCCTGGATCCCAGGTCCTGGGGAATTTGGATTCTCCAAGGAATGGGATGAATCCCATTCCAACCCCTTGGAATACTTTCCTCTATCCCAGCTTGCTCCAAGCCTGTCCTTGGGCACTTCCAGGGAATGTCGCTCCTTGAACCTGTGCCAGGGCCTCTCCCCTGCTCATTCCCTCCCGAAATCCCAGTTATCCCTGGATCTGGGCCCAGATGCCAAGTCCTGGGGAGTTGGGATTCTCCAAGGAACGGGATGAATCCCATTCCAATCCCTTGGAATACCTTCCTCTGTCCCAGGTTGCTCCAAGCCTGTCCTGGGGCGCTTCCAGGGAATGTCGCTCCTTGAACCTGTGCCAGGGCCTCTCCCCCTCATTCCTTCCTGACTTCCCGGCTAATCCAGGGATCCAGGCCCGCATCCCAAGTCCCTGTCCCTGTTCCCAGTGAGCTGCTGCTTCCCTCTAGTGGCTGCCGGGCCGGGCTCCCCCATTCCCAGTGGGAATCACGGCAGCTTCCCAGGATTCTGCGAGCTCTGGATCCATCTCCAGGCTCAACAATTCCCATTAAAATCCCTCCAGGAGCAGTTCTCTTCATGGATCTCCTTTCCTGCAGCACTGTTAAACTCACAGGGAGGCCTGGAACTGCTCCCAGTGCTCCCAGTTTTCCCAGTTCCAGCCCTTTTTCCTGAGAGCTTTACACATTAAAGGGAAGGGAGAGATTCCCCAAGAGTTGATATTCCTTATCCATGGATAAGCTTTGATACAAATCCTCAATTCCTTGGAATATTATTATTAGGATTCCCAAGTGCTGTTGGCACTGCAGACCTCTTCCCAAAAAAAAAAAAAAATCCCACAAAACCCCAGGAACTGAATTCCTGTTCCATTTTCAGGTTTTTTTTTCATTTTCCAGAGGCTGAGGGAAAACCATTCCATTTTTTAAAGCTCTCTTGGCAAAATTCTTGTGTCCAAATGCTCCATTCCTGCTTCCATCTGCAGGAATTCCTGGATCTGGTGCCTTTGGGATAATTCCCTGCACATCAGTTATTCCCAGAGTGATTCCATACCATCAACTCTTCCCAAATTTTGCTTTCGGGAAGTTCTGGACTCCAAGAAAAACCTTTCCCATCCCAAATCCCAACTGGAAGAGCCCAAAACACCCCCCAGGGAATCCCCTGAGCACATTCCCCGTGGCATCCTTGACTTTGGAGGGAATTCCTGCACCTGGCAAACCTCCGGAATTGCTTTGTTTTCCCAGAAAAAGTTGGAAAACCTGAAGAGCTTAGACCTGTTCAACTGTGAGGTGACCAACTTGAACGACTACAGAGAAAACGTGTTCAAGCTGCTGCCGCAGCTGACGTACCTCGACGGGTACGACCGGGATGACAAGGAAGCGCCGGATTCCGACGCCGAGGGATACGTGGAGGGCCTGGATGACGAGGAGGAGGATGAGGATGGTACGGGGGATGGAGGAGTGGGATCGGAACCCGCTCCCGGTGCTGGCGGGGGAGGAGAAGGGTGGGAGCGGCGAGCTCGGGGTCGTGAGGGAGGGAGCGAGGGGAGGGAAGGAGGGAATGAGGGGAAGGGATGAGGGAATGAAGGGGAGGACCTGAGGGAGTGAGGGGAGGGAATGTGGAGAAGGA
>VZTH01019491.1:130413-213396 GCA_013397815.1 Aleadryas rufinucha | reverse complement strand
TGTGGAACAGTGTCAAATGCTTTCCCCAGGTTTGGAAAGAAGATATCAGTTGCTCCTTCTTCATAGACCAGTGCTGTAACCTCCCTGTAGAAGGCGACTTAAGTTTTTCAGGTACAATTTACCCTTAGTGAAGCTAGGTGGCTGTCATCAGTCACCTCCCTATTTTCCATGTGTCTTAGCAGAGTTTCCAGGAGAATCTACTCCATATTTTCAATAGGCCCAGAAGTGAGACTGACAGGTCTGCAGTTCCCCTGGAGGGGTTATATTTCCCCTTTTCCCATCACAGGCAACTTCATTAGACTGTCATGAGTTTTCAAATATAATGCACAGTGGCTTAGACACCTCCTTTGCCAGTTCCCTCAGGACCTGCAGATGCATCTTATCAGGTTTTGTGCATGGTCTTGTGTAACTTCAGGTTCCTCAGATGTTTGTGAACCAGATTTTCTCCTATGGTGGGTGGGTCTTCATTCTCCCATCTCTGCCTTTGCCTCTGTGACTTGGACAGTTTTACTGGAGCACTTGTAAATGAAGACTGAGGCAAAAAATTATTTGAGAATTCTGAATCGAATTACCATACAGCAGATGTTTGATTATTCTGTTTGAGGAGTTTTATTAAATCATTGTTTAATGATGTTTTCTTAAATAATAAATGAATGTACTTGATAACAAGTATGACAACTGTTTCATTCTCATAATTGCTCCTTCTTAGTAAGGTGATGCTGTCACAGAGTAATATGTACCTGCTCCCTGTGGTTTAGACTTTCAAGGAAGGTACTGCCATTTAAGAGAAGCTGCATCTGTAGCAGTCCCATTTAGTGAGAAACTGTTAAGGATAAGGAGGCAAAGAAAAGAAAGCAGAGGGATGCAAAAAGTGATTAATTATGAAAAACTCTGCTTAAATAGCATTCTTCCTGAAGATTTTGAGAGCCATGTAACCTTTACTATTCCTATCAAAACTCTTAAATCCCTGATGAAGTCAAATTATGCTTGCAATGATGTACTTAGCAACCTTAATAGATTGCTCTATGAGATGTGTAGTCCTTCCCAAAGCAGTCATGTATTTTGCCTTTGGTATAGTATGTGTGCTAGCTGTAATTCATGAACAGTACTTTGTGTCTTGTGGCCTTGGACTAATTTCCTTAATTGTATGATAAAAACTCGTTCATTATTTAATTTATACTCCCATCTTATTAGATAAAAAAAAAAATTAGTCTAATTTTAAGTCATGGTAAAAGCTGTTTGTTGTGAAATACTCATGAGTATATGCTTTTGTCGTGGTTTGACACCGGCCCAACGCCAGGCACTCGAGTCGCTCGCTCACCCTCCCCTAACACAGCTGGGCAAAAGAAGGGAAAAGAGGAAAAAAAGGGGTTAACAGAGACTTCATGGGTGAGATAAGGAGATGGGAGAAATATTTCAAGGGCAAAACAGGCTCAACCTTGATTACTAAGTGAAATTTATTACTAACACAATCAGAGGAGGGTAATGAGAAATAACATAAGCCCTTAAAACACCTTTCCCCCGCCCTCCCCAGGCCCTCCCTGCGTCCCACCAACAACACAGGGAGGCAGGGCAGGGGGGTTTTGCTCAGTTCATCACCCAGATTTCCTTCCGCTGCTCTGGGAGAAGAGTCCTTCCCTGTGAGGCCGTGGGGTCCCTCCCATGGGAGACAGTTCTCCGTGAACTTCCCGGCGTGGGTCCACTCTCACGAGCAGCAGCCAAACCGCCCCTGCTGCAGCGTGAGTCCCTCCCACGGGCACACAGCCCTCCCAAAACTGCTGCGCCGTGGGTCTCTTCCCACGGGGTGCAGTCCTCCAAGGACAGGCTGCTCCAGCCTGGGAGCAGGGCCCTCTCTCTCCACTGGGGACCTCCCCCACGGCCTGTGGGTGGATCTCTGCATCCCCCGTGGGCCCATGGGCTGCAGGGGCACAGCTGCTTCACCATGGTCTGCACCACGGCCTGCAGAGGAACCTCGGCTCCAGCGCCTGGAGCACCTCCTGCCCCTCCCTCTTCACTGACCTTGGTGTCTCCATGTTGTTTTCCCTCACATGTTCTCACCTCCTCCTCTTCTCTGACTAGAAGCAAAAACCCTGTAACTTTGTTTTGATTTTCTTCTTAAATATGTCATCACAAAGGCGTTACCAGCCTCTCTCACTGGCCCAGTTCTGGCCAGCAGCATGTCCATCTTCAGAGCCATCAGCCATTGGCTCTGCTGGACATGGTGGGAAGCCTCCAGCAGCTTCCTCACAGGAGCCATCTTTGTGGCCCCCCTGCTACCCAAAACCAGGCTGTGCCAAACCAATACAGCTTTATATGGTTTTTCCTGGTAGTGGGTTCAGATGTATGCTATAGTGGCAGGATAGCATTGTAAATTATATGGCTGTGTTTGCCATAGCTTTCATCTCATTAGGTAAAATATTAGCAGCAAAAAAGCACTGTTGGCATAGGCTAACCTTGGAAGCAAAATCTTACAAAGTGAAGTAAATTTGTGAGGTCTGTGTTGTTAATCATATCCCTGGGGCTTTGCTTTTGGTATTTAATAAGGCTGTGGGGGAAGTTAGCTTGACCTTATTGACCCATGTTGCAACACATATGTAGTGCAGATTTTTCAGAATTGCTGGTATATTTCAGTCTTGCCTCCTTACATTATCTCTTCAATTTTCCTCTGTCTATGAGCAGGAAAATTAAGAAACATTTCCCTTGAATAGCAATAGACTAAGGCATAACACAAATGGCAACTCAGCTTCTGTGCATTGGATCCATGTTTCCATTTTCACCTGTTTCGTTCTTCAGGTACAGAACATGTGTTTGATAGTAAAAAGTTCCATTTCAGATTTAGTGAATTCAGTTATACAAGGATAGCAAAATATTTTAAAAGGTGTTATAGTGTATAAACAATTTATATCTGATCTGAAGCAGCAATGTAGATTAAACTGGCATTTTCTTGCCATATATTCTTATGGCATCTAAGTCTTTAATTATACTGAATATTGTCCAGTTCCTCCAACAGCCTTGGTGAAATTAACAGCACTGCTTGCAGAATAAGGCATCATAAATATGACTGAGAACAAGAATGAAAATGTCTCAGGTAAACCTAGGCTGGAAACATAACAGTGAGCTATATATAACTCAGTGGGCCCTAGAGAGCAATGCAACACAGATATGAGCTATGGTTGAGAGTGAACCTGACTGTCAAAACCATTGCAAGAATCATAGATGAGTGCAAAACATGCCATAATCAAGTAAGCCAGATAACTAAAGCCTACATGGTATAGAGGATAGTGGCTGTTGAATACCAGTATGTCACACTGCTACAAGCTCACCAAGGCAAGCATCACGTGTGTTATAGCGGAGCTGACTATCAGCTGTCTGGAAACACCCTATAGCCCATCCTGACATTCAAAACAGCAACCCAGGTCTTGAAAAGCAAGTTCTGTGGTGGTATGGCACTTCAGAAACGATCAGGTCAACCAACAGAACTTATTTCTGAAACAAGGTTCAAGTTTGGTAAGCAGATGTTTTGGTTGAGTTTATCACAGGTTGCTGGTGTCAGGAAAGAGATGACTTGAGAATGAGGAATCTGTAAAAATCTTGGAATTTCATTGTTGCCAGTCTGGAACCTTGAGCCAATCACACAGGGCTCACTCAGATTCCTTTAGCACAGCAGGTAGTTGAGACAGAGAGGTGTGGGAAGCATGCTCACTTATTTGTTGCTGGTAGTTGGGTCATTAGTGTCATTCGACTCATCTGAAATGTTGGAGGAGTAGTTTCAACCCCTCTTTGACATCTCTTGAAGCAGAGGTTGAGGTCAAAAGTTTTTGCAGTCCAACTGAAGGCAGCAGACACTAGGATATTGGATATTTTAAGATGCATATTTAATTTTTCTGCTTATGTGAATGGATAATAGTTAACTCTAAGAAAGAATGTGGCATCTGGAACGTGGAAGATTCTACTTTGACCAAATGTGGGTATCCTGTGCCCCACTACAGTTGTCCTATGCCCAGGTCAACAAAACAAATGCTTTTACCCTTTGTTTTGCAATGACTTTCTAAATAAACTTTGCTGCTAAAATATTAGTTTTCTTTATCCCAGCTTTTTCTTCTAATTACACATATATATATACACCCATATATGTAAATATATACATGTAAATATATACATGTTTATGTTTTTGTTTCAGAGAATAGTAGGTAATTTTTAAGACATTCCTTTTGGAGACAACATAACTTCCTGTGTTAGAGAAGGGCCCCTCAGGGGTTTTTGATATTCAAAAAGGCCTTTGAATCCTTGAAAGCTCCAAAGTGAAATATTACTAAATTAAGGATCATTATATACAAAATAACCAAGCAAAAACTAAATGACAAAGCACCTTTACTGGGAGATGCAAAAACTGTTTACATAAATTCCCATTAGTAAAACCCTAAATACATATCTCTGCACAGTAAATCATGTTTTCTAAAAACTGGGCCAAAGTTCCGAAGCAGAACATAAAGACCTATAAAGAGAACAGTGAAGTTTAGTTGCAGAAGTAAATTATATCCATTTCTGTAATAAAATGGTATCTACTCCAACATTTCTGGCCAGCTTGGCCACATTTTTTACAGTCCATCTGCAAAGACACAGTGGGACTGGTGCTTCAGGGAAGTGACAGACTCGCTGCACATGCCTGAGTTGATGGCACTGCATGTGGCATAAGTGTATGACATAAGGACTTCCCTGGGTTGTCACAGAAACTAGTGCACATTACCACAGCACAAAAAATTCATACAGCCTATTCCCAGCTACATTCCTTCCTGAGGATAAATCAGAGAATATGGTGAAGTAATTGTAAGCAGTAATACTGATCCTTGCAGTGTGAGCAGGGATGGACGCCTTTTTCTTGTGAGAATGATTTTCCACTTACATTTTTTAGTGTTTCTGATTTTGGCTTTATTGTGTGCTGTTTACAGTAAATATTTGATGCTCAGCATTCCACAAAAAAGTTATGCTGAACTGATCATGTTATTATGTATGCAGTTAGTATTATTTTTCTTATTTTGATTCTCTTATAGTCAGAAAGAATTTAAGAAAATACTAAAGGTTTTTTCTTTTTTTCTTTTTTCTTTTTTCTNAGGTTTTTTTTTTTTTTTTTTTTTTTTTTTTTTTTTTTTTTTTTTTTTTTTTTTTTTTTTTTTTTTTTTTTTTTTTTTTTTTTTTTTTTTTTTTTTTTTTTTTTTTTTTTTTTTTTTTTTTTTTTTTTTTTTCTAATGAGGAAAAGACACTTTGGTGATAAAGAGAGATGAAAAGAAATATTTTTTAGATAATGATTTTAGTTCTGTTTCTCCAAACCAGTAAACATAGACCACTAGTTTTTTGAGAAATTCGTAGACCAAATATATAATTCAAATTTCATTTTCCTCTGGCTTTCACATGTAGTTGACACATGCTCAGTTGCATTCCTGGCTGCAGGTTTTGTGGTCAGATAGTTTCCCCTGCATGCTCAGTCTGATACACAATGTGGAGATTTCCTATTGGCACTAACAGGAGAAGCATTTCAGCCTTTATTTTTTTTTTTTTAATATTGGACATCTGAAGAAGAGTTTGTGAACTGTGGCCACCTGCTAAGTGTGTAACCAGTGTCCTGTCATATCTGAAATTTACCTATTCTTAGACAAATATCAAAATAGATGAGTCTGGAATTTGCTTTCTTCATGTTTTACTGCACTATTATTGGGTCAATACATGTGAAACAGGAAGCAAAACAAAAACAGCTACCTTGCTTGCATAACTTTAAATTAATAATGTTGATACTTAGTACTTTCTTCATAAGATAAGGAAGTTACTTCTGCATCTTTATAAGTTACTTTTACTATAGAATAAAAAAGTAAATTATATTTTTCTAAAAAATATATTTTGAATTTCTGAGAAAAAAATTGATTAGCTGACTGTAGATATGTTTAAAGCATAATTTAAAATTAGGATGGTTTTCCACCATGTTATTTTGAAACTATATTTAAAATTGTCAATATAAAATATTTTTTATATTTTTAAATGAAGTTTTAAAGTAAATTAGGAAATATAAAGAAAATATACACTTTAAGAAGAAAATCTTTCAAAAAAAATTTGGAGAGTTTTTTTGTTGTTGTTTTGAATTCTATCTGCATTTAAAAATTTAAGGGAAAGAAAGAAGAAATTAGAAAAAGATGTTATTCATTTAGTTCTGGTTTTTAATATTTCTCATTCTCAAAAGATTTAAATACCTTCTTACTTAGAGGAATATACAATTATTGCAGGTTCTTGTGAAAGCAGCATTGAAAACAGAACCTTCAGTTTCAGAGAAAACATTGAATATTTCTTGCTGAAATTATTTGTTACTTGAACATTATTGTTGATAATAGAACACATGAAATAAGGGAATAATGAGATCAGTAACTCACAAACAGCTTATTCCTCTTATATCACTGCAGAATAAGAACATTGACAGCACTGACATTTCTGACTTCTGGAATAATGAATATGTGGTGAGCTGCACTACTCAGTGAGTTGGCACTACAAAGAATGCTGTTAGAAACAATTAAAGAAAGATTTTAAGAGAAGTTGTCTATGTTATGCTTCAGTGTTACAACTTCTTGTAAAGGTTAAGCTTAAAAGTATAGGAGAATCTTGGCATCAAAAGAATCTGACAAGTCCAACAAAGATAAATGGAGATTCCTATCCTTGCCAGTTCTGAGCTTTTCTAAAAAGTTTTGATAGTTATAGAATTGGATACAATTTTGCAGAGTGGAGTTAATCAGTACATTTGCCTCTCAGAAATTTCAGAACAGAATTTAATTTATCTTATTATGGCCTACTATGTAAGAGCACATAATGCAACCCAATCAGTACAGTGAATGAACTGAAAACCCAGCACCTACACTATGAGGATTTTAGGGCATTGTGGACAAGTTTTGTTAGGTCTGATGAGCAGGTGACCATTAGCAGTTTAATTTCATCTAAAAGAGTGAAAGTTAACTTCTCCAAGGCTACTCTACTACACAAACTGAATTCTGGTACGTGGGGAGTATCTTCAGGAGGATATCTTCAACATTATGTTCCTCATCTGCATGAAATTCATAAAGGAGACACACCTTATGAATATCATTCAAGGAAGAATCAGTAGAATTCAATAGAAGAGAAGTTAGAATATTTTGCTACACTATTTTTGAACATTTGCTGAGTGATTCTTAGTGTGTAGTTGTTTATTTGATATTTAAACAGAAATCATCGAATCAAAGAATCATAGAATAGTTTGGGTGGGAAGGGACCTTAAAGATCATCTAGTTCCAACCACCATGGCATGGGCAGGGGCATCTTTCCCTAGAGCAGGTTTTCAAATACAACCCAATTCAATACATTGAATACAAGCTTTCATGTAAGCCCTCTTTAGGTAATGGAAGGCTGCTAAGTGGTAGTTATTACCTTCCTTTTACTACTTCATTGCAGATAAATTCAAATGATAGTGCTTATAGAGTTACTTTCAATCAGTTATCAATAATCCTGGTTAAGTGAGGAGGTCCCAGTTGTCTGGAAATTAGCAAGTGGGACACCCATCTACAAGAAGGGCCAGAGGAGGATCCAAGGAGCTGTGGGCCTGTTAACCTGACCTCGATGCAGTGGAAGGTCATGGAGCAGATCATCTTGAGTGCCATCATGAGAATGTGCAGGACAACCAGAGGATCAAATCCAGCCAGCATGGATTTAGGAAAGGCAGGTCCTGCTTGGCCAACCTGATCCCCTTTCATGGCAAGGTGACCCATCTACTGGATGAGGTAAAGGCCGTGAATGTTGTCTACCTGGACATTAGTAAAGCCTTTAACACCATTTCCCATGTATCCTGTGGAGAAATGGGCTGCTCATGGCTTTAACAGGTGTACTGTCCCCTGGATAAAAAAATGGTTGAAGGTCCAGGCCCAGAGATTGGTGTTGAATGGAGCTACATCCAACTGGAACCCGTGCATGAGTGTTGTTTCACGGGCTCAGTGCTGGGGCCAGTCGTGTTTAACACCTTTATTGATGATCTGGACAAAGGGATCTACTGCACCCTCAGTCAGTTTGCAGATGACACCAAGCTGGGTGGAAGTGTTGAACAGCTAGAAGGTGGGAAATCTCTGCAGAGGCATCTGGACAGGCTGGATTCCTGGACTGAGGCTGATTGTATGAGATTCAACAAGACCAAGAACCAGGTCCTGCTCTTTGGTCACAAGAATCCCATGCAGTATTATAGGCTGGGGGAATAGTGGCTGGAAAGCAGCTGGGTGTGCTGGTCAAGAGCAGCTGGACATGAGCCAGCATGTGCCCAGGTGGGCAAAGCAGCCAGTGGCATGCAGACCTGGACCAGAAATATTGTGCCCAGCAGGACCAGGGCAGTGATTGTCCCCCTGTACTGGGCACTGGTGAGGCAGCACCTTGAATCCTGTGTCCAGTTTTGGGACCTTCAATTCAAGAAGGACATTGAGGTACTGGAGCATTGCCCAGAGAAGGGCAATGGAGCTGGTGAAGAGTCTGGAGCACAAGTTCCATGAAGAGTCACTGAGAGCTGGAGGTGTTCAGACTGGACAAAAGGATGCTCAGAGGGGACCTTATCACTCTCACCAACTACCTGACAGGGGAATGGAGCAAGATCCATTTCTCCTGCCATGTATCAAGTGAAGGGATGAGAAAAAATGGTTTAAAGTTGTGCCAGAGCAGGTTTAGATTGAATATTAGAAATAATTTCATCATTGAAAGAGTGCTAAAGCATTGGAACCGACTATCCATATGAATGGTGTAGTCAGCATCCCTAAAGGTATTCAAGCATTATGGAGATCTGGCATTTAGGGACATGGTTTAACGGTGGACTTGGCAGTGTTAGGTTAAATGGTTGGGGCTGATGATCTTAAGGGTCCTTTACAAATTAAATGATTCTATGATTCTATATAAGCTGAAAAAATTCTGTGATATACATCATCCTTGGTTTTGAGACATCTTCTCTGGTGTCTTTGATAATGTCTGTCTTTCACAAACACTTTCCTATGATCTTCCAGCAATGAACTTCTTTTAAACAAAAGAGACAATCAAAAATATTTGCTATGAGTTCCTGCACAGAGGTTGTTTATCAAACACTATTTCAAAGTGAACTTCATTATCATACTATTCTAATTTCACCATCCTTAATTGCCACATGATTACATGTTTAATGCATAAAATATCAGTCATTGACAAGGAGCACAACTTGTCTGTGTTTTGCAAAATTAAAATACATCAAGACTCAGCACAGACAACTGCAACAAAATATTTGGCTGCATATAAAATTATCCATGCAAGTGGTGGCACCAAAAAAAAATCTATTAGTCTATTTAATAGGGAAGCAGAGAATTTACCTTTGTTATATTTATAATTTTATTTGTTGATTGCTGGTGACTTGTCCAAGGAAGCTGTTCTGGAACTCTGGGAATGCTCCTGTCAAAAGTGCATAGTATCCAGTTATCAATCATTACAGAAAACTTTAAAATTCTTTAAATTTCCCACTCAAATTATCTGAGAGGGAAAGATTTAAACTCTAGTAATACTATGAGTTTAGAGCCTCTTAGTAATTTTTTTTTCTTTTCTGTAGTTTATTTGTAAGCTGATATATGTCACATAAATTGTATTTTAATTTTTTTATATTTCCAGTTATAGTCTCAGATTTAAGCCACCTATCTTAAGTGTGTAAAAAAGTAGCTTTTAATTACACTACACTGTATACTGTTCAAACCCAGTTAAAAATCTGGAATCACAATCATAACTTTCCTTCCTCATAATGTTAAAAGTCCAAATCCAGTTTTAAACTGCTGTATTCAGACCTCTAAAATACATCATCCAGTGTGAGGTGTATCCTCAATCATGAGTTACTACAGCATTTTCCTGCTGCGAATTTGTTCTGCTTCTCTGCCAAGCGCATTAACAAGACAGCACCTAGTTCTCAACCTCATCAGTACTCACCTGACACCTCACAAATTTTCAGATGCCAGTTCAGGCACTGAAAACCAGAGGTCTCTGTGGAGTTTTAACCTAAACTGAAAATTAGTAGTAATGTGCCTACCTGTGGCTAATCAAATGACATGAAAAATTAATTTTTATTGAGTGCTAAAAAAGGCTGGCTGAAAGGTTTTGCTAGTTCTTCATTCCCCAGCTAAGCTTGAACTTGTGAACTGATTTAGAATATAGCTCCATGCACCTTGGCAGCAAAGTTAGAGACCCTTCCCCTTCTTTCTTCTCATGTCTACCTCTTTCCCCTTTTCCCCTTTCATCTTTTCTCTTCCTCTTTTTTTTTTTCTCCCAATTAATTAACTGTGTTTCTGCAAGGTGCCATAAGCATTTGTGCTGCCACTACTGCCAGAAGAAGATCATGGCATGAAATTGCAGTCAAGCAGGAAGAGCTAGGAGAAAGCAGGAATTTCTGAAATGGGGTGCTAGAGAAAAAGTATCCAGGAAAAATTTTGTTCAAGAATTTGAGATATGTTTACAGTGACATTTTATTTGGGATTTAACCTGGTATGTCACAATACAGAACATAAGTTCCAGACTTTCAGATCAAGGTTCAAAACCCTTCAGTATCCTCACAGATGAAGGCCCTTTAGGAAATAAAACATAAAAGCCACTAAAACTGCAAAAAAGCTATTGGGTCATTGTAGCCCTTTAAATTATTAACAGAAAAATATTCCTCTTAGCAATAAGAGGAATTATTGCACAGTCCAGATGTTCACCATGTTCAAATATAAGACCAATAACCAGAAAATACCAATTGCTAACGTGGGAAATTTTTTTCATGTACACATTATATATCTTGGGTTTGTGTGCGCAAATATGTTATTTTCCACTAGGCTCTATGTCTCCACTAGGATACTTGAAAATGTGACAGCTCAGAAAAAAGAGATACTTCTTCAGTCTCTCAGTTTCTGATTAGTTGTAAGGGATATGACTAAGATAAAGTGGCTATGCAAGTCATGCACCTAAATGCTCATGGAAACATGGCAACTAAAAATCTTGTAGCTGCAGCTGCTGCTGAGACTGAGATGAGGGGCTCTGTTCTGACCAGATCCCACCAGAAGGTGTTTCTCTGGTGACTCCCAGGGAAGTGCGCTGGCTGACTTGTCAAGATTGCACCAGGAAATTTTCCTGGACTTGGCGTTATCATATTATTTTGGAATTCTCTATGTACAGAGGGCAACTATGATCTTCTAAAAGTGCTCAGAAACCTAGAAAAGACACTGTAAGTTTCTCAATGATGACCATTATTCAGTAAAGTGCACAGTGCAGACTTTGGAAGTGATGGAATAGGTTAAAAATTTTGTCAGTGGAAGTGGAACAAGCAGCCATATACCCTTGTAAAAGAAAGTTTGGAATTGATAATAGATTAATTTCTAAAGAAAGAAAGTTTAAAACCAGCAGTAGCTGGATTTTCGACTTACATGGATATGAATTTTATATTGACTGTAGAAATGACGGGCCAAGATTTCTTTGAGGTGGTCATTATGCTTTTTAAAACATTGGTTTTTTCTCATTCTTTCTTCCTATATACGCTACCAAATATTTTTGGATAGGTTTTCTCTTTTGAGTTAGGTAAGTTGTTGTGTGCTAAAAGGTAAGGTAATGACTGATGGAAATAGACCAGGTGACTCTGGGGTATCATAGATTGTACTGCCTTTTTTGAAAGATCTTAGTATTAAGCCACTTTTATTCTGCAGTGTGATATTATTCAAAGAGCACATAAAGACATCTTGAAGGGGATACCCCTTGTAAGTATAATTTTGTAGCTTCATAGGTCAGCTGTTTTTGATTTGCTAAACAGAACCTTAATACTTCAAAGGATCAGGACCTCTGTGTTGAAAAATGACAAAAACTGACTTTTGTATTAAATTTCTGCAGCACAAACAGGATTTGAGAATAGTCTTTTATTCACTAAGAAAAGTGGCCCCAAAGGATTTCACAATTAGGAAAATTAATTTCAAATAGGCATTCCTCAGGTTATAATTACTAACACTTAGTAGATTCATCTATGGTTTAGTAGAACTTTTTAAAGATAAAATTAATGCTTCTGTAAACTTTCTTTGTTACACAGAAGTTTTAAAAAGTAAATGTATTTTCTTTATTTTTTGGTATCCTAGCTCTTTTCTGTTTCTTTTATATGTTGTTTAATTTTACTGTTTGAACATTTTTCAGGAAGTTGCTAAGGGTGAAGGAGTTGCTAAGGAAGAATTAATTCAGAATTGCTCATGTTATCAGGGCCAAGCACAGCTGAATATTCTCCAGCTAGCACCTCATTTGCAATGGAGACTGTTTCCTGCAAGCCAGGGTTAGTTAGTCTCATTTTATTTGTTGGTTAGCCTGTAAATTCACAAAACAAAGTCAGTTTTGTGAACATCTAGAGTAAAATAATAGGTTATACATAATTAAAGAAGTATTCATGTAAGTGTTTGTGCTCTTACACTGTTTTTCAATTACTTCTCATTCTAACTCCATTTAAGAGTGCAATATAGACGTAATTAAGTAAGATTGGAATCTATTAAGTCCATATGAAAATTGAAAGAAGCTTTTAATCAGCTATCTAGTGCTGGAATGAATTATATTTATAATCTGCACCAAAATGAAAAAGCAGCAACCTTATCAGAAGATTTTGATAAATTTACTATTAAAAATGCCTATTTTCCTATGCATTGTTTTAAATGTTGCTCATCATGGTTACCAAATTCCCTATCTGCGTGTACATTCAGAGTCTGAATGATTAGGTAAGAAAATATATTTTTAATAAATATCCTATAATTTCTATGTAGGATATACAATATAACCTTATTAGAAATCATCATCCTTTTCAACCCTAATTTGATCTCTACAATTACTTTATTGGGTGAGCTCATTGTAATGTTTTAGAAAGGCTTCCGTAGTTTTGAGACATGGAATTGTTCAAATGAGTCAGTGAAACTGAGTTAGATGTAGGTATTTGTGATCAGCATCATTGATCAAAGAGAACTTTTTTATATTGCAGTTATAGGATTTTCACACAGACATGCTTAATATCACAGAGAAGTAAGCTCTGCAAAGGATGCCTGTGGTTATTTGTCAGACTCTCAACTGCACATAACTTTTAGGAATGAAAAGTGTTCATAATAGCATTCCTGTGTTTGTCCTATCCATCAGGTATGCTTTTTATAGTGCGAAGGTAAGTCATTAATTTTGGTTTGTGATTACAATCAGTTATAAATTATTAATAATCATGGTGAAAAAGGAGAATAAAATTTTAATTTGCAGGAGCTGGAGGAAAGCACATTATTCCAAAACTCCCTGGTTTTCTCCTGGGTCTCAAGGCATTTTCAAGCTTCCTTAAAGATCATGTCTTTTTCTCTACCCAAGGATGATTCATGATGCAGGACAATGATGCATCAATGATGCATCCCACATTAGTCACAGACACTCACAGATGTATTCTGCCCAGACCTACTGCCTGGCTTCCATGATGCTTTTCCCACTCAGTAGCAAGACTGGGTGCATGTCACCCCATGCTTCAGTTGCTGGCACGCCAGAGAGACACTCACAAATGGCCCCTATGACCCATGACCGCAGCACCCAGACACTCATCCACAAACATGGTCACAAAATAGAAATTGTCTCACTGAGGGAATGGCCTCCACCCCACAGAGCTGATGACTCTCCTTTCACAGACCTGGGAGCAGCTGAGGCAAAGTGTTATTTCTCTGACTGGGGGTCAGTTGGTTTTCTGGTTTTCCCCACAGGCTGTTTTGCCTCCTTTGGAGCCCTTAACATGTGCAGAGAAAGACTTTTATCACATAATCTAACAATATTTGTAGGGTCAAGTAAACACGTAAAACTTTTTTGGATTTTTTTTTTTGTCTCCATACCTTTTCAACCCTGAAAATGTAGGAAAAGATTGTCTAGGGATGTCTACACTACAGTGAAGATCAGCTGAAACAAAGATTTAAAGAATTAAAAAATAGTTGAGCAGACAAAATAGCTTCTTTGTGTACATATATTTTAAGAAACATTTTTGGTTTTCATTTGGTATGCATGGTTTTAGTGGTCCACATTAGCATTCACTAAAATTTTCCAGTTAAGCAGGGAGGGCACTGATTTAAACCAAACTTTTTTGATGCTGCACAAGCCTGACTGAGTTTAAGGAGTGTTTGGACAATACTCTCAGCCACAATGGTAGTACTATTGGGGTCTCCTGTGCAGGGCAGGGAGTTGGACTCAGTGATCCTTGTGAATCCCTTCCAATTCAGCACATTCTGTGAAATCTTGGCCAAAGTTTGTCTTTTGGCTCCCAGTACAATCTCTGTCCTACCACTAGGGCTCAGCAGTGCTGCAACAATAGTCTTAACCCCAGGCATCCCATCATATTGTGATTGCAGATTTTCCTATTAACATAATAATTTTTTTTCTCTGAAAACATACAATGTAAAATTGCTTTTAGAAGTCATTGTGATTGAAGCACTTGGCCTTTCCTTTTAGATGATTAATTTTAACAGTATGTGAGAAATAGGATGTATTTCCTGCTAGAAGCTCAGCTAGTAACATATAAAATCATTAATTCATCTANTAGAGTAAAATAATAGGTTATACATAATTAAAGAAGTATTCATGTAAGTGTTTGTGCTCTTACACTGTTTTTCAATTACTTCTCATTCTAACTCCATTTAAGAGTGCAATATAGACGTAATTAAGTAAGATTGGAATCTATTAAGTCCATATGAAAATTGAAAGAAGCTTTTAATCAGCTATCTAGTGCTGGAATGAATTATATTTATAATCTGCACCAAAATGAAAAAGCAGCAACCTTATCAGAAGATTTTGATAAATTTACTATTAAAAATGCCTATTTTCCTATGCATTGTTTTAAATGTTGCTCATCATGGTTACCAAATTCCCTATCTGCGTGTACATTCAGAGTCTGAATGATTAGGTAAGAAAATATATTTTTAATAAATATCCTATAATTTCTATGTAGGATATACAATATAACCTTATTAGAAATCATCATCCTTTTCAACCCTAATTTGATCTCTACAATTACTTTATTGGGTGAGCTCATTGTAATGTTTTAGAAAGGCTTCCGTAGTTTTGAGACATGGAATTGTTCAAATGAGTCAGTGAAACTGAGTTAGATGTAGGTATTTGTGATCAGCATCATTGATCAAAGAGAACTTTTTTATATTGCAGTTATAGGATTTTCACACAGACATGCTTAATATCACAGAGAAGTAAGCTCTGCAAAGGATGCCTGTGGTTATTTGTCAGACTCTCAACTGCACATAACTTTTAGGAATGAAAAGTGTTCATAATAGCATTCCTGTGTTTGTCCTATCCATCAGGTATGCTTTTTATAGTGCGAAGGTAAGTCATTAATTTTGGTTTGTGATTACAATCAGTTATAAATTATTAATAATCATGGTGAAAAAGGAGAATAAAATTTTAATTTGCAGGAGCTGGAGGAAAGCACATTATTCCAAAACTCCCTGGTTTTCTCCTGGGTCTCAAGGCATTTTCAAGCTTCCTTAAAGATCATGTCTTTTTCTCTACCCAAGGATGATTCATGATGCAGGACAATGATGCATCAATGATGCATCCCACATTAGTCACAGACACTCACAGATGTATTCTGCCCAGACCTACTGCCTGGCTTCCATGATGCTTTTCCCACTCAGTAGCAAGTCTGGGTGCATGTCACCCCATGCTTCAGTTGCTGGCACGCCAGAGAGACACTCACAAATGGCCCCTATGACCCATGACCGCAGCACCCAGACACTCATCCACAAACATGGTCACAAAATAGAAATTGTCTCACTGAGGGAATGGCCTCCACCCCACAGAGCTGATGACTCTCCTTTCACAGACCTGGGAGCAGCTGAGGCAAAGTGTTATTTCTCTGACTGGGGGTCAGTTGGTTTTCTGGTTTTCCCCACAGGCTGTTTTGCCTCCTTTGGAGCCCTTAACATGTGCAGAGAAAGACTTTTATCACATAATCTAACAATATTTGTAGGGTCAAGTAAACACGTAAAACTTTTTTGGATTTTTTTTTTTGTCTCCATACCTTTTCAACCCTGAAAATGTAGGAAAAGATTGTCTAGGGATGTCTACACTACAGTGAAGATCAGCTGAAACAAAGATTTAAAGAATTAAAAAATAGTTGAGCAGACAAAATAGCTTCTTTGTGTACATATATTTTAAGAAACATTTTTGGTTTTCATTTGGTATGCATGGTTTTAGTGGTCCACATTAGCATTCACTAAAATTTTCCAGTTAAGCAGGGAGGGCACTGATTTAAACCAAACTTTTTTGATGCTGCACAAGCCTGACTGAGTTTAAGGAGTGTTTGGACAATACTCTCAGCCACAATGGTAGTACTATTGGGGTCTCCTGTGCAGGGCAGGGAGTTGGACTCAGTGATCCTTGTGAATCCCTTCCAATTCAGCACATTCTGTGAAATCTTGGCCAAAGTTTGTCTTTTGGCTCCCAGTACAATCTCTGTCCTACCACTAGGGCTCAGCAGTGCTGCAACAATAGTCTTAACCCCAGGCATCCCATCATATTGTGATTGCAGATTTTCCTATTAACATAATAATTTTTTTTCTCTGAAAACATACAATGTAAAATTGCTTTTAGAAGTCATTGTGATTGAAGCACTTGGCCTTTCCTTTTAGATGATTAATTTTAACAGTATGTGAGAAATAGGATGTATTTCCTGCTAGAAGCTCAGCTAGTAACATATAAAATCATTAATTCATCTAGGGTGCAAATAAAAATACCCCCTTATATATGCCAAACAGCAGCTTGAGATGAGAATATACTCCCAATTCCCATAAGAAANAACATGGTCACAAAATAGAAATTGTCTCACTGAGGGAATGGCCTCCACCCCACAGAGCTGATGACTCTCCTTTCACAGACCTGGGAGCAGCTGAGGCAAAGTGTTATTTCTCTGACTGGGGGTCAGTTGGTTTTCTGGTTTTCCCCACAGGCTGTTTTGCCTCCTTTGGAGCCCTTAACATGTGCAGAGAAAGACTTTTATCACATAATCTAACAATATTTGTAGGGTCAAGTAAACACGTAAAACTTTTTTGGATTTTTTTTTTTGTCTCCATACCTTTTCAACCCTGAAAATGTAGGAAAAGATTGTCTAGGGATGTCTACACTACAGTGAAGATCAGCTGAAACAAAGATTTAAAGAATTAAAAAATAGTTGAGCAGACAAAATAGCTTCTTTGTGTACATATATTTTAAGAAACATTTTTGGTTTTCATTTGGTATGCATGGTTTTAGTGGTCCACATTAGCATTCACTAAAATTTTCCAGTTAAGCAGGGAGGGCACTGATTTAAACCAAACTTTTTTGATGCTGCACAAGCCTGACTGAGTTTAAGGAGTGTTTGGACAATACTCTCAGCCACAATGGTAGTACTATTGGGGTCTCCTGTGCAGGGCAGGGAGTTGGACTCAGTGATCCTTGTGAATCCCTTCCAATTCAGCACATTCTGTGAAATCTTGGCCAAAGTTTGTCTTTTGGCTCCCAGTACAATCTCTGTCCTACCACTAGGGCTCAGCAGTGCTGCAACAATAGTCTTAACCCCAGGCATCCCATCATATTGTGATTGCAGATTTTCCTATTAACATAATAATTTTTTTTCTCTGAAAACATACAATGTAAAATTGCTTTTAGAAGTCATTGTGATTGAAGCACTTGGCCTTTCCTTTTAGATGATTAATTTTAACAGTATGTGAGAAATAGGATGTATTTCCTGCTAGAAGCTCAGCTAGTAACATATAAAATCATTAATTCATCTAGGGTGCAAATAAAAATACCCCCTTATATATGCCAAACAGCAGCTTGAGATGAGAATATACTCCCAATTCCCATAAGAAATTTTTTTTTTTTTTGCAAAAAAGGTGAATAACTGGAGAAGAATACTTGTACTTATTAGAGAACAGGTACTGCAAAATCATGACCTTCTTCCCAAATACAAACAACCTGACATAATTTACAAAGAATGGACCACAGGAAAACATTGTTTAAATGTGTATGGTTTTATTTAGGTTTCAGAATTCTGCATTCACCTTGCCCTGTTCCTTTCCTAACCTCATTTCCATCTCTACCTGCTGTGTTTGTGCATCTGCCTTTCAATTAAACCTCACACCTGCAGTGGCTTCAGTTTACTGACCATACCAATTAACCCTTTCCAGTTTAGCTGAGTACATTGAGTATTTGTGTGAGAGTTAGAAATAAAAAGGAAAAAAGGAAAAAAGGAAAATAAAATGGGGTGATTCTTTTATTTTCTTACATATATTCCTGGTAGACAATATGCTTTGTTGACAAAACAATTTCTCAAATACCTTTATTGTTTATCAATTCCATAACTGGGTAAAACACATTATTTTGTGCAATGACACATCTTAAAACTATGACTGTCATTGTATCCCAGTTAAAGGGACATAAAGTGAGCACACGTATCTATAGATTGAGATTGAGGGATTAATTATTTTGATAACTAGATGCTAAACTTTGCTACTTTTGACAGATTAAATAGGAAAAGCTTCAAAGATTTAACACATAAAAGGTGGGAGAGGATACATTTTTTGCAGACACAGTCTTTTTGAGGGATTTTAATAAAACTTTGACAGAGTGCAGACACAAAAATCTTTGTATTCTATTGGAGATATGTGACTAGTTTAAAAACCACGTTTAAAGTATTTAGGATCTCTTCAAATTTGAGCCAGACAATTTGGCTTTTAACCGCATTGTAGGCACTCTAGGCTGTATTTAGACAAAAGAAACACCAGAGTGGATAAAATACTGAGGCTATTGAAGAGCATTGATATCAACATAATTCTGGAGCCATGTTGTTTTTCTTCAAAATCTGAAAAATGTCTGCTACATGTTGTGAGAACAGGATTTTGCCCACTGTTGTTATGAAAAGTTTCCCACTGTGAAGTAGAATAACTTGACAGTTAGCTGCTNACTGCAAAATCATGACCTTCTTCCCAAATACAAACAACCTGACATAATTTACAAAGAATGGACCACAGGAAAACATTGTTTAAATGTGTATGGTTTTATTTAGGTTTCAGAATTCTGCATTCACCTTGCCCTGTTCCTTTCCTAACCTCATTTCCATCTCTACCTGCTGTGTTTGTGCATCTGCCTTTCAATTAAACCTCACACCTGCAGTGGCTTCAGTTTACTGACCATACCAATTAACCCTTTCCAGTTTAGCTGAGTACATTGAGTATTTGTGTGAGAGTTAGAAATAAAAAGGAAAAAAGGAAAAAAGGAAAATAAAATGGGGTGATTCTTTTATTTTCTTACATATATTCCTGGTAGACAATATGCTTTGTTGACAAAACAATTTCTCAAATACCTTTATTGTTTATCAATTCCATAACTGGGTAAAACACATTATTTTGTGCAATGACACATCTTAAAACTATGACTGTCATTGTATCCCAGTTAAAGGGACATAAAGTGAGCACACGTATCTATAGATTGAGATTGAGGGATTAATTATTTTGATAACTAGATGCTAAACTTTGCTACTTTTGACAGATTAAATAGGAAAAGCTTCAAAGATTTAACACATAAAAGGTGGGAGAGGATACATTTTTTGCAGACACAGTCTTTTTGAGGGATTTTAATAAAACTTTGACAGAGTGCAGACACAAAAATCTTTGTATTCTATTGGAGATATGTGACTAGTTTAAAAACCACGTTTAAAGTATTTAGGATCTCTTCAAATTTGAGCCAGACAATTTGGCTTTTAACCGCATTGTAGGCACTCTAGGCTGTATTTAGACAAAAGAAACACCAGAGTGGATAAAATACTGAGGCTATTGAAGAGCATTGATATCAACATAATTCTGGAGCCATGTTGTTTTTCTTCAAAATCTGAAAAATGTCTGCTACATGTTGTGAGAACAGGATTTTGCCCACTGTTGTTATGAAAAGTTTCCCACTGTGAAGTAGAATAACTTGACAGTTAGCTGCTGCCCTTTTTCCAAGGGGCCTGCTGTGATTTAGCATGGTTCTCTCAGCCTAATTGGTCAAATGCCAAATGTAAAGTGCTGTATAAATGTAAAATATTATTGTAGTATACTCTTCTTAATTGGGGCAAGTGTTTTATTGAATTCCTCCCTAGCAACTAATTTAACCTACTGATAGTAGACTGTAATGACTTCTTTTCAATTGGTTGATATTAGCATATATTCTGCAGAACAGCTACATGTACATATGTAGCTGATGCCAAGCGATTAAATAGTACTTTGACAAAAAATGAACTTTAAGGAGATAGAGTGGAATCCTGTACCCTTTAAACAAGTGATGAATCATGCTGTGATGACCAATATTGTACCCATAAATTCTGAGCATCTCTTTTCTCAAATTAAGATGGAAACATCTTTTACAGGGCATATGGGATTCCGTTTTCTGGAAAAGTCCAACTAAAGATCATGAATATTTACATACTTGCAATTTCAGGTTTACTCATTGGTATAAGATGAAGAAGTTAGGTGTTTTTTCTTGATTGAAATCCATCAGGCACCCTAGGTTGACTCACGATAATAATACTTCCATCCTTAACAATGCCTCTTCAGGTAGAACTTCAGATCTGTAGGGGGGACCCCCAATCAGAAGTGCTAAGCTGCTGAGCATTAATATGCTGCTCAAAAAGATGAGTCACAGCTGAGTTTCTCAGTGTGCTAGTTGGATGACAAAGCTGATTTAAAAAGCTCTTGCCACATGCTGCATTTCATTGTTCATTCAGCTGTGCTAGTATAATTGTGTATGGATACCGTTGCAAGCAAGGTTACTGAAATCATGGAAGTTAAAAGAAATCTGCAAAAGGAATAGATTGTAATAATGATTAAGCCAGTCACCATCCCTAGAGTATCATAAGTGTTGTATTGACACAGCTGGTCTGATGATGAATCCCAGTTCAGGCATGTGCACTTTTAGAAGGCTTTAATCTCAAAATCAGTAGACTGAAGGACTAACTAGTAAACAGCTTCTGAGCATTCCTTGATACTAGTTATCAGTTTATGGATGAGATGAGAATGAATATTAAATGGAGACACATGGAATTGCTATGGTGACTGCTGATTTGTTCTGCCTTTTAGGAAAGGAAAAAAAAAACCAACCCACGCTGCTGTAATTTGGGCTCTGGATTCAGCTGGGAAGCAGGAGCTTAGAGCAGGACTAGCTGAAGCTTTCTTCTCAAGTTCCATCTAAGAGAGAGTTAACAATATATATTTTCCACCGAAAACAAAATTTTCCTGGCCCATCAAAGTCTCTGGTACGAAGGAAGAATTACCTTTGGAGTTGTTAACTACCATGTTGTGTAAGACCTCCTTGAATGGTTGCATGACTGGCAAATCAGAAGTCTAGAGGAGTCAAATTTTAGGCTTAGACCCAGTCTGAGCAAAGTGTAAGCTTAACCCTAGATTGTCAGTTCAAGTGTCCAGACAAATTGCAATTAGGTGGTGTAAACATCTTCCACATCTTGTCCTTTCCCTGGTTTCTGTGCACTTTTGACATGCACCTGCTCTAGACATGTGACATTTTCAGGGCCAGGACCACCCCTTTGTGTGGAAAAATGAGCACATTGTGACTACTGCTATGAGCAGCAGAGAGTGAGGTTTTTGCAAAAATCACAGTTTCCCCAGGGAGCTTCTAACTGGGAGAGGGCAGAAGGAAGTGTTGGAGACAGGCTTTTCTGAAAAGATGGTCACATATTTGGCAGCTAAATAACAGTTATCAGACTTGAGCTCTTTGAAAAACAAGTCTGATCTATAAACAGATAGTATTTATTTGGTCCTCTTTCTATTATGTTAGTTTAGATGGAAATGCATAATAGCATAAGGTTTCCTCTAATTAACACAGTAAATCATACATTATAAACAAGATTTTCTTATCAAATTCTATTTACAAATACATGTACTTCTTCAGGCATGTTCTGGTTTCCTTTGATGATTAGGATTCATAATACAGATAAAGATAACTAAGAAAAATCCTCAAATCAACAGTTTTGAAGTATTGAGTATTTAGGTTTATCTCTACTGTGAAATGCTTCTGTAGCTAAGATGAAATTTAAATACTGAAAAGTCTGATAATAATACATTTATAGAGGAAAATGTTCTTATAAGAAATGTAAAATAGAATTGTGTTCATTACTGTGGGGGCAGTTTTACCACCACATTACTTTTATTGCATACATATTTCTCTGGCATATTGAACAAGCTCAGCACACAGAGAAGCCATAGTCTACTCTTGTTATTAATTTTCACTTTTCTTTGATCAGGAAGCAAACATTTCCTGGTTAGGAAGTTTTTTGATTCCAAATTCTATACAGAAACCATAAGCCCACACTTTTATGTGCAATACAGTAGAAGTTGAATCTTATCTATCTGGTGCTTTTCCTTAACTTCTTTTTTTAAGCAATTATTAATGCTTCTCAAGGTCTTAAGGTAGTCTAAGTATCTATGCATACAGATTTTTAAGACACATATTTAGTCTAATATCTCTTAAAAGTATTGCCGAATATGTGGATTTTTGTGGGACCTTGAGCAATGACAAATCTGTAGGTTTCATTTGAATATCATCTCCATTCTACGCAGATTGAGACTTTGTTTTCTCTCACTTGTCTGTTTTACTGGAGATGAATCATATTTTGGTGGCAGTAATAATTTTGTTCAATGTAAAGGACATGATTGGCCTTTTTGTCAGTATTTCAAATTATTCCATTTGTAAAATTAATAAATTTCTACATGACTGTCTCTGCATTTTTTCTGATTTTTTTTTTCCCATTCCATTCTTTGTTGCCTTTTTTACTTCTTTTTCTCTCGGGTAATTTTATGACTCTCCATGTAAATGGAGATGATCCCTAGGGAGACATCAATAATGTGATTCTTTGTGTCTTCTTTCAGGCTTTTGTACCAACATTTGGAAAATGAAACAAAACAGAGCTTCTGATCATTTCAAACTGAAGGCTAGGAATTGAGGAAATAATTATTGTCACTCTGCCTACTGGCAGAATCCTTTTTCCTGTAACTTTCTTTATCCTTGATTTTAGAAAGGATCAGAAGCGTATGAATTTTCATATCTTCATGTAGCTATACAAGAATTGGAAAAAAAAAAGCATTAATCAAGTGAAGAAAGCAAAAGAGCCAGAAGCAGAAGCCAGATGAATTGTAATGATGAATAAAATACTTTCTTTTTTCTTTTTAAACACAAAGAATGAATGAAAAGACACCATATTAAAGGAAAAATCTTCTCACTCCTTTTCCTATTCAAGTCTGGAGACTTTTATTCTGGAGGTATATTGTAATTCTATATACTTTGTCAGTTTCAGGATTAACTGGATGGAATTAGAGGACATTTTTTATAGGCCATCAACTGGGCAATGACAGTGGTGAATGGCTGAAGAAAGCAACTCCAAAGGTATTTTGTGTGGAATGGAGTCAAGTCACTGTGGTTTCAGGTCATCTACTGAATTTAAGCTTCTCAGTGTAGATGAAAGGTAAGGATAATTTGCAAATAGCAAAGGTGTTTATAGTTGAAATTTGCATTTACTTGCACTGTGATGTTAAAGCTAAACATCGACTGTAGATGCCTGGGAGCATAAATTAAAAGACTGAAGACTTGATTTTTGGTAACCTCATTCTTAAGCATCTAAAGGTTTTTGAGCTGAGGTGCTTTCATCTGTCCTGAACCTTCAGTAAGAAATATTTGTCTTATTTTTTGCTCAGCTTATGAATTCACAGAAAAAGCAGAGTGGAATCTCTTTCCCTAAATTTTCTATTTTCTAAATCATAATCTAAGTGACTTAGCACCCCTAAATTCTCAGTAAGGCAGATGTGGCCAGGGTACAACTAGTACCATTCTAATTCAGTTGAAGTTTTCTGAGCTTTCCTGTGGGCAGCCATTTGAAATGTCAGGTGCTTTTTTCCTCCCGTTTCATCTCAGTAATGGTTGGAAACTGGAATGTAATGGGACTCTCTAACTTTGAGGAAAAAAAAAAAAAAAGATTTTGTTATCAGTTCCAATGTTCATCTTTTATTTCTATTCTTTTCTGATCAGATTTTTCTTTCAATAGCTTTTCTACCCTTGATACTCTGTTAGGTCACCTTGTTAGATTAAGGACTCTGGAAGGGGTCCTCACTCCTGTTTTTTTTAAAAAAAGGAACCACTGAAATATGCTGCAACAGATGTGGAATCTCTGCTGTCCAAAAATATAAAAAAAAAAAAATAGAATAGTTTCCCCTAGCACCATTTTTATCATATAAATGTTCTCATTACAATAACACTTCCTTTTCTGTTGGTTTCGTTGACTAATAACTTCCTATATAGGAAGTGTATGTACAACACATTGGAACATAATAGGTTTGGTTCTAAAAAAAAAAGGATAATCTTGATGCGTTAGACAACTGCCTAAATACAACTCTTCTGCTGAATTTGGTCATCAGATAGAAATGCTTGCAAATTTTTGTTGGACTTTTTGACTATTTTGTCTTTCTCAATCTGTAACAGGATTAAATATATATTTTTATGTGTGGGGAACCTGTTTTTTCTTTAGTCAATATTGTGAAGAGAATGGACACACTGGACCATACAGGATATCTTAGAGAATTTGTTAACATCTTGTGCCTCATACAACTGCATTGATTTTACCTGGAGTATCCTGGTTTCCATGAGAGCATATAGCACAATTGCTCTCATATGCAGATCCACTTATGGGAGTAAAAGCCACAGCAGTTTGCTCTGTGAATAATGACAGGAATCATGAGTTAAATGTAGTGATCTACTTTTCTGATAGAATATTTGCAGGCAGATATTAACCCCATGGAAACTGCAATGACGAGTAATTTCTGTTTGAGAGCTACTGTACTAGTTTGAAAACAAACCGGTGGGAGATCACAAGTCAAAATTATAATTTAATAGGAAAATTAAAATAAATGCAATAGTACAAGAACACTGGCAGAGCCAGGATACAACCTGACACCCTGTTAGTCAGGGTGGTGGTAGCAGTCCAGATGAAGCAGTTCTGTTGAAGTGGTGATCCTGTAGAAGGGTCTGGTCTTCGCCTGAAGGTCCAGTGGCAGCTCTCATCCTTTGGAAATCCAGTAGGTAGGGCTGCTTGCACTGTTCCAAACCCCAGATTATATCCAGGTGGGAACGATTGGCTCCTCCCCCCAGGCAGAGCATCTCACAATGGGCTGATTCTGTGAGTCATGGGGTGGGTCCCTGATTGCCCATTAAACAGAGATAGCTCCCGGAGGGAGTTATCAAGGATGAGTCATGGTAGGAGATAACGAACACTGCCCCACCTGCTTTAACAGGTTGTGAAGATGATAATAGAATACATACTTTTGGTTACATCTTACATTGTAACCTAGGACAGCTACTTAAGTCTGTTTGGCTAGCTTCCTATGTAAAATGTTTCCAGTATTTTTTTTGCTATTCCAGCATCAAGGCCAAGAACAAGTGGTTGCACCAAACATATTTTCTATTAAAGAGATTTCAGTCTTCCTCCAAAGTCCTAAGTCACTTTTCTTACCCTTTAACAAGATTGTTTCAGTGTCAGATTGGTCTCTCTATTTTAATTAAATTTTAAAATTCACATATTTAACTCCAGCTTCCTCTACTTTCAGCTAAACCATTGCCTGTTAGATCCATAGTCAAAGAATTTCCATTACTTTGAAAGAGAATATTAGTATAATGCAACTGGAAGTAATAGAGAGTAGGAGTTTAGTTGTAATAATATATCAGATTGTGGTTGCCAGAGAAATCAAACAAATGGTAACATAGATTTCAGCTGGTTGTCACAAAACTGGAAAATGACCAATATTAGAATTTTTCATTCTCACTGTTCTAAGATTTAAAAAACTTCTGTCAGCAGTGATGTAGTGCATTGCTGCTTTTTGTTAAGGACATTATTAATCTGATTAGCAGTCTTTCCATGAAATAGCAAGCAAGCATTAAAAACTCATTCTTCCCCTTTTATTTTTTTGATACTGACATTTGGTATTGATCCAAGCAAAAAAGTGTGTTTCATCAAAATACGTGTAACACAATGCATTTTAGAAAAAAAAAGCAATACCCAACCACTGATTATTTCTTTACTCATATATAAAACATATATTGCATATACAGAATATCTACTTTCTTGCTTTAGGATTGATTATATTTATATTTATTGAAAACTAGATATTTTTCAAATAAAACTCCTATAATTTATTTCCTATAAAAGAGCTGGCACTCACACTATTATTATTTTTGTTGTTGTTGTTCTCTTGTTATATCTACTTGCTAGACTCCTGTAAATGACCTGGAAACATCAGAGCCTCTGTCTTGCTGTTTTTAGAAACAAATTCATTTGCATGACAGGTTATCACAGTCTTCAAATGATATATATAATGGAAGTACAAATGTCCCACTTATGCCACCATGGTGTATTCCAGCCTTAAAACTTTTAATTTTTAATCTTCAATTCAATGGCTAAAAATGTATTGTTTGGGTTGGTGTTTTGTTTTGCTTTTCTTTTTTGTTTGTTTGTTTGTTTGTTTAGGTTTTTTGTAAATTTAATTTTGTGGGGCTTTTTGGAGCTTTTATTTTTTTTTTTAATGAACACTTGAGAGTTGGTGGTGAGGGGCTAATGCAATGAACCTATAGAGATTCAGAAAATTCATGGACCAAACACATGTACGTCTACTGAGAGCACATTTAGTGCATGACATATAAGTAAACAAATTGTCTCGCTGCCTAATATTATATTTATAGAACAAATGAGACCAGAGATCTTATCATTAATGCAACTCTTCTGAAGTTGGGTTCTGCTTTTCTTGAAAAAAACATGAAAAAACCGAGGTTTTGAGATTAAATGAACCATTATTACGGTGACCATCATCTTTCATAGGCACTACAACCATGTTTATGCACTTCATTTTCACCACAGTCTAGATGAACTTATTAATTGATTTAATTAATCAAATATAGTGATTAATTACATCAAGAATGGATGAAAACTTTATTCTCATATTTATTTGGACCACTTGTTTTGGTCATTGACTAAGCAATGGATGTCTGATTTCTGTCTTAGAAAACCCCCCCATTTAAGCCTTAGAACACCTGAACTTTCAGCAGAAAACACAGATTATCCTGTACAGACTTAAAAAGAAGCCCCTTTATGAAGACACAGTTGTTGGAGAAGGTGGTCTTCTCTCTATGTTCCTAATGGAATAGTTGATTAGCAGAGAAAGTAAAACATGGAGCAGTTCCAGATCCAATCCCTTCTTTTCCCTCAAAATGCAAATTAACTCCATGTGGCCATGAAAGTACCTTAATCCACCAATCACTTGGGTGCTTTGTGAGGTGGAGGTAGCCAGTATTGCTCTTTTAAGTACCCATGTTGGATGGCACACTTGAATGCTCATTAGAGTTTCTGAGGTGTGAAGAGTAAAGGTGAAACCATAAGTATTCTGTGATGGTGTACTGTGGTGCTGGTGCCCAGGTACTGGCACGGGGACTGAGGGGCAGCATCTATGAGGGCAAGTCAGGGCTGCCCTGTGCTGGACCCAGCCACCTCCAATGGGACCTCGCTGGTGCCTCCAGGAAAATGTATTTCAGTAAGAGCAAAATGCAGAGCAAGCAATGAGGAGTAAGGAAAAAAGTGAAAAATAACAGTGTGAGCACCAAGGCCAGAAAAAAATCAAGAGAGTTTCCCCAGGCAGCAGAACAGAGATTGCCCAGCAGCCCAAGGAGATGGCAGAGTGGAGCAGATATTTACACTGCAGCCTGCAGTGGACTCTGTGCTGGAGCAGGTGGATGTTTCTTGCAGGGACTGAGGCCCATGGAGAGTCCATGCTGATCTTGGTTTGTCCTAAAGGATCGCAGCCTGTGCTAGAGCAGGGGAAGGAGCAACAGAGAATTGTTATGGACTGATCCTATTTCCCACCTCCCTCCAAGTAGAGTTGATGGAGTCAAAAATGAAGAAATGAAGTTGAGCCTGGAAAGGAGGGAGGTGGGGATTGAAAGAATGATGTTTTAAGGTTTGGTTCTCACCATTGAAATATATTTTTAATTGACAATAAATACAATTAATTTTTACCCAAGAAAAGGCTGATTTGCTTATGTTGGTAGTCAGTGGTAAATTATCTTCTTGTCTTTATCTCAACCTATGACCTTCTCCATCTTAATTTCTCCCACTTTCCTTTTGAGAAGGTGGAGAGAGAAAGCAGGTAGGTGAATTTCTGGCAGCCAGCCCAGGTAAACCCATCACAGAATATTATGTCATTTCTGTCAAAAGGTTTCATTTATGGCTCTACAGAGCACTTATACAAAGTTGTTTGCTTTCTAGAAACTCTAGGGTCAATACATTTTGGTTTTCCTTTTGGAATGTATTTATTTATTTGCTTTTTGGAATTTCTCTTTGCCTGAATGGGACAAACATAACTGCATTAAAAGAATAAATCTGGGGACATAGATATGCTGACTTTTCTATGCTGTTAAAAACTTTTATGAAAGATGAGTTTCTCTAGGCCTTACTAGGCTGTGTTCTGCAACAGATCTCATTCACCTGTTTTTTTTTTTTGTGAAAGTTTCCTGAATGTAAAGTATTTCAGACAGAGTATTAATGGTTGAGTGGACTGGATTTTTCCAGTGAAAATTTGGCTTGATCTCCAGTGCTTATATAATTACCTTAATTCCAAACTTGTCATAGACTTGACATGTTTACCCATATTAAATTCATTTATATGGGTAGCACTCGCACACCACTTCTGAATCAGCAGACAGTAACTGACTGCTGAGAGGCACAGAGGATGAATGGCTTGAACAGCTTTTTGAACTGCTTCTCAGCTGTTTCCTGGCTCTTTGAGCACTCACAGTCCATTTCATGGCAAAATTAAACATTAGTTCAAACTGCCACTGTAGGTAGTTTGAGACAACATGCTTTACTTAGCTTTGAAACAGTCACTTAGAGCTAAGAGGGATCTTACTGCTTCTCAGCTGCTAGCTGGCACTGGGTAATTGAGACAGTTTCTAATTGTGTGAGAACATTTCCTTCATTCTGTAACGGCATAAATCACCCCTTTCTTGTTCCAGCTCAAGCTGCTTCAGAGGAGGAGCACCCCTGCAATCAGATACCCATTTCCACTGTGATTCCATGGGCACTAGCAGATGCTGCTTTTTAGTATTGCCCAGCACTGGATGATAGGGTTTGTGTCGTGCTGTGCATTCCCTCCTCACCTTTGTGGCGTAAACCAGGAATGGATAAAGTCAGAGAAGGCTCACATACACCCTGATGTGCACAGAGGGATCACAAAACGAGAGTGGTGGTTTTCTTTGGACTGAAGCTGATGGCAGATGGTACAGAGTCTTCCCAGAGGTTCTGCTCTTGGTTTTTATGCTGGAGCTGCTCAGAACTGTACCACTAACACATCCTGTTTCTGATGGATTCTTACTTAAGAGAGTTATTAACAGCTGAAAAATAAAAAACTTCTTAAGAGGTCACAGATTATATTTACATTTGCCTGTCTAACCATCTTCATGGGTAGATTCAGCTGATTTTCTCTGGAGAGAAGGGAAAGATGAAAGTCATTGTTACATAATAATCCCCTTGAAGCATTGAAAGGTGTGCGCTACATGTGTTAAAATACCAAAAGAAAAATTGAGCATAGGACAGGGGTTTCAAAATTTAATGTTTATTCTGGAACATAATTAAATCTATCATCACAGACATACAAATGAAATTCTAGTTGCGTTTGAATAGTGGATTACAGGAGCATTGACTACATCTTTTTGTATATATCTCATGGCATATGATCAGCTCACTGTCGACCCCGAAATTGTGCAGGATCTACTGCTCCATCTAAACTGCTACAAATCTATGGGGCCTGATGGGATTCACCCAAGAATCCTCAAAGAGCTGGCTGATATCATCACAAAACCTCTCTTGATTGTTTTTGCATGGTCTTAGAAATCCAGAAAGGTCCCAGCTGATTGGAAACTGACAAATGTTGAGCTGATTTTCAAGAAGGGTGAGGAGGACCCTGGAAGCTACAGGCCTGTCAGTCTCACTTCAGTCCCTGGTAAAGTTATGGAGAAGATTATTCTGGGAGGTATTGAAAAACACCTGAAAGAGAATGCAGTTGTTGGCCACAACAAGCATGAGAGAGAAAAATCTTGCTTGTCAAACCTGATTTCCTTTTATGACAAGGTAACCCATCTGGTTGATCAAGGAAAGCCAGTTGATGCAATCTTCATGCATTTCAGTAAAGCTTTCAATATTGTCTCTCACAGAATCCTTCTGGATAAAACATCCAGCACACAGATGATTAAACACATCATGTGATGTGTCAGCTACTGGCTCACAGGTCAGACACAAAGGGTTACAAGGAATGGGGTGACAGCAGACTGGGGACCTGTCACTAGTGGGGTTCCACAGGGCTCCATCTCAGGCCCTGTGCTCTTTAGGATCTTCATAAATGTGGTGGGTTGAGCCTGAGCTGATGGACAGCTCGTTTGACCAGTGGCGCTTTTCAAAATTTCCATGCTTGAAGGCTGGAGAAGACAGGAAGTGCCTCTCTCTTCCTGGGAGTTTGCCGTTCCCACAGGGGCGGGGGGAAATGGCTGCTGAGGTTTTCGCTCCTCGGAGCGGCCTTGAGCCTCCCCCTCCCCCCGGTGCCGGGGCAAGACCCCGGCGTGCTGGCGGGAGAATCTCCTCAGAGCTCGGCTGCTGAGGAACGACTATATTCTCTGCAAGTAGCTGCGACATCCAGCAGAGGCTTCTGAGGACTGCCTCCCCCTCCCCCCCCGCCATGGCCGCAGAGATTCTGGCAGAGACCGATGGGGCTAAGAGACTAACATCAAGAAGCCAGCAGCACAAAGTGAATGGGGCTTTCTTCATCATANTTTCTTTAAGTTTTGAGCCTGTTTTGCATTCCTCCAAATATCCTATCTCACAAAAGATAAAGAGGTGAACTGAAACCACTACATAAATTGGTGTTTCTGCCCGGTTTTGAATCGAAACCCCTACAATAAACAACCTGGATGTGGGACAGGAAGGCACATTGAGCAAGTTTGCAGATACAAAACTGGGAGGAGCTGTTGACCTCCTCAAGGGCAGAGAGGCCCTGCAGAGAGACCTCGACAAATCAGAGGGCTGGGCAATCACCAACCATACGAAGTTGAACAAGGGAAAGTTCTGGATTCTGCACCAGGGATGGGGCAGCCCTGGATGTACAGATAGACTGGGGAATGAGATGCTGGAAAGCAGTGCTGGGGAAAGGGACCTGGGGGTCCTGGTCAATTAGAAGTTGAATGTGGATCAACAGTGTCCTGGCAGGCAGGAGGACCAACCCTGTCCTGGGGTGCCCTCCTGGCACAACATTGCCAGCTGGGCAAGGGAGGAGATTGTCCTGCTCTGCTCTGCACTGAGGCAGCCTCATCTCGAGTCCTGTGTGCAGCTTTGGGCACTACAATACAAGAAAGATATTAAGCTATTAGATACTGTCCAAAAGAGGGCAATGAAGATGATGAAGGGTTTTGAGGGGAAGCTGAATGAGGAGCGTCTGAGGTCACTTGGTCTGTTCAGCCTGGAGAAGAGGAGATTGAAGGGAGACCTCATTGCAGTCTGCAACTTCCTCATGAGGGGAAGAGGAAGGGCAGGCACTGATCTGTTCTCTCTGGTGACCAGGGACAGGACATGAAGGAATAGCCTGAAGCTATGTCAGGTGAGGTTTAGTTTAGATATTAGGAAAAGGTTCTTCACCCAGAGGGTGGTTGGGCACTGGAACAGGCTCCCCAGGGAAGTGGTCAAAGCACCAAGTCTGCCAAAGCTGAAGGGGCATTTCGACAATACTGTCAGGCACATGGTCTGACTCTTGGGAATGGTTCTGTGCAGGGCCAGGAGTTGGGCTTGATTATCATTAGGGGTCCCTTCCAATTCAGCTTGTTCTGTGATTCTGTGATATTTTAGTACCCTTGCTGCTCTATTTGACAAAATACTGCTCTTAGTCTTCCTTTGATAGCAGGCCATGGGAATATTGCCTATTTGGTTTTTTGGGGAAGTTTTTATGACACATCCCCTAACTAGCACTTATTTTTTTCCTTACAGCTCAGAATGTACGCCCTTACTGATTTAGAAAGTTAATTCTGTGCTGTCCCTTGGAGAGAAGTTTGATTGTCAGATTAGATGAAGTGAACATTGAACAGAATGAATGGGTCTACAGTAAGAAAAATGAGACCAGTGAGTACTGAATTGGTGCCCATGTCTCAGAAGTAAAGGTGCTAGGTAAAAAGGATTATCCTTCTGTTTTTATGTCAAGAAGACACTGATGTCATGTTTCTGACCTTAGACCATGAAGAAAGGACTTTGATTTTAGCTGTGCTCAGCATATTCATCTTGGGTCTCTCACAGGGAATTCTGGTTCTTATCACCAGAGTTGTAATATTTGATAAGTTTACTTATATATTTTTGATAACATATTGTAGCAGGGTGACCCTGGCTGGAAGCCCAGGGGCTGAAGGCCCACTAAAGCTGCTATCACTACCTTCCACAGCTGGACAGAGGAGAGAAAATATAATGAAAGGCTCATGGGTTGAGCTAAGGGCAAGGAGAGTTCACTCATCAGTTGCCATTACAGACAAAACAGACTCTACTTGGGGAAATTATTTTCATTTATTACCAACCAAATCAGAGCAGGATAATGAAAAACAAAACCAAATCTTAAAACCACATCCTTGTTCCAGTAGTAAGCGAGCACAGAGAGAAAACCAACACAGATTTGGTCCAGGAAGAAAAGGTGAAAAGGTGTCTTTATTTAATTAATTCAGCCCATTTTATATGTTAGTATTCTAGCATGGTATAAGGTCATTGGATCTTAGGCCATCCACCTCCTGAAGTGATTGGTCAGTTCTCCCAGCACCCATTCCAAAATATTTCTCTAGTCAGTATCATAACAATTCTACAAACCATCTGCAGGTGCAAGATAGCAAAGTTAGTGTACAAACCCCCCATCATTGTTTCTAATAGTTTGCATGGGAAAGACAGAGCTCTCATGAAATGCTGCAGCCTCACAAGATGCTGCAGAAAGCTGGAAAGTTTCTCTGCTAAAGCTTTTTAACATCCACACATTCTCCCTCTCTCAACTCCATCCTCCTCCTTCTGGGGTTTAACTTCACTGCCTCCTCCCTGCCAGTGGCACAGGAGTATGGGGAGTAGAGGATGCAGTCAGTTCATCTGTCACAAGTTGTTTCAGCTTCTCCTTTCTTCTCTGGGAGAGAACTCCTCACACTCTGCCCCTGCTCCACTGTGGGGTTCCCACCATGGGAGACAGTGATCCATGAACTTCTCCAAGGTGAGTCCTTCCCACAGACTTCAGTTCTTCATAAACTGTTCTATCGTGGGGTCCCTTCCACAAGTGCACAAGGTGCACTCCTTCAGTAACAGGCTGCCCCAGTGTGAGTCCCCTGTGGGGTCACAAGTCCTGCCAGGAAACCTGCTCCAGTATGGGCTCCTCTTTCCATTGGGACACAATTCCTGTCAGGAACCTGCTCCAATGAAGGCCTTCCACAGGGTTACAGCCTCGTTTGGGCATCCACCTGCTCTGGTGTGGTGCCCTCCCTGGGCTGCAGGTGGATCTCTGCTCCCCCATGGGCTGCAGGGCACAGCTGCCTCACCATGGGCTGCACCAGGAGCTGCAGGGCAATCTCAGCTCCGGCACCTGGAGCACCTCCTCCCCCTCCTTAACTGATCTTGGTGTCTGCAGAGTTGTTGCTCTCATATATTCTCAATCCTTTCTCCACCTGCAAATGCTGTGGAAATTGAAATGCAGCAAGTTCTTCCCTTTCTTAAATCTGTTATCCCAGAGGCCCTACCACCATTGCTGACGGGCTTGGCTTTGGAGAGCGGCAGGTCCTCTTTCAAAATGTCCCAGTTACGTTACATTTTTCAGACTTCTTTCAATGAAAAGATTCTCCTGTCACAACAAAACTTTTAAGTACTGTCTAGTTATATATAAAATTTTAAAATAACTTCACAAAACATTTTCAGCTAGAGAAATGAAATCTTTGCAATTAATTCACCTGTTTCTTTTTCTTTCATTCTGACCTTTAACAGAAAGAAACCTTACTGAAGGCTCCAAATTTATCAGGACAGAGACCTAATTTTCAATGGGCCCTTCTCTGTGGTTGTTAAATTGAGTTTTTAAAATATTTACATATTCATAACTTGAATATTAGTTTTAATTTTCCTTGTAATTTTTTGTTAGTGCCACATAAAGCACTTTCTCTAGTTAAGACTTAAAGGGACACTAGTGAGAAAAAGGGTTGAATACATTGAAAATAGTACACAGTTTTGATTAGTATTTAAAAATAAGGAACTCAAAATCACTAGAAAGATTAAGCTTATTCTATATATTGCATACTGAAATCAACTAAGGTAAGTCATTAAACTATACATATAAGTCTGGAATACATTTTTGAGGAATCAAACTAGTAATATTTTTTTCAGCATATATAAAAAAAAAAATGTAGTGGAAGCAGACCAATTTAATGAAACAGACCCATGGCCTAATTCAGTTTCTCATGAATAAAAATAAAACACATTCCACAAGGCTCCAGTGCTCTCCTAAGTAAACAGTGGCCAAACAAAATCACATTTAAAAAACTAATATTTTCCTTCAAAATATCTGATGGCTGTTTATTGTACACATCCATAAGTGTTCCAATTTATTTCAATGGCCTATACAAAGAAATAATAGACAGGTAACATTTTTCCCTCCTAGACTCTTTCCTGTACCCCCAGCGGCACCCCATCAGTCTCCTTGCAGTAAAGCTCTCATTCATCAGCATCTTTGGGAACACAGAGCCACAGAGGTTTGAGTTTTTATCTGGCAGCTACATAGAAGGTGCAGCTGAAGCAGTATTTTTGAAACTCTCTAGCATTTGGTGTATAGCAATTTACAGGAATTTGAAAAAATTCCCAGCATAACACAGCTTATATAAATACATTGATTGAAAACTTTCAGAACCAATTTCAACCTGAAAAAGCAACTGTTCCCTCCTGCCTCTGTATATGTTCTTTAATAGTACCATTCTAAAACTTTTGACAGAGAATAAGATTATTTTTTAAAGAAGCTGAAGAAAATATTTACAGACTATTTGAAACCAGTGATTGAATCCAAAGAGCTTTGGGAGGCTTGAAACAATTACGCAATTCGACAAGAAAGGGATAAACTTTTCGTACTACCAGTGAATGTGTAAATAAATAGTGAGGCAATTTAAAGGAAATAGTCTTTTAAAACATTCCACAAGAGCAGCAAGACATGTTTTGGGGAAGAGGGTGCATGCTCCTGATCTTTCTCGGCTAAGAGGCTCATTTAAGAGAAAGAGTTGTTTGTCCTACAATCAATATAGAGTAATCCTTGAACATACCAACACTAGTGTCCAGGGCACTCTGCACTCCAGTATCCACTTCTACCATGGGATCTAAAGGATCCTCTTTGCCTAAGTGAAAACTGAATCATGTCCTAAAACTTCTGCCTGGGAAAAACAAAGAATTTCCAGCCTTTGTTCAACAGCTGTTCTCAGAAGTTATAGGTATTCTATGAAACATATTTTTTCCTTCTGACAAATATGTGTATGTGCTTCAGCCTGTAGCATTTCAAACATTGCTGTTTTTCCAGATAATATCTAGTTTCTTGTATTTTAAAAACTAGTCATAATAATATTATTAATAATAATAATAATAATGATAATAACAACAAAACCAATAAAAATAAAAAGACATTCTGCTCATTCAAGTAAAGGATTATTCCTAATTCAAAATGTAGAATTCAAGGATGTGACAAGGCAGTGATAAATTTTTTACAATTGATAACTTAATCTGTTGCAACATTAATTACATATTTCCTTATCCAAAAGAACAAATATATTCTGTTATGTATTCTGGAGACAAAAAAAAATATAATTAAGACAACCTCTCATGTAATGCTTACCTGGTAAATTTCTGATTGTTCATCTGTGAAAGGCCGTTACTGTTAATAAAAATGTGCCATGTAGTGCAATGTAGCTATGGGCATCTTCATTTAATTTTTCAGTACCCTACTATATTGGAATTCATGACACCTTTAAACTAAATGACAGCACAAACACCTAATCATTGTTTGGAGAAAAACTGCTAAATAAAGATGAATCTTGAAAATTGTCCAGGTCTTAATATAGCAAAATGGTGTATTATCACTGATCTTGATGGCAGCTGAGAAGATCACTAGGGAACATTATTAATATTAGCTGCAGACTCAAACAAAGCTTGGACTTTTATTCATTCAAAGCCCTGCATAGTTTTGACTAGACTTTCATTTAATCTGATTTGTCTGTTTGCTCTAATCTTCAATGTCATTCAGAATTTATTTTCCACATTTGCCCTTCTACCCTTTTTCATTGCTTTAACTTGCCCTCATTTCCTCTTTCCTTTTCTTTCAGTCTATCTTCAACTAGCTCTAACTATCCTTCACCCTATTAGAAATGTGAATTAAAACATTGTTGCCAGTCATCATATAATTTATTATGTCTGCTTTTTTTCTTCTGCCTTCCTATGTTTCAATTATTTAACACTTAGCCCTTTTAGAAAAAAATCCCATGTATTTCCCCAAGAAAAGGACGTAACATACTGGGGCTCTGTGCTATGCTGATCCTTGGTTACAATCCTAAAAAGCAGGATTATCTTATTATCCACAATAATGCTTGTTGTCAGCTTGAATAAAATTGGCAGCAATCTGTGTTTGATATATGCTTATTTATATGTCCATAGATATTAAATAAGCCTTGAAGATGAGACTGTCACATAGATTAGAAACCTGCTAAGTTAGTTATTACAAATTACTTATTCCAAAATGAACATTTATGGTCTTACAGATATGGTACAGAACAAGAATTTTTTATTCCATTTTAAGACCTGTCTGTGTATATCTGCAAACATAAATGGTACCTATATTTGAAAGCATAATTTTGGTACCAACTAGATAACAAACTACATTCTCAAGACCTTTCCATGATAAAAGTTAACACTATTTATCTGCTAGGCATTATTCTGGACATGTGTTTTGTGTCACAGAACATGGGCAGGTAACTAAGTAGGTTAGATACAAACTAAACCTGTTAAGAGTCCAACATGCAGCAACTCACTAAGAGTGTGGAATAACATAATTCCACTGAAATGCATAGGAATTTCATCATAGCTTTCAGTTGATGTGATGCTGTGAGTAATGAGATATTTCTGGGCTATATACATTTCATTTAAAAATTTATATCATGTCGTCCTTTTATGAAGATAGCATTGTACACATTATGATGGAGACTTAAAAACTGTGTTGGTATTATCCAAGACACAAGAAAATCAACAGGAGATCATGTCTTTTTAAAATTTCTTTTTCATTAGGCTTGGGGGATAAAAGAAATTCCCATCTAATGTAGGTATTTTAATGGTTAACATCTCTGTAGTGGTTGAGCAGGTCATTTGTGCACAGGTTTAGGCTGAGTATTATATGTCACAAGAACTGCATTTCGGCAAGTATGAGCCATTGTCTGGGAACACCTGTAAGAAGAGCGGAATACAGATAGATTAGGATGGGAAACTTGGGTTTCTTTATGGCTTCCTCTGAGATGCTTTCCCTGTGATCTAATACCAATGACAGGCTGCATATGTTAATTCAATTTAGTATTATATCATTATCAGTGGAGGTAAAATAATGATGCATTAAATTTAAGCTGAACTATAACTGAAATCCTATATTGGTTATATGTGTGTGAAAACTGAGTACATTTTACCACTAAAATAAATCCCAAAGAAATTCCAGCAGCAATTGTTAAACTGCTGTTTTTAAGTTGAGTCAGCCTCTGAAACTAGAGATTGTCCTTGATCTCTTTCCAAAAGCAACCAATCCTTTAACCCTCACAGAGATAAAACACTTCAACATAAAGTAAGCCTCTCTCCCTTTCAAAATAAAAGTATATTAAATGTATTTAATGTCTTTTTTTCTATGAGGGTGACTGAGCGCTGACACATGTTGCCTAGGTGGTAGAGTTTCCATCTTTGGAGATTTTCAAGAGCTGCCTAGACAATGTCCTGGGCACTGTGCTCTAAATGATCCTGTTTCAGCAGGTAGGGTGGACAGGATGACCTCCCGAGGCCCCTTCCAATCTCAATTATTCTGTGATTAAATGATAAATTGCATTTTTTGTTGGAATCAGCTTACTATTTCCTCTCAAAATTCTCAGGCAACATATGTATTGCTCACTGGGCAACGGCAACAAATGCACAGCTGTAAATGGTGAGAAGAAAGGATCTGGAGACATACCAGCTGCTGGCAACAACCATACCAGAGTCAGTACTTACACTTCAGAAAATCTCTTCTGCCACTAGAGATGAAAATTACTATATTATTTGAAATACCTTCTATTTTACCATAGCATATGTTAAGATCTTAAAATATTAATCAATGTTATCTTCTGTTATTTATATATGAGACTACGGTCAAAATTATTAAATGGAATGTTGGAGTTTTAACAAAGACACTTTCTGTACATGGTTTCATACAACAGTCAATCTGACACTTTTCACGTATAAGGTCCTGCTGTATTTGACATTTATTGGGTCAAATCTTCACTTTGATATACAAGAGAAGTAGTTATTATAAAGAATTCTGGTTTTAAATCTATTTTGCATATGCCAGTTTCTATTTAGATAGCTCTTTATGACTAAATCAGAGCTTCTTTACTAGCATGATGAAAAGCACTCCTATAAATAGCTCGTCTCTGGCAGATTTCAGCTTCCTCGATACAGCTAATTCTGTGCTAGATGTTTGCAAAAAGTGGCAGTGAAATATATAATATTGAAGTGTTTTGTTCAATAATTGTAATTTCATTCAGTCTGAAATATTTCAACTCCCCCTTCTCATGTCCACAAAATTTTCCCTGAACAGATACCATATCTTGATATTTGGACAGGCTTAGAAAGGATTACTGGAGGAAATGTCAGGCAGCCTTTACTTTGTGAAAAATAATTTCACAGAAAATATCTGAGTATAAAATAAATGCAATGGCCATGGTGTCTCCTTTTCCAAAATGAGAACTTGGTAATACAGCCGCCTTTTCCTCCAGATGGAAGGACAACACAGACTCTTCAGAAGCATCTCAACACATTCATAAGTACAAATAAAAGTTCTGAGTGGCTCACCAGTGATCTACTTTCTTTCCCAATGCACACAACTTCCTAGAGGTCACTGCATTCCCAAGTGAATGAGGTCCTGCTTTGCTCGGAAAACTGACAGGAGATAGGAGAGTCCTTATGGCTATACCTGAACTAGGGGTGTAGGATGGATCTGTGGTCTGTACTGGACCTGATTTTATCTAGATGTGCATTATCCTCTTCTTGCTTCTTGAGAGAGAAGGAAGCAAAAACGATATCAGAAGATATTGCACTGCACTCTAGGCTTGAGACTCATCTGAAGGAACATGGCACTGGGTTCTCAAGAGTGAGGCATCGAGAGCGAGCTCTGGGAAATCTCTGTGACTTTGACTGAGACCTTGAAAGGTCTCTGCTGTAAGCATAGAAAACTTTCTGTGTTCAGAAGTGTTATCATGATGCTTATTTCATCCTCCAAACCACATCCTAATTCAGGTTATGTTTACTGGTTTTGTTTTGTTTTGTTCTATGATCCCTCTGGTAGGTCTAAAAGATTTGAAAAAGACTAGTCAGTGTGCTCCATTATTTGAATTTCAACTCTAGCCTATTTTGCCCAAGAATATGCTGCAATGTGAGAAACACCAACTGATGTCCAGACAATAGTGAAAAAAATCCCACTCTGACTACTTAAATCATACTGATAAAGAAGCTTGAGGATGGTTTTACACCATTTCTGCTAGGCTGACAACAGCTGCCAAATCAGGACTCAGTGAATTATATGAAGCAAATGAACATTATGTCACATTGTTGTTTATTTTGCCAAGTTGCTGGATTGGATAAAGTTTTTTCATCGTTTTATCATTTTCCCATTTCAGACTGTGTTAGTTGTTATGGAAATATTTGTCAGTGTCGTGAGTCAAGTTTAGTCATAGCCACAGGGGCAGAATAAAACTGGCTTATATATTAGCTGAACATTTATGTAAAGGTTTGGGAACTAATAAAGATTTTTATAATATTTGTGGCTGTCCATATGCGTTCATGTACATAAATACATACATATAATTCACAAAGCTGAGTTATACAGCTTTTTATCCACATAAGCTTGAAAGGAAGGTAAATTATATGAGGTGTCCTAAGAAACACTCTGGTAATAATATTTTTTAAACATCTGGACAACACTCTGGGGCCCATCGTGTGATTCTTGGCCTGTCTCATGCAGAACCAGGAGTTGTGCTGGATGATCCTAATGGGTTCCTTCCAACTCAGCACATTCGATGATTCTATGATTTGTCTTATGACCATATCTTATATTTTTTATGTTGTATATTTTGAAGTAAATGATTTTTGGAGGTATTTTAGGTTTGTGTTAAAATGTACAGGACATGTAAGAAATACATAGTAATATTTATATATATCTCATTTCCCATATTGGTTTTTTTTGTGGCAATTTTTTAGTGCATTTAGAATAGCAAATCCCTTGGTCACAGTTCTTCATGCTACTCATTCCTTCCACAACTCTGGAACTACACACTAGTTTGAATGAAAATAAAATCTGTACTATGGGAAAAATCTATGATATAGGAAGGCAGAAGACTTTTTGCACCATTTTTGTGTGGCTTAAACTCATTTTTTTATGAGTTAAGGATAGCTATAAATTTCACATATTTAATATTAAATACATGTGGTCTGTTATTTTTTTAAGATATCCTTTAAAAGTCAATGAAAACTCCTTGATTATAACTGAATAAACATCCAAGCAAATAGACACATAGAGGCATGTATAATTAAACATGGAGAGTTACAAATTATTATAATTTTATTTTTAATCAACTGGAAGATAAACCACCTGTAAAATACCATAAAGAGAAATGATCGTTTGTAGATGAAATAGATTTGCATGGAGATACTGGCAAAATTTTTGTAAGCCAATAAGAAAAAAAAAGTTCTTTCTTTTTCTATGTTTTTTTCAAGACTTTATATTTGGCATAACTAGTTACTTTTTGTTTTGAAATCTTCACTTGAGATTAAGCTCAGCTCTGTTCTTAATTGGACAAAACCTAAGACTAGTTAAACTGGGAATTCTTATGTAAAATATCTTTGCAGATTAAAAATAATGCAGCTAATACGTGCTTCACATCCAGAGTAATTTAAAATGTGTTTGTGAATTGTAGCTCTGACCATGAATTTCCACTCCCTCTTTTTAGTTGTCTAATTGTTTGATTTCTAAAATGTCATATCTTGGAGATCTCATCTAAATTTCTTGGAAGTAAAAATTTGGAAAGGAATTAGGCTCATCTCACCTACCCTTCACTAATTCAAAGAAAAATTTAAATAATAGCATAGTTGTCTAGACCATCTTTACTGGTCAGAGGCATCAGACTGCGGGGGCAGAGTCAAGAACCCCCTTAGTCCAAGAAAACCCTCTAGGTTTCTTAGTTATGGATGGGATGAATGAATCACTTCCTTGCAGTGCTCACTTCTTGATATTGACTATAAGAAAAGCTGAAACAATAAACATAAACTAGCTACACTTTTACAATCCTACATTAGGTGAGAGGAATTATACTTGTTTAGAAAATTCTGGTTTTGGTTTGAGACACTTCCTCAGCAAGAGACCAAAATATAATTTTCTTTCTCTAAGAAATGAATTCTGACTGTGGAATCAGACATTGTTTTCTAGTTTACCTCAGTGTGTTTGTTAGCTTATTCATTCAAGATGTATGAAATGAAACCTTAAAGTACTCTCTTTAGGTCTACATCCTATCAGTTTTTGCTTTAATTTGTATGTTGCATCATTTTCACAAACACGTTGTACTTTATTCTTTTACATGTTCTTTTGGTTCTTTTTTTTCTTTTTGTTTCTATTTTCTTGACTGTTTTTTCTCGTAAGTTTTATATCTTTCCCAGCCATTTATATCCCAATCTTGNTGCAGATTAAAAATAATGCAGCTAATACGTGCTTCACATCCAGAGTAATTTAAAATGTGTTTGTGAATTGTAGCTCTGACCATGAATTTCCACTCCCTCTTTTTAGTTGTCTAATTGTTTGATTTCTAAAATGTCATATCTTGGAGATCTCATCTAAATTTCTTGGAAGTAAAAATTTGGAAAGGAATTAGGCTCATCTCACCTACCCTTCACTAATTCAAAGAAAAATTTAAATAATAGCATAGTTGTCTAGACCATCTTTACTGGTCAGAGGCATCAGACTGCGGGGGCAGAGTCAAGAACCCCCTTAGTCCAAGAAAACCCTCTAGGTTTCTTAGTTATGGATGGGATGAATGAATCACTTCCTTGCAGTGCTCACTTCTTGATATTGACTATAAGAAAAGCTGAAACAATAAACATAAACTAGCTACACTTTTACAATCCTACATTAGGTGAGAGGAATTATACTTGTTTAGAAAATTCTGGTTTTGGTTTGAGACACTTCCTCAGCAAGAGACCAAAATATAATTTTCTTTCTCTAAGAAATGAATTCTGACTGTGGAATCAGACATTGTTTTCTAGTTTACCTCAGTGTGTTTGTTAGCTTATTCATTCAAGATGTATGAAATGAAACCTTAAAGTACTCTCTTTAGGTCTACATCCTATCAGTTTTTGCTTTAATTTGTATGTTGCATCATTTTCACAAACACGTTGTACTTTATTCTTTTACATGTTCTTTTGGTTCTTTTTTTTCTTTTTGTTTCTATTTTCTTGACTGTTTTTTCTCGTAAGTTTTATATCTTTCCCAGCCATTTATATCCCAATCTTGATGGCTTTCCTGGTTCTTGAGAGGGTTTTCTCTATTGATTTTTGTGATACATGAAAGGACATGCAAGCAGACATGCAAGCGAATCTAAAGTTTTATTCAGAAGCATCAGTATATATATCTTTACTCCCAAGAGCCCCCCTTGGTTACAACGCACAGGCTTAATCACAGTTCCACAACAAATCAGTCCTCTTGACATCCTCTGCTGTTCTCTCCAAAGCCATGGCTAGTAGAGCATGAAGTGTGCACTGTTCCAAGTTTCTTCATGGACTGTTGGAGATGGTGTGCTCTTCTATGTTGATGTAGAAACTCGTTCATTCACTTCTGTCTCAGGTACACACTGACCAGGGATGCTGCTGCTGCTGCTGCTGCTGCCAGCACTGCCGCTGTTGCTTTCTGTTTAACTCTTTCCTAACACCAACACCTGTTACCCCAGCAGATTCTCAAAATTATTCCTGTTTATTAGCATCATCACATTTAGTTCAGCCTGAAATTTTCCCCCTGTACCAGCAGTTAGAATGTAATTTAGACCATCAAATGATTATAGGTTGAGTTTTCAGACTTATTAAGCCTTGTCTCATCTCTTCTCCCATTAAAGACAATGATAAACTCTCCCTAACTTCAGAGGAACAGAAAGAGTGGTAAGGTAAAGGCTTTCATTCTGTGAAAAACAATTACAATTTTGTCTACTTCCTCGCTTACTCTTCCAAGATAGTTTAGAAAAGGTGTCATCCAAAATATCTCATATCCTCTGAAACTTGAGGGCTTAGATAACCGTTTCTTATTTACCCTTATTTTCTTATTTTGTGGTAACCAAAGAGACAAAGTTGTTTTGGCTGTAGAGAAAGTGTACTAAATCTGTGTTAGGTGGTTATTTGTGTAGGATGTCCTGCCCCGCTCTCCCCCTGTGTTCTGGGGCCCCGCCTATGTCCCGCCCCCCTGCCCAGAATGCTCTGCTGGAGCCCCGGGAAAAGTTCAAACCTTCCCAAGCCCACTCTTTTTGGGCTCAGCCCTTTGGATGGAATAAAGCTCTCCTGGAACCTACACAGACTGCTCTCCGTTCATACCGCCGGGCTTGTTGGGTCAGCCTGGCCGGTGTCAGGGACACCGGCCAGAACCCCGACAATTTGAACTGGGTTGATGGCTGCTTTACCTCACTGTATAGCAAAACTAGAACAGCAATTCATTTTGATCTGTCACCTAGTTTTGTCAGGTTTTATTTCTTCCTTCCATAGGAAAAAAATGATTGTATTGTGAAATTTTAGATACAGCTAGTGTAGGTTAGCATAGCTTCATTAGAACATTGTCTATTTTCACAAGTTTAGAGTTTGAATTAGAGAGACTGGAATGACATAATCTATTCCCAGCTTTTTTATGTCTGTCTGTTCGACAAGTTTTAAAAGTAGTGATCTAATAGCCATTAGTAGTAGTACTGATAGCATTGTTTGAACAACAAAATAAGTCAGTAAACAAAAAAGGAGTTGCAAGTATTTCCATCAGAATTATGCAATGACTATTTTTCCAATGACATAAAAAATGTAATGGAATAAATCAGAATGATATTGATAGGCAAATATTTATAAGCAATGTTCATAAAAAGGGAGCTCAAAATGTCTCAAAAGTATTGGACTAAGTCTTTTTCTGTCACAGGTTTAAATTAACTTCAAACGAGTTAAACAAGTTTATGCCAGTTTAAAGGCTTGTTTGTGGATTACAATAGTTTTAACAGTCTTCTTTGTCACTGTGGACATTAACAGTTGTAGTGGGAAGCAGGAAAAGAATTTGGAAAGCTTTAGAATTCCAAGATTTGTGTATTCTTAATGCAATGATCCTGCCTCCAAGAGAAAAATGTTCAGTACTGTTGAAAAACATTACTCTTTTGGGGTTTTTTTTTGTTTTTTGGGGGTTTTGGGGGTTTTTTGGTGTGTTTTGGTTGTTTTTGGTTTTGTTTTTGTTTTTTTTTTTTTTGTTAGGAACACCAGTTTGCTTTGCTTAGAAAAGTCTTATACTTAAACACATCATAATTTCACAGGAGTTGGTTGATATTCCTATTTACTATTGCTATAACTTTACTACAGTACCAACCATAAGTGTAATTCTGGTAAAGTTTTTATCCAGACCCAAAGGCTATCTGAATGGATCCCCATAGATATCATGTAGCTTCCTGGCAGTTGGCAGTGTAGCTGAAAAAGGCTTAATAGTGAATCAATGATTTAACTGAAGTGTATAAATGAAATGTATTTTTATAATGCATTACAAGTTTCTTCTATTCCTTTTTTTATTTCAGAAAACTTCTTACAATACGCTTTTGTGTGTGTTGCTTTTCTTGTTACAGAGCAAGTAAAATCAGGTGAAATGAGAGCATTGTAGGATTTATTAATTCTGGAATATGTAATATTTACTGAGAAGTCAAAACACCTGTGGGGCTACCGCTGGAGAAAAGGATAAGGTACAATAAAATTCTGAAAAATCAGCAGTTTACTTGTGTGATTTTTTTTGACTACTCTTGACAGAATTTTCCAGGTGAGTTTATCCAGGCACTTATTGTCTATCAAAAAGAAAAAAAAAAAGTTCTTGCTACAACTTTGAGATAACATATATTGAAGGAAAAATTAACAATGCAGGTCATAAATCAATAATAAAAACCAGTCTGTTCTGTGCATTGAAGTATGCACAGAAGTATTTATATGTTTTATAAGCCCCAAGTGGAAGACAATGTGTCTCCTGTAAAGTGCATTGAACATGAAATGAAAGAGTGTATTCTGGTAAATAGAAACTGCTAGAAAGATTTGGGAACCCCGGATACAGGCTTGGTCCTTGACTGAATAAACAAAATAATAGTCGCAGAAATAACTAAAATACATCAGAATTATAAAAATTATTGAAGATTCACATTTTTTTCATTTGGGAAATCAGTAATTTCAAAAAGTTATCAAGAGATTATGAGTCTTCTGCACTCCCACATCCTTAAAAAACCCCCAAAAATGCCAGCAACCCAAACCCCTGTGTAACTGTTTTGCATGGTCAGCATCTGTAAACACTCCTACATTCTGACCTGGGCGGTAGGAATTTTGAACTAGTGAGTTTATTCAAACATCAAACCATTTGACCAATTAAATACATGAAAAACAGATTTGTGACTTGTGGGAGCCATTGAATACCTCGGTTCCGTTTCCCTGGCTGGCGTGATTCCCCGCCCCTTTTCCCCTGTGTGCCGGGGCCCTGCCTATGTCCCGCCTCCCTGCCCAGTATGCTCTGCCCCACTCCACACTCCCGGATAAAGGCTTGGGTTTTCTACCTGGACACTGCTTTCATCACTGGGTTCCAGCATGGAATAAAGGTCTGCTGCTGAAATCTACATGGGAGCCCTTCCCATTTATACCGCCGGTGTGTCGGGACAGCCTGCCGGTGCCAAAACACCGGCATGGAACCCGACAGTGGCTGAAGATAATACCTTAACTGGTCACAAAAATATCATTCAGGGAAGACTAGATTCAAATATTGAAAATTAAATCTAAAATATGGGGACAAAATTAAACAGGTAACTGGTCACAAAAATATCATTCAGGGAAGACTAGATTCAAATATTGAAAATTAAATCTAAAATATGGGGACAAAATTAAACAGGTTTTAGTTACAAAGATAAGTAAATTGGAGAAATTTTTTCAGGGAACCAGTGAATTTCATAATATGTAAGAACTTCATATCAGGACTGTATAGTTTTATGAAAGATGTGATACTGACCAAGCAGAAGCTGAGGACTTGATATAATAAGGCTCATTATCCTTTTGCATGCAAGATATGCTTGTATCTGTTTCCAGTATTTGAAATTCTGAGTCTGGAATTCGCTAGAATTTTGCTATTTGCAAAAGAAGCATGGCCCATACGAATAGCCATAATGCTGTCTTGGCACCCACAGCACTTCTCACGAAACAAATAAGGCCTGAGAAGACAGCAGTGACAATGGCAAAAGAAGGAATCCCACCAACAGAAAAAAAAAAAGGAAAAAAAGACATCTCCAAAAAAAGGGGCACATTTCTGTAGCTGGATACAACATGGAGCTGGCGGGGGCAAGCTGGGTGCAGACGGTGATTGCTGTTTACTTCACAGTGACTGGGATACTAAGAAGATCTCCTTGTGGATCCCAGAAATGCCACACAAACACAATAATTGAAGAGCCTGTCTGAGCTGGAGGCAGTCTGTGACTTCTGGAAACACCAGCATTGAGAAATACCTAGGCATGAATGATAAAGGTGAGTAGGAGGAATAGGTTCCTTCTGAAGTGTGATGATATGTTTTAGGGGCCATTATTGCAAATAACCTAAATCTCATCATTTCTGCGAAGCAGTAGTTCTGGTTTGGAACAAAATAATAGGAGAAAAAAGAAAGAAAAAATTCTGTAGGGAATCAAAACACATTTTAAAATATTTTGAAAAAAATTAAAATACTTAATATAGGAATGCCTAACTATCTTAAAGTCCTTGTTGTCTTTCACTTTTTAGGAAATACTCCAGTGTTCTTTATTGACAGTCACACAACCTTGTTACAAACAAATAGTACAAAGTATGTGGCCCCTGAGGCAGCATGGCCAGATGGAATTCTGAGGTTTCTGTGAATTCTGGATGTATATGTATACCTGAGGGTATTCTGAAATATAAGCCATACAGTCTCCCTTTTCCTTCTTCTTATTGGGTCAATCAGTATAGTTTATCCAGAGCTAGCTTTTAGGATGCACTACTTGCTAAGCAAAGTCGACAGTTGGTAAATTTAGTTTCACTCTAAGCCTGTAGGCCACTTCTGCTCTGTAATGTAGATGTGGAATTTAAATTTTATAATGCTTTATGCAGTGCCCAGGTCAGATTCGATAACACTAATTGCAGAGCGGGAATAGTGCTCTGCTTGGGGAGTAGTGCCTCAGAGCATTTCTCATCTGCCATGTTGCCTTGCATGCAGGTACTTTTTTCTTTTAAACTCTTGCTTTTACATTCCATTCTCACAAATAAGGTGTGGATCAGCACATGGGGGAAATTTTCAATGAATCAAGATGGGATACATGACTACAATATGACACTTTGTTTAATAAAATTTAGCATTTCTAAAAATTGCATTTTGTTGCACTTTTATGAAGTGACAGCCAGACAAGGTATGTTTCTTAAAAGGAGGTATGATTTTGAATAAGTTGATTTCTGTCCTCTGGTTTCATTACATCAGAGATGTATCCACATACTGCTACCTAGTGTAAATAAAGTTAATTTGTCCCCCTCCAAAAAAAGCACTGTAGCTATATCCCACAGTTTTCAGAAGGCCAAATTACATAATCTTTTCCCAAAGTCATTTGTTCTGTTTTTATAATAATATTCATAGGGCTTATCATCAAGAAAAGTAATGCTTAAAGTCAAATAGGAAAATATATAAAAATCTGAATTAAAAGCAAAACTATCAAGATTTAATGCATGGTTAGTGCCCTTTTTTGAACCGATGAAATTAAATTTCCAAGAAAAATAATAAGATTTATAAGATTAATGGATTGCTTGTACTTATAGTCCAAAATTTGAAAGTAAATTAACATTTGAATATTCTCAGGCATCAAACCAGAAACTCATGACCCATTTTCTTGTGGAACAGAAACATTTGGAGCAGAGCCATCATCTCAAGTGAAATGTCTTAAATCCCCAGAATATACGTTTTGTGTGTGTATACATGTGTGTGCACATGAATACATATATTAACCTTTTCTTTTGGAGTGGAATACCTTTCTGCAGCTATAGTGTTGTGTTAAACATAGAAACCTTTATTTATCAACCAGGTTTGTATCATGAGGAACATTGCTGTAGGCCAGCTCCATGGGATTGTACACTCTGGAAAAGCCAGGGTTCTCCTTCAAGGTTCTTTCCACACACTCAATTGTCACTGCAACAGCCATCAAAATGTGGACACTGATGCTGATGACATTCTAAGCATGCAGTGAAGCTTTCATTCTTGGCGTGCCCATTCATTCACACAGATGGGAGAAGCTTAAATGAGGTGACTTTTTTCAGTCCACATAGTTGACTTTAATCAAACAGTTTAACCTAGTTCTTCCTCTTCCCAAGGTTATGGAAGACAAGGGGAAAAGACAAAAAAAGACAAGTCTTCCTTTACATTCTTCCTGTCTTTAATATAAACAGTCCTGGTTTTGTATTTTTCTGAGTTTTATAGACCTCAGCCTCCTTGGGGCTACCTGAAAACAGAGGCTAGACAAATTAAGAGGATAAAAGCAGGTATCTATTGAAGGGCCTTCAGGTACACCTTGGGCAGTCAAAAGCCTTTGGCAAGGCTACATCCACAATGGACAACAGGTTTTCACTCTTCATAAGTTTGGTCCATTTGCGTACCGGGGTTAATTCTCCAATTACAATTTCAGGTAATGAAGTCATTATCCCAAGTTTGTTCCCCCCTTTTAGAGGCTTTGTTTACATATTTCAGGGCCTGAGACAGTGAGGTGTCCTTGAGTCTCAGGCCTAGAGAGGACTTGTTATGTCTAACCAGAATGGGAGAACAGTAGCTAACAGGCTATATGGAGTTCTAGAGTTACACACTAAAGAACAGAGGATCTGAAACATATGAAAGCTAAAATCCTAAGGCATCACTGCAGTCTGTCTTCTCTGCAATGTAGGAAATTTCAGATTTGTTTGGAGTCTGAGAAAGAGATCTCAAAGCAGCAGTGGATGAGGAATAATAGGCCAGTATTCTCAAAAATGGTCAAGCCTAATAATTAATGGTTAAACCTCGCAAGCTTTTCTCATATCAAATAGTTCTATGCAGGCTTTCTCCATGTTACATGACACTTACCTGTCACTGTGCTGGAGGTTATCCCAAAGCCTGTGTGACACTGAGGCTTTACTTTGAATATTTTCAGATGAAGACTTACTGGAGAGAAAAACTAAGAGTAGAGAGAGCACTTTCTTTTCCCTCTGTCTCAATACTGGCTGATATCATACACACACCATCTCATGTGACATGGATTAAGCTGTATGATCCTCTGATATTCCACACTCCATTGAGGTTTTCATGTACCTCTGAATTTAAAGAATGTAAATAGTGTCTAACAGTGTTTGACACATGGTTTAATTGTACTTACAGAAAGTATACAAAATTATCTGTTTCTGTCCACTGTAAAGAAAACCCTCAATTTATTTTATGACTCATGATAGTATTCATATCCCTAACATAATCAGACAACAATGATGAAAGTTTTTTATGAAAAGATGATAAAACATCTAACAAAATTTTTCTTGTTAATTCAGAGAAAGAGAAGAATATTTGAATATCACTGCAATTTTTAGGTTATTGACTTTTATTTACCATTGCATTGATAATGCTTTCTATCATACAATTTTTTCTCCATACTAATTAGATTAACTGAAGCAAGACAAATACATATTGGGCTGTTTTATATAAAATTAACATTTCACACATGAAGATACTTTTTCTAAATGTATGTTACCATCTTCTAGACCATCTGGCAGATTCATCCATCTAATAGGCTTGATCAGGATTTTAGACTTGTTCAGATTTCAAATTTCAAGTTCTGTTCGGCTTACCCTTTTCTATAGTATGCTCTTGCACATTATATAGTTAATAAAACAGATCCCGAAAAAGGTATAGTTCTTGGACTTTATTTTGTGTTTTACCATAACAACATATAGACACAGTTTCTTTCAACGTAATTATGCCCTGCAAGCAAGAGGGTCAGAGAAGAAGGAAGAGGATGAGTTGGTCCAAGTGCTGGAGTAGATTCCCCTGCAGCCCTGGAGCCGACCACAGGGAAGGAGGTAATTCCCTGCAGCTCATGGAGGAGACTATGCCAGAGCAGGTGGATATTACCTTAAGAAATGGTGGCCTGTGGATGACACACACCAGAGCTGGTTTATCCTGAACTATTGCAGCCCTTGGACATTACCCACACTGGCACAGAGGAAAAGTGTGAGAAGAAAGGAGTGACAGAGAAGAAACTTTTACCAACTGTCTGTAAAACCCATTCTCCATCCCTCTGTGCCACTCAGGAGGAAGGGCAGTGGGTAGAGGAACTAGGAATGAAGGAATTCACTTAACCCTGTTTTTCCCATGATAGTAATGGGTAAGTGATCTCACTGTGTTTATATCTGACCACAGTCTTTTCCATCTTATTTCCATCTTCCAGTTCAGGAAGGGGAGTGAGAGAGCTGTTGGGTGGGCATCTGGCTGCTGGCCAGTGGTAACCCATCATGTGCTAAAATGCTGATCAAGGTCTCTTGAATAAAGACACATTTTTTTCCTCTAAAATGTGCTGAGTTTTTGATAGGTGAGTAGTTAGTATATTATGGCTGCTGATCTTACATTAGATCTTACCTGATTTTTATATTATATTTCCTACTTGCTACCTACATCTTTCTGTAAAGTGTGATATTTTACATGCACTCTAGAGCTGAGCCTTTATGTACTGCCTTATTTAGAATTAGGTGTTGAAATCAAAATTTCCTTTTGACCATGCCTAGATTTCATGCTTTACCTTTATTAGTCACTCTATATATAGCATAGTTATATAATTTTATTATTAGAAATCTTATTTTTTCACCTGACTTTTTTTAATCACTGTTTTCTCTGGTTTGAATTAAAAAATCAGAATTCATAGCAAAGTACACTGGCAATCTGCTTCTGATGTGACATTTGCAATAGGTTGTTGATTATTACTCAGTTTTTGTCATCTCCATTTTTTCTCTGAAAATGTGTCTTTACTATAGGCAGAGACCAAAAAAAAAGTCCATGATTTTTTTTTAAAGTTACTACACAGCTGAAATGCAGCAGCTGACTATGTGAGCACTCCTACTTGTGTATGAGAGCTAAAACAAGTCTACTTAAGGCACTGAAATTCACTAATCACAAAGAATCATCAAACTGTACCTTTAGTTCACCTTTAAGGGACAAAATGTTCAGCAGTAAATTTTGATTACTATCATCCAATTGCTTCTAACCTGTTTTAGTATATTCACTCTCACATTTATTATGTCTTATAAGCATCATATGCAAACAATCCTTTAATGAAGCCCTATATTGATGACTTGCACATAAATTGTGCAAGTACTTTGCCTTCATTGAATTCATCATGTAAAATTAGCCCTAATTTTTGGTAACTCCTATGAATGTAAAAGTGTAAAAACCTGTTATGGGAAAGTCATAAATTCCTTCAATATGAACAAGCTTAACAATGTCTTTCTATGGTAGGAAAATAAAGGCTATGGTATGCTATTATTCTAGAGATTATATTTGACTATTTCATTAGCTTTTAACTTCAGACAAAATACTTTGGGGCATGTTCTTTAATGTCATGAGAACACAGTGCTGCACCTATGGTAATAAAGACAAATTAATGGCTAATAAGCTGCCATCCAAAATAACAACATGAGAAGCAAAAAATCATAGAATCATGGAATGGTTAGAGCTGGGAGGGGCCTTAAACAGTTAAATATCATCCAGTTCCTGAGCCACTCTGTACTAATACATCTTAGGACCATTCCTGAATGGTATGGTTTCCATTGCAGAATAATGCTGGTATAGATGTTGACTTTATAATTGGCAAAGCCACCTTGTCCAGCTCTCTGGAAAACCAGGTCCTCTCAGATAATAGCAAAACCAAGTCTGATCAGTGTCTTACGTCAGTGAAGACCTAATTCCAATGTAACAAAATTCTTCTGCTTTTCCTTGAGAGGAGCTCTAGACTATCAAAATATTCAGACCTGATTCTATGAGTATTTTGTTCCTGCTGTCCCTTGGGACTGTGGTCAGTTCTGCAATGGGCTTTGCTGAAAAGAGTTTAAAAGTTTGCTCAATGTCTGTATTTTTTACTACCTGCAAGCTTTTGTAGGTATATCAACTGATGTAATTTCTGTCACACACAGAAAATTTGGCCAAATATTCTTGCTCTGTGTAGGGATCATCCTTAGCTGCGAAATCTCAACTGCTGCAGCCTTTTCTGTTACACTTTGAGTGGCAGTCAAGTGGAGGAATCTTATCTTGCATGATAACTGAAAATCTCAGCTTCTGTTAAATGGGTAGAAGAGGGTAACTTTCAGTCTGATGCTCAAAACAAATAATTATGATCTTCGTTCTCCTAACTGACTAATAGAAAATCCCTTTCCTTTTTTTTTTTCTGCAACATTGAACTTCCTGAAGTACAAGGTTGCTCTTGAATTTTGAAGAACAGATAAATATCTCACACTCTCAATTCTTCTGAAGTCCCCAGTTCCAAAATAGCTGAGGAGTCAGAGAGGAGTCATCTCATTCACAGATCCTAAAAATCTCTGTTCTCCTGCAACTCACTGGGCAATTTGGCAAGAATACTAGGCAAGGTTTTATTGGATACTTGTCTGTGTTTTGGCAAGCATTAGTTGAAAGAGATGTTTATATATAACATTTTTATTTCTGAAACATGCTTAATCTTAAAACTACTTTGGTTTGTTGTCCTTGCTAGTCCTTTTGGAAAGTTGTTACAGACCATTCTGGCTCTGATGATTGCAACTTCAGATTTCCAGCCCAAATGTATTTATTGCCCATCTAGAAATATTTTTCTTTGGTCAACATGGTTGTTTATTTTAAATACCTTTTCCTCTTATTTTGTGTTTACGCCTAACCACTCCATATATTTATGCATAGCAATCTTATCAGATCTCAGTTCATTTTACTAAATTAAACAAGACAAGACCTTTTCGTCTTATTTCATATGGCTTTGGATACTCTGGGGATCTCATCACATACGTCTTAGAGCATTTGCTATTTGATGGATGTGACACATAGTGGTCAACAATCACCCAGCTGCACCACCCTGCTTTTTCTCTTGCAGCTGTTGAGATCAGGACTTACTTTTGTTCTTCCCTTAATGTTTATTTCTCCTTTAGTGTTATACAATCCCCTATTACCCATTTCTGTACTATGCTGTGGTTCGCTTGATATTGTTTTACTAATTTTATCAGCTAGCATTTACATTTTGTATCTGCATGAAATATAACGAAAATTTGAAACAAGATCTGTACCATGACTAATCCTTGACTAACTCTTTCAGTAGTTTATCCTGGCTTGATTATCCCCTTCTCAGGTCTGTCAGTTGCCAGCTGTTTTTCAGTCAGTTTACTATCTATGGTGCATTTCTTGCTCTTATGTTCTCCCACTTGTTAATTCCCATAAGTAATCTATCAGATGTTTTGCCATATGTCTGATAGATTAATTATATTGTTATTTCCCCATTTACATTATGTTATAGGCTATAGATATGAGGCTAATCTGAATCCAAGAGTCTTGGATAACTTATTTTGAATTTTCTCACATTTCTCTTTACCATGGGGTCCTGTATTACTTCCATAAATAAATGCATTCTTTACTTTAAAATTACTTAGTTTTAACCTGTAATTTATACAGTCATTACCTTCAGATAAAAAATGGGTTTATGTAGAGTACTGAATTCTATAGGGCCTATGGGACACATATGCTTCAATTCTTTTTTTGTCAAGATAAAGACTTGAATTATATTTTATTAAGTCTTAAATCTGTCCATTTCTTATACAGGTTATGTTAACCAGTATGCTCCTATTTTGCTCCTCCTGAATTTTTTGTCTTTCAGATAAAATACCTAAATAGTCACTGGAATACAGAATGAGAAAGTGAGAATTTGTCCAGGCTGTTACTCTTTGGAAAGAAGATGCCTCCGTTCCTAAACATAATGAATATTCAATTATTTATAGAAAACATGAGAGACTAGACATGGGAGATTAAGGAGACTTTATCCCCTGGTTCCTCAATGTGTTTTTAACCTGTTGGGCCTCCTGGGAAGTGAGAGCTAGAGTTCTAACACTAGAGTAAGAAAATTCAGTTAGAGTACTCTTACTAGTAAGCAGCTTATAAAAAAGGAGTGTAAAATTTCTTTTCATCCTCTTCTGGCTGCTTTGTGAATATGGCCTTATATTTTTCTCTAAATTTTTCAGAAAACCTGAAAAGAGACATAGTGTTTTGTATCTGAAAGAGTTGACTGTTTCACTTTACTTATATTTGTTTAATTGTGGGGGGAAATGGCAGTGAAATGAAGGTTTGTTTCTTTTGGCAAAAGATTTATAAATAAAAACAGTTTATTTCCCACAATTGAGAGTAATGGGAGATGTTTTATTTTGGCTTGTTTGCCTGCTGAAATGAAAAATCCACTTCTATGTGGCTACAAACAACTGATTTCTGTTTCTTAGTCCAGCTTCTTGGTTTTCATAGAAATACCTAATAGGTTGACTTGGATTAAATACTTCTTGCACTAAATATCTAGGAAAATGCATAAAGAGTGGTTCAGGGCTGTTGATGCAGTCACATCTGTCAGGAACTGTATGCACCTATGGATTTATATGTGTTACTTATAGTATTTGCACTTGCAAGTGTTATATTTTAGTCATCATCTTTCAAAGTCTAGGATCACCAGCAAGGACATTTTAAGGACAAAATCTAGTTGTATCATTGAATAAAATTTAATGGACTAAGCTTTATATATGACGTTATATTCCTGAATTCACAAGGAAGGAGATGCTTCCAAAAATAGCTATGGAACAGTCTGCTCTTATATATGTATAACAGGCATGCATATAAGTACAATTTGTCAATTTATTAATAATAATACTTGTGATGTAAAAGAATCTTTAACGCATGCTAATTTACAGACTGAGAATGCTCCCAAAACTGTACAGTTTTATTTCAGTATTTAGTTACTACTGTTTGGGGAAAAGATTAAATATGAAAAATTAAAATAATAGTATAAGAGTATCATGAAATCATTACATTGCAATAGCAATAATTTATTTTAAAAGTTGTTTTACCTTTTCACAATCATGGAAAATGAAACTAACAACTAGATGCTGCATTGTAATGAAAACACTTACCAAGTTGTCATAAACAATGTGTGTTTACCCCTTGGAGAGTAATGACTCATTGTGTTCTTGTATTGGCTTTTCTTCTAAAGTGATGGGACCCACATATGAAACTGTTATTTCCTTTACAATAAATTGAATGATCATTAAGCATGAGGTAATCTGGTTGATTTTTTTTTTTCTCTAAGATATAATAAATCAACCTTTTTTCAGCATGTAAAAAAGAATCTCTTTTCAGCACCTCTCCCCAGGAAAACAACCAAAAAAATTATGATTGCATGCATGTGACAAAATTAAATCTGTTTTTGCAGATTTATTACAGAATTATAATCTTTAGTTACCAGTCACTAAAAGGCCTGAGCACTTGCAGATCACCAAAATATGGTTTTTGGCCTTGGACTACTTACTAATAACTGGCCTTATTTTTATTACTTTATTGAAAGCATTGGATTAGCATTCCTTTTTACGGTTTCCTTGCAAGAAAAAAATTAGACTTCCACAAAACCCTTAATTAGTGTTCTGCATTTTAAAATGGCATTTTAATTGTTTGAAAAGATATGCCGCATAATTTCAGACTTTTTTTCTTATTCCACTGCTTTTCTGTTCATTTATTTCAAAGGTTATACTGTAGAGTTAATAGCATTTGGTATATATTTATGTAGCATTTAAAACAGCACAAGGGAGACAGTGTAAAATAGGCAAAGTTTTATGTAAGACTGATTTTTCTGCACCTGCAAAAAGGCTTATGATTTACATATTAATTTGGTAAAGGAGAAGCAAAGTATTATAGCTTCCTGTGGGTACTAATTCTCTCTAGGAGCTGCAACAGCTGCAACCCCACCTTGGAGATAAGTGTAAAATTTTGCCAACTACATAAAAATGTCAGTTTTAGCCTAAGAAATCAAAGTGAACTGTTTTATAAAGGAAAAAGAAAAGCAATATTCCTTGACAATGTAAGTCCCTAAAAGTTATCTACTGAAATCAATGAGTGCTGTAATGGTTCTGTTGCACAAAGGTACAGAGCTTTTTTTTTTACTGCCATCCCAACTGCCAGCATTATTAAACTGGATAATTATATTGACTGCATAAAGCCGTTGCAACATGATGTGGTTCTATTGTTCCCTAGCTGTGCAGGTACCCTCTAACTATATGAAATACAAAGATGGGTGGAAAAAAATCCCATACCTTTTGTATTTTCAGGCCATTTTCAAGAGACACTTAAGAGATTATTGTGTACATTTCCATGAGGAAAAGGCTTTCTTTCTTCAGATTCCTAGGAAGTCTTTAGGAAAACAGATTCTGATTAAAAATAGCTGCCTTGTCCAGTGACAAATAGAGGAGCTTTACTTGTTGTGATAGAAAATTATGTGCCTGTAGGTAGTGCCTGGAAAATGAAGAAATGTTTGCATCTTTCCTAAGGTTCCTGGATAGCCTTTTGCCACAGCAAATCTCACAGGTCCCTCAGAGTTTCAAGAAGCAGCCAGCCAGGAGACAATATGTTTTTGAAGAAAGGATATTTCACAATATCCTTTAGTAGATTTTTCTTAACTCTGCAGAAAAAAGTCAGAATTTCCCTGATAATTGTACATGGAATGGAGCAAGCAAAGAATGCCTGAAAATGGGTTCTAAAATTTTATTCATTATAAAACTGACAATTGTACAAACGGCATTTATTTTGAATAGGAAAATGGGAATCAATGTTGTGTTATTTTAAGCTAGATTTCAACTTTTAAGCATTTCCAGGTTTCTAGAATTTTCACTGATTATTTCAGGAGCATTAAGTTACATTTGCTATGTAATTACTAGAAATATCTGGTTTCAGCACACTTGTTTCACTTTATTTGTCAGGCTCCTCCCTAGAGTTGTTCAATGTCTTTTGCTGATGTTTTCCTGTGATTCCTCTATTTTATCGATACCAGAGGTTTGAGTTCTAATCCTGTAGTGATTTGTAGCTGGCATATGTATTTCTTATTCATTAAATCCTTTAAGAATGCTAATACTCTGAGACAGCATGTTTTGTTACACTTTGAGCAAAGGAAATTTAAATTACCAAACAGAAAAGAAACAAATTATTTTTTCATGCATCTTTCTAGCTTTCCATTTCAAAGACTGAGTCAAATACGGGTAATGAATTAATGTAGTTTACAATTCCTTTTTTTTTTTTTTTTTATGTAAAGATACCTTTCTTTTAAAGAAGTTTTCTGCTTTGGTGCTTACTATTTAGGTTTCAATACTTCATAACATTTAGCATTTCTCAAAAATTCCTTTGAGGATCCCATATGATAGCTGAGCTCCTCTGCAAATACACTGTTAAATATCAGACAAGATTTATATACACACTTGAAATTCACTATTTCAGCAAATAGACTTCAGAAATCATTTTATGTGAACTGGTCTGGAATTAACCTCAGACAATGGAATGCCTGCTGACCATGGGTTGTTATTACTAGTTTTTACAGTTAGATTGTGGTCAGCACTAGCTCAGCTAAATTGACTGTAAAAATAGATCAAAGATAGATAAGAGTATGGTCATTACATTCTTTCCTTTTCTCATCCTACCAGCTTTTTCATAATTTGTCAAAACTGCTGTGTTTTTGCTCCATTTAAGACTTAACACTCATTGACTGGTTGTCTCTTCTCTCTTCCCCTTCCTCTTCTCTCTCTTCTTCCCCTTAAATGATAAGATAGGGAGTAGCAGAGATCCACATTTTGACAACTGCTTTCACATATAAGACAAAGTCAGAAACATCCTGAATATCAGCTTACATCTTTTTCAAGAAAATTTGGGGGAGGAAGGCAGGGAAGTGTGTCTTTGCAAATCTGAAGAGGTGGATCCACAAGAATTCTTTCTCATCCACAAAGACATTTCTAAAGGAGATTTGACTCAAAAGCTGTGGACATCAATAAAAAACATTCTGGGAAGTAGCCGGAGTCCTCATTTCACAATCCGTCCAATTTATTGTAGTTTCACTTCTCTCAGTCAGCATTGTCCACATGATTTTCAAAGTAAATTTTTAACATTTTTGGTTCATTTTCGAGCCTCTTTCTTAAACAGTTCGTTTTCTGTAAACACAAACAGTGCATTTTGGTAAAATAATTTTTTCACAGGAAACTAATAATCTAAACAGTCTCCTTAGTCAGCAATACCAAGAGGGAAACACAGGTCTAATTGAGGAGATTATACAAGGTTATGGATTAACTGATGATGGAAAATGTAGCCAGTGTTCTGAAAGGGCAAGTTCTAGTTCTTGTATACCATGTTGAGTATTTAGCAAGTTTAATACCTATAAAAATAACATGAAGGTAGGTAAAACTGGAATAAAGGGTCTAATCCTGGACTGCATTAGGAAGAGCATTGTCTACAGGTGAGGGAGCTGATCCTGCTCCTCTATTCAGCCCTGGTGACACCTCACCAGGAGTGCTGTGTCCAGTTCTGGCTTCTTCAGTACGAGAGATACCTGGAACTATTGGAAGGAGCCCAGAAGAGAGCTATGAAAGTGATTAAGGAACTGGAGCACCTCTCTTAGACAAGAAAGGCTATCTGGGCCTCTTTAACCTGGAGAAGAGATAACTGAGAGGGGACCTCATCGATGTCTGTAGTATCTGAAGGGAGGGTGTCAAGAGAGTGGAGCCAGGCTCTTCTCAGTGGTGCAGAGAAATAGGACAAGAGGAAATGAGCAGAAACTGATGCACAGGAAGTTCCCCCTGAATGTGAACTTCTTTAACTGTGCAGGTGACTGAGTACTGGAACAGATTGCCCAGAGAGGTTGTGGAGTCTCCCTCACTGGAAATATTCAGAAGTTATTTGAATACACTCCTGAGGGATGTGCTCTAGGATGCTCTGCAGGGAGGTTGGACCAGATGACCCATGGAGGTCCCTTCCTACATAACCTGTTCTGTGATTCTGTGAATGTAGCATAAAGCATTCCACAGATGGTAGAGTCATAGACCCATTAAGTTTGAAAAAGACCTCCAATATAATTGAGTCCAGCTGTTGACCAAACACCATCATGTCAATTAAACCATAGCACTCAGTGCCACATCCAGTTGACTCTTCAACACTTCCAGGCATGGTGACTCCACCACCTCCCTGGACAGCTCATTTCAAAGCCAAAACCTTAAATATAATGAATATAGCTGGAATAAGTTATCTGTTTTGGAATAAAGGTTTTGTAAATTGTTTAACATCTGTAATTTGGTTATACATATAAAAAACCCCAAATATTCTCTGATAGTAATTTGGAATACTAAATGTAGAAGGTAAGCATAATAACAGGTTTCTTCTCAGATAATGAACTTCTGCTGTAGTATAATTAACCTTTGACATAGATGGGAATTTTTGGTAGAAACAAATAATTGGAAATTACTCTTTTACAGATCATCATCATTTAGCACAGGTTTCCACTGCCAGCCTTTTACTGGTATATTTTCTAGTTGAAGATTTTTGGGTTTTCTTTTTTCTTCTGGGGGAAGACTGAATAATTACAATAGAGGAAAATATTAACAAACATTCAAATCAAATATTCTTGAACATTCTTATGAGGGAGGAAACTTCTTTTTCACCCAAGTTCACTGTAAATCCACTGCTTTCAAATTACCACTAAAAGTTCATAATTTCTATGCATGAAAACTTCTTTGAAATAAGGTAAGTTGTCAATTTAAGGTGATTTAACTCATCTTGATTAGGTTCATCTGCAATCTCTCTAATTCCAGAAAATGTCTCATTCCAGTTATCTCACTTATTCCAAAAAGCAAAAGTTTCTCACAAGGAGTTAATCAGGAAAATCAGCTGAAGAGCAGCTATACCAGAGTAACCTCTCACATAGAGAAGCCTTAACACACTTGAAGGTAATAGGACTGAGTTGGTGGTAATGGATTCAAATTTATTAAACAATGAAATCCAATTCATTCCTTCCAAGATACAAGGCTTCATAGGTCTAGTTAGAGATCAAAGCTTCAACAGCTATTTACAGATCTAACGCTTTTTGTAAGCACTTCTTAGGGCGCCAGTGGATGAAGTTGTTGCTCCAGGGTAACTTACACCATGTCTCCATAGTAACTGTATTTGTACATACGCTGGACAGGGGAAAAAGGAAAGTAACAGAAACTGAGATTTCTCCTGGTGATAACTGAATTTATAACTTAAGCTAGCACATGTCTGATATTTTTAGACCTATGGCCAGCAACTGCACTGATGGTGCTTCATAACTTACCCATATATCTGAGACTTCAAAGTAGAACATAAACTGTAAGTGTTTCTATTTGATTTTTTTTTCATTAAGGCTTTGAATTTCATTCTCATTTTCCATGTAATCTATTTTGTGCAACCATAGCATTTAATATTATTGATTAAAAAAAAAAAAGAGAGAAGCCATGTTCAGCTAAAGTGTTTTCTGGATCAGTGATCCAAATCTCAACTTTCTCTCTCCAAGTTACTTCAGAAAATTTATAATGATTCCTGAAATGGGCAGAGTGATTTATGAAGAAAACCTGAATTTTTATTTACCTGAAGTTTCCAAACAGTGAAATATTGCAGTTTGAGCAGAAGTGATAATTTTAGATTAAGTAAACTGATGTTAAAACCTCTGTTGCGGTGAAATTGTTTGTTAAACTTGTTCTCTATACTAGCACTGTAATCAGTTCTTAGGTAATAAAAATCATACTACAAAATAAGTACATTATAAGTAAAAGCCAGAAACTGTTCTATAGATGTGTTTACAGCTGTAGGAAAAAACAAGTAAAAAAAAATCCATCATTAATCTACATCTTGTTCACATGTATTCCTATTTCCTCTTTAATTTATATGTAGAAGCTTGTCATGGTAAAGTGTCTTTTTGATACAGTTTTTGTCTGAGGCCCTCTTAGCAATTGGCTCATATCAGTCTGATCTATTCTGCCACCATCACAGAGAACATAGTCAAAAAGTCTTATTAATGGTGCTTGAAAACACAGTTTTCCTTTACTGTGTTGTTTTTTTTTTTTAATTCATCATTACTTGGTAATGATGAATTAAAAAAATGTGCTATATGATGAATGATGATTTTAATGATGAATTAAAAAAATTGTGCTATACAGCACAAATGCTATACATTTGTGCTGTATAGCAAACTCACATAATTAGTATATGACAGTTTGTCTGCACAGAAAAGAAGACTAATTAGCATCAAATCTAAAGTGAAGAAAATTTTAGTTTCACACAGGAAAAATGGTGATTTAATACTGACTTTTCTGACATAGAAATACAGGAGTTTGCTTATATAATTTGCTTATAAGACGCTCCTTCCTTTGCACTGAGGAGGTTCTTTTTGGATCTCAAGAAGGTATGGACATCCAGGGATAATTGAATGATTTATTGAGCAAAGCATGGAAATAGTAGAAAAAGTGATAGCAATAAAATGGTAGAGAAGGTAATAATAATCTCATGTCTTTTCTGATGTTAACAGAAACAATAGAAGAGGTAATAGCAATCTGGCATTCCTGGTGATGCTGGGAAAATCGGTTGCTGAGGCATCAGATGAGCCTTTGCATGTTAGGTTTATGGTTGGACTCAATGATCTTAAAAGTATTTTCCAATCTCTGGTTTTCACACTAAACAGATCTCTTCCCCTGTGAGGTGTATTGTCATTGTGGTCTTTATAATTTAGGAGGGTTTTCTTAGACGTAAACAAATCTATGAATCATTTCTGCTGTCAGGTAAAGAACTGTCAAACCTGCTGTCAGGTTAAGCATAAAGGTATTCTGCTTAATCTCAGCATTAGATAAGATTTGTAGATGGTGTCATCCACATGGACAGGCTTCGGCGTTACGGATAATCAGCTAAATTCATCCCGCAGTCTCTGAGTGTTGCTTTGAGCATGGTACCACACATTGCCATAGGAACAAGTTCGAGACAGCTACAATACAGGTCATACGTGGTTTTTCATGCTAACACACAAGTCTGGACAATCAATGTCTTTGGCTATACTCTGCCAAAATTCTGCCCAAAGACACCATCCTCTTTCAATGCCTTCTGCAGTGACCCACTACACCAACTAGCATAACAAGGCACACCTTTCCAAGACATAAACTCCTTACGAGGCCGTCTTTCCTCCTATCTTTGCAACCACAAACATCATACTCCAACATGATGTTAGATTCCTTGGCTGATCGTCTTTGGCAGGATGCAGCTGAAAGTGCTTGTGATAGCAAATTGAAAAGTGCAGCCAAATGTTCCGGGTGATCCAGCAAATATTTTTCTTTGCTCTTTTCTTTCCTTAGGCACTGCAGATGATCAGAATAATAGACCATCCAAGGGGATGCTGCTATACATGAAATAACACTGGGGAAAATCAAGTACATTATGAACAACTATGACACTGCAAAGAAAACAGGCATGTATTTCATGAATTACTAGACTTTAAGGCAGTCTGAATTGTCTAGTTCCATAGAATATGCTAGAAAATATTTAACAGTTTCAAATTCAATCTTTAGGCCATCCTAGGCAGGAAATTGGGCTGAGCATTTTTGATAAAAATGAAAGAATGTAGAGGTAGATAAACCAGTGTTTAAAAAGGGATATCTGATATGAAAGTTATCCTTTAAAAATAAGCATAGCTAAGCAAGGTAATTTTTAAATGGACACATATAATTCCAAACAAATTATTAAGACACAATGAAAGAAGCCATTGAAAATTTAAAATATTTGTTTTACTTACTGGCTTATCAAAACTAAACTCCATTGTCTTCTCTAAGAATGAAAAAGGCGTTCTATATGAAAAAATTGCACAAAGGAAGTATTTCTTGGCATATTTTCTTCTATAAATATAAAAATTCCTTTGCTTTGAATGATGGCATACTTTTGAAAACAATAGACTTGCACTATATTGCATACCAAAGTGCACTGGGGCTTTATAGGGTNCGTCTTACACTGTAACCTAGGACATAGGGACACTTAAAATACTCAACTATATTTAGAAAGCTTATTTTGCAAGATTCTGAAAATTATGTGTGTTGTACTGAAGCTGGTTGTTTCCCACTGGTCACACTCCTGGCTATTCAGGATCGTTCATAAATTGAAGAATCTTTTTCATGTGATGACATAAAGAGCCTTATTCCTGTTGGGATCTGTTAGAAACTAGGACAGGAAAAGCAAAGAGATGATATTTGTTTGCAGTCTCAGTTTAAATTATATTGCGTTGATCTGGTGATAATAGGTGGATACAAAGAATTCAGCTGATTTTGCAACTAAACCCCATAACACCTTTAAAGCTGAAAAGAACTAAATGGAATGTTTAGCTTAGAACTGCATTATTTTTGCTGTTGAGCCCTTCACATGTCTAAGTTGGTACTGCAAAATTCTTTTCTTCCTAAAAACGAAACAAAAAAAACCCTCAAACAAAAATCCCCAAACAAACAAATAAAAAACCACCAAAAAAGAGGAAAATCTCAGACTCTGCAGGCAGCAGAAAACAAGATATGTGTTTTGGTATATCAATTTGAATTTTAAACATCAAAATCTTATGTAGAAAATAGTGAGAAATAAAACAGGAAATATTCTCCTACTGAAATCATTGGATATTGTATAGCTTCAGTCAGACTATAACATTCTGCATATTGACAATGCTTTCTTTGGCTGCTGCACATTTTATGTTGCTATCAGACATGCTATTGCAACACCTGTAACTAAAGGAATTGAAAGAGGTCTTACACATGTGAAAGAAATTTAACACATAGCAAAAGATTAAAATACGTCAGGGGAGATCAATAACATGAACTTGCTGCAATGGAGTGCATCTGATAAACACTTACGGAGGGTTAATAGGAAATGACCTAAAAACATTTAAGAGACAAGGTTATCAATACGTCAGCTAAAGATATTTGATAATGAGTAACTTTGTATGAAAATTCTATTGTTTTTAACTGCACATTTCCCTGTGTTTTCATATATTGTCCAATTACTGGTCTTGCTGTCTAAAAAGCAGAACAAATAGGAGTGCTGGGCTACCAGTCAAGAAATCTTATGGATTTGTATCTTCTGTGCATTTTAAAAGCTTTTTTTTAGCTTTGTGCAATATACTGTTGTACATGAAATAAATTAAATAAAAATCCGATAAAACAACATTTGTAAAGCCTGCATTCAGTGAATCTTCTTGAGATTTGCAAACTAAGAAAACATAATATCGAGACATCTTGGATAACAAATAGGAATGTCTGCTATAAAGGATAAAAAGCTTTCATATTCTACATGGTCAAATATTCACACCACTTAAAATAAGTGGAATTATAAATAGACCAATTTAAAAAAACAGTAATCAATACTGAAAATGAATTTCAGCCTCCAAGATGTGATTTTTTTAAATTACATCAGGCAAAGATTAGTATACAAAAGGGAAATTTAGAAGTTAAGTCACAGCCACCCTTTAGCCTGTGTACTTACACATACCTATGACGCTGATGAAGTCATGTGTTGTCTGACCTCATTGAGAGACATTTCAGAGGAGAATACTTCACTGCATGACTATTTATGTGGTAAGGACTGATTTGTCAGTAAATATATCAGGTCAACATTTCTCAGTTTTCTAATATTGAGATAGGTACTAAATCTTTTTTTTCTTTTTTTGCACATATTTTCTGCTGAACATAGCTACAGAGTGACTGCCAGACCCTAATCTTATGAAGTGTTTTGTAGATAATCCTTCTGCAAAGAGACCCTGTCATTTTAGGTCTTACTTGTAACATCTCTCATTTGCTAAACGTCTTGATCTTAAGGTGTAAGACTGCTGACGAATGCAAGCAGCTACCTTTCCTAATAATATAATATTCTCTCCATGTCTTTTCAGGGCATCAGTGCAACTACTTTTGAGACGGATAGAGTGGCTGTTCATAACTCAGTATGACATCCTTCCATCAGTGAGCATTAGCAGATGCTTTCTGAAGAGGAAGAAATTGCATACTTAAATGCAGAAAAAGAAAGTGTCCTAGTTACCAGTTGTGTGTTTTTAAGGGTGATTATAAGTAACCAGAGTTTGAATTATTGTAATAAATCTTTCATGACACACAGTGAGTAAGAAGGATCAAAGGGTGTGAGATGAATCCTTTTTGCTCATAGTATTTTATCACTCATATGCAGTGATGATACACAGAGAGAAATTACTGGTGAATAAGATTTTGAAAGTCAATATTAAAGCTACTGAGAAAGACTGTAGGGTAAGATTATCAAGGAACTTGCAGATAACATAAAAACCAGCATGAAAAGGCATGCTTTTAAAACATCACTGTAGCAGCACGTGTATCCTTGAAACCAAATGAAGAAGTAAGTTTCATTATAAGAAATATTCATAACCGCATGTGATGTTATAAAAGCATGATGGATTTTTACTTTTTTTTCCCTTTGCTTGACTAAATGGCTGTATTATTGCTGCTAATTTTTATTTTCTCCTATATGGTATGCTGCAGCATAAGTGATATTTACATAGCAGAAATATTTGTTGGACTAGATTATTATTTTTTCGCCTTGTAACTAAGTTGATTATATTCTAAGTGCTATAAAATACTGTTATTTTTTGTACTGTGATGATATCTACCATAATTTCAGGTTAAAGAAAAACAGCTGTCATCAACTTCACGGGATAATATTTCCTTCTCAAGTAATTTCTTTTCTGTGGTTATGGTATTTTTGTAGTGCACCCTACTTGATTATCTTAATCTCTTGCTCTTGTTCAATTCGACAGTTGCATCTAGTTGACTTCTAAAGACTAGAAGCAGTCTTTCATCTTTCCACAGTTTCATTATAATTAGCATTGATGAATAGGATCTGGTAGAGTGGTTTTGTCTTTTAACATCTAAATATCTACTCAGTGAAAAAAAAAATTTTTCAATGACATCAGGATTTGTTTCAGTTTGGAAGTGTTTATACTAATTATAGCTAGTAATTCACCATTTGAAAAACACAGATGATGCTTTTTTAAAGCTTATTTTTTACTTTCACATATGGATGGATTCCTAGAAATTAGGTTATTATTTTTCAGTGGATTTCTGGTTGGTAATTAATTAATATTTCAGTTACTATTCTTCCTTGTTTAGGTTATTTTCTAGTCTTAAAATACATGAACTTAACAATTGTATGATGCATGCTTTGGAACCCTTTTTTGTAGACAGGAATCTATACTTGTATTTTCTGATTTGAGTTTTCCTCTTTGTGTTGTGCTATTTCATGACTAAGAGCTAGTTAAATGTAGTTTATTCTGCTGATTGAAGAAAAATTGTTGAAAGCTGCAGTAGTTTCTAGATTTAGCTGAGAGTTTTTCTCCATGCTGTTAAATATTTGTCATTTTATAAGGTAGTTTTACTTATGAAATTATTAAACCTTCTACCAGCTGTCTCTGCTACTTGAAATAAGCCTTATTTGCCAGTGTTTAGTAAAGCTTTTAATTTATTTTTTTAATGTCATGATATTTTGGCCAGTGAGGTAGAATTCTTATTCATTAAATGCTGTTCACTATATAACTGATGGGGAAAGGAAAGTGGAGCTCTTACTTGTCAGTCATCATTTATTGAGAACAGCAAATCATCTTGTCAAAAGTTATAGTTAATGGAAAGAGTACACTCAGGCACTATTACAAACAGATAAAAAAATAATACAGTAAGTGCAAAATGCAAGACTCTGAGCTTAACTAGGGCTCATCATTTTGTCTGCTTCTGCAGGTACAAAATTTGTCATGAAATTGCCAGTAGTGTGCACTCTCAAGCACTCCTAATAATGGGGTTAGAGCAGCATTAGAGCCTCAGAAGAGGCAGCCTTTGATCTTGGGCTGGTGCATGTAGGACGAGGCAGGGAGTTACAGAGGAAATACGGTGCTTGCAAAAGAAAGGGTGAAAGCCCTTTGGCCTGATCTGCCTTGAGATAAATATGTTTTTGAAGTCTTTCCCTCTGAGAAATGAAGTGGTTCCTATTGTGTGTCCTTGGTGACAGTTTGCCTACACTGGGGTTTCTAGGTCAACATCATAAAGAAAGATTGAGAAGATGCTGGCTGTAGCTCACCATTGATATTGTATAGCCTACTCAGCCTCTGCTCCATCCATTGTATTCTACCTGTCAGCAGTTCAAACTGGACAGTGCATTCCCACAGCCAGAGGAAAGCAATGATTATCCGATAATGCACATATAACTTTGCTCAGAAGTGTAACTACTGGTAACCTACAGTTATGCAACAGTCATAGAACATCCTGCACACAACTGTTTGTAATTCTCCTTCCCAGGGGCAAATTATTTCTCTGTCACCAGGGAAATGACCCCTGCCAGTACTCTTGAAAGCCAGAAGCCAATTGATCCATGCAACAGACCTATATCCTATATTTCACATCCACCGTGGCAATGTCTATTGTTAGCTACTTTCTCCTGCATTATAGGGAAAATCAGTGTATTTCAGTGGCTTTGGTTCTTTGCTTCATGATTTTAGAAGTTACAAAATTAAAGATCCAGTCATACAGACATGCACAGGAGTAAATTAATTTTCCACATCATTTCATTTACCTCCATGGGAAAATTATCTCTCATAAAGCTCTATGTGCCTGTTTGTGTTTTCAGAATCAGGCCCTGAGCAACCTGACTATTCTACAGTTACTTGACATACTTAATGCACTTAGAGCTGTAAGTCTGATTTAACATCGAGCCTTGTAGGGAAGAGATCTTGGGCAAAATTCCCTTTTCCGTCACACTCCCTTAAAAGTGGAAAGTTTATGGTAAGAGGAAATTTTCTTAGCTTTTTCACTTTACCTACCTTTTACTCTATGGTTGCATGCCTATGTGCACAAGTCTGAAGTTATATTAAGAGTTTTATGAGACATATTACAAAGACTTAAAAAACAAGTGGAGTTTATGTAATTCAGAAACAGTTTTAGGGATGGACATATCCACTGTGCAAGAGAGAATCCGACCTCTCTCCAGCTTTGGAAAAGCAGATGAATTTGGCTGTGCGCACCCTCGACTACTTATTTTCCCTGCATCCTGAGGGAAATAATTGGGGTGTGTCAAAGAGTTCCTGTCAGCAAGATGACAATTCAGGACCATTAACTTGCTGAGGTAATAGGCAAGGCATATCTGCTAGTTCCAGACTTTGGAAGAGCCTTTAAGTTGCCCCTTAGATATAACTTTATTATGCCATCACGACAATAAACTGTCAGTCTGAAAATTATTTTAAAAGTAAATGATATCTTTGTGCAAAAATAAAACAAATCAAAGGCATTGTTTACAGGAAAGCATTTCAATGAGTCACAGTAAATTTCAGCATTTGTACTTCAGAATGGGTAAAATACACATTAGGAAACACTAGGCCTGGAAATTATTAGACTGAGTTTATTTTTTTTTTTATTTTTTTTTTTTATTTTACTCTTAGGTTTGGATCGGATCACTCAAATGCTTCATCTTCAAACAGCTAAGAAAATATTCAGTAATATCACACATGCAAGTGAACCTGGAGATTCCATGTATTTATAAATGAAAGAACATATGCTGAACCCAGTGCAATTGCAGTAGTTACACCAGCTAAGGATTTTTCTCAAACTGTTCAAGAGGAAATTAGATTTGAACGAGGTCATGATGAGAGTATTCATTTTCCTGCATGGCTCATTGCATGCTAACACATTAACTAAGAATACAAAGTAGTATAATACTCTAAAAATGACTGTAGCAATCAATATTTTTACATTTGCCTGGGAAAAAATAATACAAAATGAAGCAGAAAGTGAGTGAAAGCTATTATGTCAATCCATTCACCTACTAATGTATATACATGGGGATTGCTTGCAACTATACTTTATGACAGCACAAGAATTTATAATAAATTTTCAGAACTGTCGCAAGCTAGTCACAACAAAAATACTCAATTTAGTATTCCTTTTATACATCGTAGACATTATCAGAAGAGGCTTGCTTTAAAAAACCCTATATTAAATTGCTAAAAAGTACATTCCTTTCTTTCACTGTATGTGCATGTGGGCTATTTCCCTCATACTCTCTTTAAGTTAATCTGTAAATTGAATTTAAGTAACCCAATTGTATCTCAGAACAGCTCTCAGAAATCACTGTATCAAAGGTACTGACCAGAGAGATCAAGAAAAAAAAAATTCTTTATATTTAATTTGAACTTTCTGGTACTCTATTACACTAAGTGTTATAGCAAGATAATGCTAAAATATAGTCACTGACCCAAGAGACCTGCAAAATAAATAGAGAACAAAAACCAGAGAACTTTCAATGTGATAGAAGATGGGAAACATTGTCAGGTGTTGGGCAGTGGGATTGGTAGTGACTTCCGTGAGGGTTTTTTCCCACCTGAAGTTTCTCGTAGGCATACGGATTGGGTTGATGTGCCGTTGTGTCCATGGACCTTTTAGGAATCAGAAGACTTGAACCAAAACCATAAGACAAATAAAGCACAAAGAATGAAGAACATTCTGGCTAAATTTTGGAAAAAATATTAGGGTGAAAAAAGGAATTTCCAATCCTGACCAAACTTATCTAAAAGCAGAAGAAAAGAAATGTAAATCTCAAGTACTATTAGTCCAATACATTGTAAGACAATAGATATTCTGCAAATTCATAAAGTTAAATATTTGTAAGTAGTACCTAAGTACATGAAGATATAAGACCTTTCTCTTCAAATTGCTGCATTTTTCTTGTTACCAAACTACACATGATGGCAGTTCTGTTGTAGGCGTGGGATCCAGCAAACAGTTCAAGCATGTGTTTAATATTAAAAACTTTGGCGACTCCAAAACTGTAACAAATGTTTACCTGTCTCCTTGGATCTGGAGTAATAAAAAAATGAACTTAGGTCTTTGAAAATTATCTCCTTCCCCCTCCATCATTGTGACAGACATATTTTTCATAAATTCCATGAGCAGCATTTAGGAGATTGGAAGGAAGAGTATTTTAGGAAAAAAAAAAACAAACTAAAGTGCCAAGGGAGCAAGCAAAGTTGTTCAGAATTATTTATATGACGAATTAAATTTTATGTCACCATTCACTAAACAGTGATTACATTTATTTTAAATTACAATATTAAATTTAAATATGGTTGCTAGTTACGTGAACAAAATTCAATTTCTTTCTCACTGATATGATTGGAAACTAATTTTGCTGTAACAACTTCTTTCTTTTAGCTTTTTTTCCCCTTGACTAGAGTAGCTGTGACCTACATGCAGTCAGTGTTCACTGACTGTTCAGGCTCACCTCCTGGCCTGAGCAAGTGACTTCCCTGTTTTAGTTCATTCATTGTCACTGGTACTTCATGGATTCAGTGTGGATATTAAGTAGAAGATAGGATTTGTATTGTCTATTGTGGTAATAGCACTGACAGCATGTCTTTGACACATCAGTGAAATCATTTTTTTCTATCATTTAGTAGCAATGATAATGAATCACCTTGAATCAGTACTTTTGTTTCCAAATCATGAGATTACAGCCTCAGTTTTAACCACGCAACTTTTTTTTCAGAGCTCAAAGGTTCTAATTCTATCAACTTATAGATGTTACCTCATCCTGTAAATCCTGAAGAAAAGTCTCTCTAGAGGCTTAATTTAGGGGCTAGAAGATAGGTGAAGATTAGCAGGAAAATGCATATCTGTTGGTTTCCAAAATCAACAGGTGTTGAAAACCTCAGTTCTCTAGCATGTTTTTAGGCAGGCTTCCCATCCTCCCACGAGGAGTGTGTGGGTTTTCCCAGGTCAGTGACATTGTCCAGTGCGCTACAGGCAATGCATGCAGTGGTTTGGACAGCCAGGTTGCCCGCCTCGTGTAGTGACAATGGACGTGCAGCTGCACTTCAAGAGGTCAGATCAGTCTGTTCAGGTTTGAGCAGAGATTCAGTGTTTCCTCTCTCCAAATCAATGTGGCATGTAGTCAATGCAGAGGCAACCTTAAGCAAGTAGGGTTTGCAATTAGATATTTCAGTTAAAAACTCCAGATTAGATTAATCTCCCAGAAAAATAATTCAAGTTGTCATGGAAAAGTTAGCTGTACAAGGAAAGGACTATCTTTTGCATCATCTAAATTTAAATGAAGTGCTAGAAACAAAAAAAGATGTTTTATTACCTAGAATTGGATATTCAGTCCTTGCTCTGTATTCAGTGTAGGACAGTTTCTGGAACCACTCTCAAAGACAGGGAGGCATTTGCTGACTGCACTGAGGTGACTCATACAATACAGCACCAAAGTTGTACATTAGTAATTACAAGTGGTGGCCCATGGACATCTGTAAGCTGTAAGGAAGTCAGTTCTCAAAAAATGAGAGTATTTTCCATTCTTTCATTACCTAAAACAGTCCCAAAGATACTGAAGAAGTCAGTGAAGAATAAATGTCCCTCAGATGACACACGCAGCTGGACTGATGAGTGCTTAGGGGACCAATATCAAGAACTCCTTGATAAAAGACAGTCACTGCAGTTCATCTGCATAACGCAGGATTTCTCCCCTCATGTAATCTCACTTTCTGGATAGCTCCTGCCTCCAGCACTACAGTGTTTGTTTTGAATGCAGACTATCAAAACACTAAAAATCCATATTCTCTGTGTGATTCTGCCATTTAGCTTAAATTTACCCTGATATTTCATATTATTATGTGTTGTTCTAAGATTATCAATGATAAAAAATCACATTGGGAAAAGAAGAACACATCTTTTATTCTGTTCAAGACCTTGGAATAATTACAGAAATCTATCCAATAATATTTTGATGACAACCTACACTGCCAAAGTTGGGCTATGTAGCTATATTTAAGCCATATATTTTAGTTTTTTCCTGGTCTGAAACATAAAGAACTTTTTTTTTTTTCAAATTGCTTTACAAAATATATTGAAAGTAGAAATTAATGAAGGCATTTAGAACGACAGTAAATGTATTGTCCAGTTGATTCAATCACCCGAGTCTGAGAGATGTGGAGTGGTGGCTTAATTCCAATAGGTAGCTAAGCCCACAGAGCCACTCACTTCTGCTGTGTGAGCAAGCAAAGAAATTTCAGTTCTTTCCCCACTTCCCATGGCAGGCAGGTATTCAGCCATCTCCAGGAAAGCAGGGCTTCATCGTGTCTGTTGGTTACTTGGGAAGACAAACATAGTCACTCTGAACTTCCTCTGTCAGTTTTCCTTGTTCCCCCAGCATTACATGATGAGCATGTCACCGTATGGTCTGGAATATCCCTTTGGTCAGTTGGGATCACCTGTCCCAGCTGTGCTCCCTCCCAACTTCTTGTGCACCCCCAGCCTCCTCAGTGGTGTGGTGGGGTGAGAAGCAGAAAAGGCTTTGCTGCTGTGTAAGTACTGCTCAGCTAAAACATCCCTGACTTGTCAATACTGTTTCAGCTGTTCCAAAAGACAGCCCCATACCATCTGCTAAAAAGAAAATGAAGTCCATTCCCACTAAAACCAGTACACTACATCATAGTTTTCCTTTACTAAAAGTCAGTGCTGTGCTGCTTCAGTATGCCTATCTATTAAAAAAGTGATAACTTTACTTTGTAGTTAATGATGAACCATAGTAAGTATGGTTTAAAAATACTTAGAACAAAGAAGAAGTTATAGTAGTGTAATTAGTAAAATACAGACTGTTTTCGTGTGCCTGCTTGTGTGTTAAAGAATTTTGAAGGTGTTGAACCAGGTCATGGGGTTTAATAGAAGGAAATTCTCCCATATGATGTGTCTGAAAGAAACAAGAGCACAATCAAAGCAGCTTCTGCCAAAACACTGAATGTCACCCAAAAGCCCCCACATTTTCCAAGTTGATGGAAGAAAAATGTATACCAAATTAATTTTTAAAATCGATTACATTAGACTACAGTTATGGATAACATTTCATTTCTTTGTTTCATTTTTCTTTGCAGCTTTATGATACTAATTTTCATATTTGGTCATGATATTTATTATTACCTATGCAGCAAAAATGAAAAACTAGAAAATATGTTTGGATACATATAACTTGAACATGGTGTGCCAAAGTAAAGGATGGTCTGAATTGTTTTACCCACCTGAAGAGGTTGCATCACTGTTTTTAGTGCTGCTTCCAAAATTAGGAATTAACTAGATTCAATACAATTATTGTCATTGCTGTATTTATGCCACTGTGATGCAGTTTAAGCATCCTACCCATTTCCAGCACAAAGCACTTTAATGAAAAAACCAGAAACTATCAGAAACACAATGGATTCAAATAGAGTGAGAGAGACCTAATCTGAATGTCTGTTTAGCTGTGATGTTTCATAATGATGCTTAATCTTGAGTGAAGATCATAATTCTGAGTCTTATAAACTGTTTTAGTAGATCAATATATTATGACTAGGGCAGCAGCATACTTACATATACTGATTCATGACTGACCTACAACTCTTCTAACATATTTGGGAACTGCTATTACCTTGTTTTATTGAGTATTATGAGCAGCATGACACTTGTTAATACAACAGCTTTTGGTGAGGCAGTCTGAGGTACCCATGGAAACAGAACCTCGAAAATATGAAAACAGCTATATTTTTTATTGCTCCATACCATGTAGCTTTTGATTATTTTCTTGTCTATGCATGAATTTGCTGTTTTATATGTCCAGAAAAGGCTGCTGAATTTGAAATTTAAGTAGTGTGCAAATAAAAAATGTCAGCACAAAGGTAAAGTTAGTATTAAGAAATCAGGAAAGAAATGTTTCTACTATTTTGGTCACTTAATTAAGAAGTTTTATGAAATGTACTACAATTTAGCTGACTTCACTCTGTTTTGAAGATAGTCTGTTGTTTAAAATGTATCTTTAAAAGCATATGTTTCAACTGAGACAAAAGTATGGTTCAAGAATGGGCCCTGAAACAGGATACTTTTTGTAGCATATGCTAGTGTTTATAGAGTATAGTACAAAATAGGTGACTATTACAGTCCTTCAAATAACAGGTCTTACATTAAGAGATTTCAGAACTTTTCCATTCAGCTATTGTTAGTAGAAAGTCACTTATCTGAGGCACTAAATCAGTGAAAGGTGCTGAAGTTAAAAGTATTTTCAGCCACATTATATTAATACTAGCATTAATTAATTAATTACTATTAATTAATTAATTAATTAATTAAATAATATATTATTAAATTAAATAATATTAATATATTATTAAATAATTAATTACTATTAATACTTTTAAGAGCAATAGTGTTTAGTGAGGAAAAACAGATATTAACTGTACCTGTTTGACAGCCAAAAAACCTCTGCTAGTGTTAGAATGCACCATTTGGCAGCAGCATTGTTTTAAGCTATAAATAATGTATCTCAAGATTTTTTGTGATGCACAATGCTACTTGAAAAAATGCATTCCTGCTACAGCGAAGAGCAGGGTGTAGAGATTTAGTTCCATTTTGAAATGGAAATTATTTAACTCTAAAATTAGTATAACACAGGAAAGTTACTAACAGCTATAGCAATGCAGTTGCTAAAGATTGTTGACAGGTTTTTTGTCAGCAGAAAATTTTGTATGCATGAGAATTCAGAGCTCATGAAAGATCCTTGATTGACATCCTTAGAGGCTAAAGACTACAGCTGGGAGAATTCACTTGACCGGCACCAGTTTTGTTCTCCACTTACATAATGCTGTTAAAAAACAAAAGAGCAAAAATATGCAGATATTTCTGGTGAAACTTAACCTGTATATGTAGCGGTAAACCAAACCTTGCTTTATCACTGCACTGTATTGGAGGTGAAAATAAGTCGTTCATGACAGAAACTAGGTGGAAGCAAGATCTTAAATGGTGGTTTAAGCGTAGTGAGTCCTTACTAGTGCCAATTTCTGCTCACTACAATAATAATTAGAGGGAAAAGCAGATAGGAAAAGTGAACAGGAAAAGCTATGACTGAAATAAACTACATGGAAATGCCCGATGAGACAGACTGCAATCTGGTGCAACTTCAATAGCTCAGAAATAACAATAAATTAAGAAGGTATAGTTTAACTGTATAACAAAGAAAATTACAAATTACTAGTCTCAGACCAGTGTAGCTTTTTTAGATGTCACTACTGATCTAAACATATCAATCTAAAAGCTGGGTAAGTCATTGCAACACAATATCTGTATGTGGATCAGCAGAACAGGAAGCTATTGTAAGAGAGAAATTCAATTTTAGAGAATTATTTAGCTTACCAGAGAAGCAGTTATTGAGAAGATTCTGTTTGAAAGTGAATGCCGCGCTGGCCACTAGCCGCCCGGTGGCGTGGCAGGCAGCTGTAAAGTGTCCTCCGCTGTGGACACTGCCGGAACTCCGTGCCCTACAGGAANCATGGGCGGGGAAATCAACCCACGGGATGTCACTTACACGGAACGTGGGTTGGGCCACCGCCACAAGTGAAAGAACTTTGTAAGGCTTTTCTTAAGAGCTTTACACATCTTGCATTTTTATCAGTTGAAAAACTTAATTTACCAATTATTTTGTCACTCAAACTGACTTTTGTGTTTTGTTTGCACAGCTCAGAGTAGTGGGATGGGATGTTCTGTTTGGATGCTCTGTGGTTTTTTATTTTATTCAAAGAACCACCCGTTCCTTCATGAACTGAAAATTCAATCAGTAGTTATATTCTATGTTAAATAAATTTAAAAATAAAAGATAAGCTATTCATAACCATTCCCACTCCTACGCATGTATTACAGAGGTGATGAGTGGAAATAACTTTGCCATCTTGTGTAAGTCCATATTAACTGAAAGCTATTGTTTTTCACATTAAACAATTACAGCTGGAAATGACAACATATGTTGGCTTACAAGGATGTGAAAACATCTTCTATGCTCTTTATAATTCCCCTCAATGTTTTATAAAATCACAGGACTTGTATTTTTGGATCTACTGCTTGATTCAAAGTGTCATAAGGTTAAGGAATTTTATTTTAAATAGTAAATGAATAAAAGTCATACTACTTTTTATGCTGTGACCACTAAATATGGATAACCTAAAATGTCCCAGCCATGGAATTTGACTACCTCATTAGAGTATTTTGGTTTCTACCAGACATTACTAAAATAGCATATGGAAGTTTACCATGCAGATCTCATGGAGAATGGAATATGAAAGTCCTATACATTTTTCTGTAATTATTTTACATAAATTCTCTTGCCTTGGAGAATTTTTTTGTGAATCATACACGAGGACACGTAAATCTAAACTGTTGGCAAAGTTTATTGAATTTATTTCCCAATCACTGTCTCTTTTGAAGATACTTATTATGTAGCTTTAAACATGATTTGTCATACTCAAAATATAGCTGGAAGACATTTTATGGGAATAATTAGTTTAGGGCAACCCATATTTCTTTTCATTGTGTACACTAGTTAGTTATTGTGTAGCATACCAAATAGTACTGGGTTTCGCCTGCCTTATGATGTCTTCAGAAGACAGAAGATAAGAAAAAAGCCATTTTCATTTTTTCATTCATTTTCAAATTAAGAAAAAGGGACAGAAAATCTCTAAATGTACCATTCATCAGTGGGACTGTGGCAGTTTTTTCCATGTAAGCTTACCCGAAGTTTCAAGATGCAAATACACTGCTGTCATTATATCGAGAATGAAACTTTAGTGATTAAAATAATTTCTGCTACCAATTCAAAACTTCCTTTCTAAAGGTAATCAACAAAATACTGCCTGTTTAAACATGCCCCCATCGCTATATTTTTTGGAACACAAAAATGTGAATAGCTGTGTACATTTATTAAAGAAAAAAGAACCCTCTGTAATGGTTAAGTTTTATTTTGGTGACTTTTCTAGGTGTTTATCCCATACTTTTATAGCCTTGAAATGTTAGTCAAAAAAAATATGTCTTTTGAAAGACTTATTGTAAGTGTTAGATAATTCAACATTTTGGATCAAAAAAACTTGGAAGCAAAATATTATACCATAGCTGGAAATCAGTAAACATTTACTGTTCCCATTTGACAGTGATTCAAAAGGGATCTTTCCAGACTCTAGAGACTTCAATGAAGCCAAATGCTTTCAGTATTTCCAGGGACTAGGGGCCTGAAATGTTTATCTTTATTTTTAAAGAATAATGTCAAACCCTGTGCTTGGTTCAAGTTAGAAGAACTAAGTTCCTGTCTGTCTCATGATACAAATGGTTATTATAATGTTAACTTGAGCCAAGTTATTTTCCCCTCATCTTGATGCTGTGGAAAAAGGATTCATTAATGCATCTTTCTTTCACTGATTTGGTTTCTTGTTCTCTTCCACATTAAGAGTAATTACTTTCCCACAACCTGGCCTCTTTTGATGAGGACTACTGTTTTCCAAATGTAAATGGTTATTGATTTGCCAAAAAGGGTCTAATTTAGAAGTCTAAGAGCGTTGCACAGCTGGGAAGAAATTCTAAAACTGGCCAAGTCATTCATACTGCACTTGGCAGTCACAAACCCAAAGCAAAGACTGATTTTTGAACTTGTTTTCCAGTCATTTTTATTTTTGCTATTCTGCGTGGGTTTAATATTAGGCATCATTTACAAATATATTTAAAATTTAGAGTATAGTTTTGTATTACAACATTAACCATCCACAGTGCCTTTTGATGTTCAAACTCTCACAGCAACAAATTTATATCTGTGTTTTTTCCAGATTGGTGGACTTGCATGTTATATTATCTTGTGAGACATTCCTATATTAGTGGCCTCATTGATACCATTACGAATATTTTAGAAGGAAGATTAAAGTACTGCTTTGAAGGAGTAAATGAGACACAGTTTCTTTGTCTCTTTTTTTAGATTTAAAAGTAGAAATGTGTTCACTATTTGATTGCATAGCAATGAACTCTTGGAATAGCACAGTTAGCTCAATGTGCCTATTGAAAATTTAAAACATTTTCAAGTAAGTGATTTTATCAGAATATGGTCATTATGGAATTAAAACCACTCTGATCTGGGATTCTACAATTGTGACCTATTCTGATATAAGACAGATCTATGGAATTTTCTAATGCTAGTGTTATAGTACCTATGCCTTTTTAAGATTTTATAATGGTCAAACCACATAACACAGGATATAGGAATGTTGTGGATAAAATTATGAAAACATATGAATCTCTCTTTCAAGAGTGTTTTAGAGGAGGTAATAACTGATATGTAGATAAATAAAGGCACTTCAATACACATTTCGGAGGATATTCATGAGCATCTGTTTATGTCCTTCCTCTTTTAGAATTTGGCAGTTGGCTTTAAAAATAGTTAGGTGCCTGATAATGTTTTAAGCATCTAACATGTCTGAAATGGGGTCCTTCAAAACCTACCCATGAAAAATTAGCAAAGCTGGGATTCAAAGGATAGATTAATCCTCAGTCTTGGTTAGAAATCAATAAATACACACTTTGACACAGCATGTGGCATTTATCTTGCTTCTTCGTCTCATCCTTCAGAGATGAATCTATAAACCTCATTTAGCATTGAAACTCGTTCAAAAAGAAACGTGGTTATTGTGATGTTCAAGACATCACAAAGTTCTCAAATTATGCTGAGTGGGTTTCATTACAGGGAGCTTGGGCCTTAATCTCATACAGAGGGAATTAACAAGCATTACTGTGCTGGCTTATGGGAAATGTAAATCAACTGATAGAACTGGAAAATAAAAAAGTTAAATTCTAGCTTTCTTCTGGACCTGAGAAGCTATTTCAGTTCAGTGCCCCTGTTAAAATGAGATTCAGAGCTTCAGAAAAAATGCATTAATGTTTCTTTGTACTACCTAACTGTAAGTGCATAGCAGCTCAGTTACTGGGCATTGAGAAAAAATTTATCCTTTATCAGAGTGCATGCTTTCTCTCTTCCTGATGACAGTTAGCATGGCATAAGGAATACATGGTTTCATGCAGAGGCAAGTGAGAAATCCTAAAACCTTAGCTACGGGATTAGAATGATCTGCTGGCAAGAAGACTCCTAGGCTACATACATGCTAGCAACTGGAACTAGTCTGACTGTGGTCTCAGGTAGACTTTTTAATATATATGCATACAAGTTCCTTTAAGGTCCAAATCTCTATTCCCAGACATTTACATTGTACAAGAATGAAATGATTAAACAAAAAAAGAAGAAGAGAAAGAGAAAAGAAAAAAACCCAAGGTGGTTGAATTGTCTTACAAAAGTACTGTAAATCCAGCTTTTCATGGGTTTTATACATAACAACACACAGGTTAGTATCAGTCTCACTGTCTTTAGAGATCTCCAACGTAGATGCCTACACCTGTTCTCACAACTCCATGCCTTCTCTGTAAGAATAGAAAAAAAATTTTAGAATGAGATTAATCTGACCCATGTTAGATTATACAACAAGGGAGAACTGTGTTGCAAAGTACCTCTTTTTCTCTACTAACACAGAGATGCCTTAAAATAAGCTTAGATGTGGGCATCTTTTCCTGGCTATTTGAATACCACACCCACCTTAGAAGGGAAATTAGCTGTTATTACATCAGATCAAATTAAAAAATACACTGTTCGCACACAAACCTATTTATTCTTCAGTGCATCATCTGCAAAAACTGCTCTCAAGAAGTAGATTGTTACCTGCTTGTTTCCCCCAGCTGCTCCATGCTCTAGCTGGTTGGCTAGATCGGACACACAGGACTTCCCATCTGTGTGTTTTTGTGGTTGAGTCTAGTTAATCAGAATTAGCTCTGTTGACAAATACCTACAATTTTAAAGAAATTAAGCTAATAAACCTGATTTTGACAGTAAATATCTGTAGAGAATTCAGACTCCTTTATCAACTAACAACAAGAACAATTCTGAAAAGCGAGGAAGTGAGTAATGACCAGCAGCTGGGGATTGTAACTGAGAGTATCTGAACCTGAAAAATGACTGCCCAGAGGCCGAGCTAGGTTTTGTCCTTAGCTACCTATGCAATTTTTCACTAACTTCTTTTATACCTCTCAGGTAGGTGACTGCCCATCAGCTTGTCTGTGAAAAGATTTCCAGTGCAAAGTATCTGTGCACAAGGCTGAATGTTAACAGCAGTGGGAAGACCCCAGCATTTTAGGTATTTCAGGAATGAATCTTCAGTAACTATCTATCTTCAAACTACTGGCCTTGGTTGGATGTTATATTGCTTATGCAATGTCATGTACCAATAATTTCACTTTTCTGTGATAACCTGGTGAACTGATGGATTTTTCAGGTATAGTTTGCTAGGCTTAAAAACTATGCTTTCGACAATACCATTGATGTACAGAAACTATACTTTGTTAATACCTTTTAAAAGCATCATTTGGTTATGTCTCCTCCTTAGTAACTACCTATTCCACTGTGATTTCAGCTACTAAAAATCCTCCCAACTTTTGTTTGAAGTACTTATGGTTTGACATTACCAATATGCTCAGATATCTGCTAACTGATGTGTTGCTGCATTTTGTGAGGGTATAATGAAACATACAGTTTAATTATTCAGGCTCAGTTTGTCAAGAAAACAAGCGTGCTATGCATCCATAAATGATTGCATCCCACACCAGAAGTAACCTGACAGAAAGCTGTGCTTGTGTGCTGTACTGAGTCTGGGTATGTGAAAGGATAAAATAATTGCTCTGGGGAGTACAGAACATGCTCAAAAGCTTAATTCATTAGTATTGCAATTACCAGACAAGAATGTCAGCAAAGGCAGGAGTTCCTACCACTATTAAATTCCATATGTTTCAGAACTGATCATAACATGACAAGGGGAGAGGTAAGACCACATTCCAATTTATTTCAGTTTAGATATATCACTATACAGTAACTTATTTTAGATACCTCACACTGTATCTCCACTCCTCTTTTACTGTATTCAGTCTCATTTTTACAGGTTTATTATGATTGAACAGATACAGTTTGACTTAATCTGTTCTGCAGAAATCAGAAATATTTTCTTGAATATAGGCCACTGCAGTTCACCTTAGCTTCTTTATATAAGCTGGTTTGCCATGTGGTTATTTCCACCCATGGAGCAAAGCCCCAGGACACTACATCAAGAAAATAAATTAATTTCCCTAAGTCTGTTTTGACCAAACATATTTACATCCAGGTTTCTTGGTAAACAGCTTATATATCCTACACTGAATGTGAAAACCAGGTTTTGTGCTCAACTGCTTGATTATGCTGAAAATGGGAGACATTTAGTAATAGGTTTGTACGGACCTAAATCACAGAAGTTCCACCTTGATTTTGGAGCAGTTTTCTTCTTGTTTTTTTTTTTCCTGTCCTCTTGTATGAATATGTAAATCGTTGTATTTCTTGTACATATTCACAGAAGGACAATACAATATTTTTTATACTGTGACTGGCAGCTTTGAAATACGAGGTGAGGTGAGAGGTGATGTTTCTCCACATGAGAGATATGGGTCAGTTCCCTGTTAGACACTAATCAGACTGCTGTGATGAGATCCAGCTATTCAACCCTTGTGTGCCCTAAGCCTCCTCTGCTGAAAAAAATCCTGAGTGCTGTTTCTAGCTTTGGACCTGTAGGAACACACTAGAAATACAAACTTTGGTTCTTATTTTATCTATGAGACTTTAAATCCAATTATCTGATCATAAAAGTAATGCAGTCTGAAGTAGATCCTGTTTTACCTCAGTGACCACATATACTTCTGCTCACCTATGGCAACAACGATCTCCCTCTTCTGGCTCACTATTTGTATTTTTTCAAGGACATCTAATATATTTTATACTTGTTTAGTACCTACACTTTGTAGATGTTTTTATAAAACTTTTTTGTCTGTTTATCTGAAACTATAGATAGAAATAAAATAAGACAAACAAAGCTTAGATATAATTTTCTGCTTCAATTTCAATACCATTTCTTAAGGAATTATTCATGTTCAGGATCATTATATATGGGGGAATTATGGATCTTTCTCTAAGTTCCATGGATTGTGAGTAAATTGTTATGTTGTTGCTGCAGTCACAGACAGAAAATTCAAAAGGGGTATGAAGATCTAAAGTTTTTATTCTCTCAAAAGACATAAGAGAAAATACAAGACATGAACAGCAGCAACAAAAAAAAACAACCAACCAACCAAGTAGACTGTAACCTAAATGCTAAATACTCAAATAGGTAGAAAATAATGGCCTTTGAAGAAGGAAGGCAGGAAGGACGGAAGGATCGCTGGAAGGA